>OY288292.1:34626449-35062951 GCA_958450335.1 Hibiscus tridactylites | reverse complement strand
TATAAAATCATGTAGATATCATTTTAACTAATAAATCAAAAAACAAATTGAAGTATGTTTTAGATTGTATGAAACTGAAAATGTGAAAACCATTGCTGTATTCAATAACCCTAAAAACTACATCTTATAATCAGAACGAAAGAATCTGTCATAGGACGTATCTTTCAAAACTTTGAGAACATCATCCCAATTGGCCACCTGCTCCGACAACGGCGACATATGTATCTTAACTGACCACTCTTAGCTCTCTATAAGGCAATCTCAAGAAGTCTTGAACCTCCCTGAGTTTCTGCATTGGGTGATAAACTTGTAACGGTGAGCCTGGAAAACCAAATTAACAAAGATCATCAAAGAAGGAATCTCACCGTGCGGTTCTTAACAAGATCTTCGTAGTAAAGAACCATATGGCGAGTCGTGTTGAAATATTCAACGGCCTTGCAGTTTGTCGTTCGGCCAGATTCAAATCAGGAATCAAGCGCGTGGTGTTTATAGTTGGCTTGTATTTTGCAAGTATCTCAGCCTCTGCGGGTAAATGGACATGAGATTTGTGGGTTCCGTTCAATGGCTTAGCTTCTTTGTCATGGGCATTTGCAAGCAGAGATACCAATCTCCGAAGTCCATTCTTCCTGAACAGGAATATTGTAGAAACCCCATTTCTCTTGAAGTATTCCACAACATCTTCGTGATATTTCATCACACCCTGGAGGACAAAAATTATTTAATCTTTTTGTCTAGGCTCACATTCGATCGAGTTGAGTTGAGTCAGAAAATTGAGTTTTTGGGGTTAGAGTCTAATTTCCCCTATAGTTTTGGTAATCAACATATTGTATTTACCTGATTAAGCATCCATTTGAAGCCAACGGCAGCCGAGCATTCATTCTTGGAAGCGCTGGTGAAGCAGTCAAGGTTATAAACTCTATCCAGGGTGTCCAGGATTGAAGATGCATTCCTTCTCCTGTCCGAAGGGCCCATGATTTCTCCATTTGAGCTCACATTTATATGACTGTTTAACAATGTCTCGAACCACCCACTCCCTGATCTCTGCATTGACATAATCACAAAGTATCTCACAGGATTGCACACACATTCTTCCCTGCATAACAACAAATTATATAAACCAGCTAAAACTATCAAAACATATATATATATATATATACATCAAAGGCTATGAAGATTATTACCTGCTAAATGTTTTAGGGTTTGGAAAATGTATAAAAGGAGCTTCCCATCGTTCAATGCTTAGAGTTTCGCATTGCTGCGGCTTCTGGTCCATTAGAGTTTTGGCGTCGGTGCGAGGGTTTACTTGCCATAAGCGGATTGAGCATATATAAACTCCAGAAACCATGAAGAAAAATAAGACCAAAATTGCTATTGTTAATGGAAACTTCTTTGGAGTCTGTGTGAACTTGGCTTCCTGCATGTATTTTCAAATTTGAGCATGATTTCTAAAAGTTAATGCAGTAAAGAAAAGCAATAATAGTGGACTCAGGAACTTACTGACGATTCCATTAAAAATCTCCATCAAAACTGTAGGTTTGAAGTTAAAGAGAGTTTTCATTTCGGATTGTTTGGATTTTGTAGATATTTTAGAAAAAGAAGGCGAATGAAGAGGTCAAAAGCATCCAACTTGTAAGGAGATTATTAGTTTGGCTTAGTAATTAACATCAAATTTATGTAACTCACCATTTTTTTTTAATTTTATCAAATTATATCACTGTATTTTTATTATTAACGAATTAAAATAAAATAAGAGTTAGATTGTTAGTTTTGAAAACATGTGATCATGTTTTGTTAGCATAATTAAATGTTACAATCTATCCTCCGAAAACAGAGAAGGTTTCATAATAACGATCACTAATTAATCTCAAATTCAATTATCATATTTACATTTTAATCGGAATGAAATAATCACAGTAAATACAAGTACACGTATGTTGTAAAAGCGCCGCTCATCCCCAGGTTTTCTTTCTCTCAAGAGCAGCTCATCATTATTTCCTTTCTTATTCTTGATTGGTCGGTGATAGCACTAATTCTGGTGTTGGTCGCTGAGATTAGCGTCACCGTTAATATTTCAATCTCCTTTGTTTTTATATATTTAGTTCTTGTTTTTTATGATGTTTTTTTTTTCTATTTGTTTATCTGACTTTGTGGTATACTTTTTTCACGACACTCGACTTTGATTTGCAGTTTGTCGGTGATCTATAATAATTTGATCTCCTTTTATGGTTCATTTGCCGATGCAGTCAGATCTGTTTTGCAAAGCAGCCTCCAAGATTGTTGGTTTGCTCACCACTACTACTAGGGGTGTAAATGAACAAAGCATTCGACGAGCCGTTCGTGAACTGTTCGTGTAACGTTCATTTAATAAGCTAAATAAATTAGTATGAACAAAATTTTTATGTTTGTTTAATAAATGAGTGAACACGAACAAATGTGTGTTCGGTTCATTTATGTTATCGAACAAGCTCATTTATAGGCTCGTTTATAAGCTCATTTATAGGCCCGTTTATAAGCTCATTTATAGACCCGTTTAAAAGCTCGTTTTATAGGATGAAAAAACTTGTGGATGTATCTAAATACTACTTTTTCTTGTTGCTAAAGATGTTACATAAGTTCATGTTGAAATGTAATTTTTATTTTGTTGCTTTTATTTTATTAGTTTATTTATCGTTAATTTAGTTAACATATCTGAACAAATAAACGAACACGTTCGTGAACACTTAAATGAACTCGTTCGCGAACACTTAAACGAACATGTCCGCGAATACTTAAACAAACATGTTCACGAACACTAAACAAACGAACATGAACACCTTCAAAAATAAATAAACGAACACAATATTAAAAATTTAAATGAACACGAACCGAACATGATCACTTTTAAAAATAAACAAATGGACACGAACATAGTCTTATTCGTTCAAGCTCGGTTCATTTACACCTCTAACTCCTACTTCAATCCTGAAGTGTGTATGTGGATAAAGACAGTGTTTCATCTTTATGTTTTGTAGTCCACAGACGTGTTTTGTTGGTCTGATGTTTTATTTTTCTAATTTTTTCCTATTTAGATCTATTGTGTTTTAGTTATTTTATGTTACATTTTTTTTCTTTTTTTGGATTAATAAAAGGGGTAACAACACATGCCTCGTTAAAAACCCCCCTAATCCTAGTTGGGGGAAAAGAGTACATGTGTTGTTACTTACAAACCATCATAAGAAACACGAGCAAACAAACTAAGCCAACAAATTCCTATCGTCTAAAACCAAATCCACCACTTCCGGGGGGGGGGGGGGACAGAGCCAAGTCTTTCCACTAAAGGACCAATCAAATGCCAGCGAAGCCATTTTATCAGCAACCATATTAGTAACCTGAGGAACATATCGAATAGACAAATCCCAATCACGCTCCATAAGCTCTGTAATCCGGTTAAATAAGTTATGCCCACACATTTTATTTTCTTTTGTATAGCTACTCTATTTAGATTTCTAATAAAATTCAATCAGCATATTGTCAAAAAAATTATCAAATTACATTTCTTCTTGCAATATATATATATATGGGTTATGATCCACTTTTACTTTTATATTTTTTAAATTGTTAAGTGAGAGTAAATAAATGGTTACTATTATTTTTTTCAGTGATAATCTTTTCATTTTCTACTGTTAATCTCAGCCATCCATTTTCTTCATCCAATGGTCCAAAAAAAAGTGTAAAAATTTTTAAGGTTGCATGTGCAGGATGATCCTATCTATCTATCTAAAGGAAATATAGCCCAATATCTAGATAATTATTTGAAACCAAGCGTTTGAGATGTATATTGCAGCAGTTAGGTTATAAATCTTCAATGAGTCATCTAACTCTTTCGTACCTACAATTCTCAAATTTGGTGTACAAAATAGCTTAATTACTATAATGGATGAGATTAATGTGTCTATAAATACCTAAGCATGACATTCTACCAAGTGACAAGCCATCAATGAAGTAGTCACACCATAAAAGCTAGAAATTCATTTTGAAAAGGGTTTGAGAATTGGTCACGTGTGGTGAAGAATTAGCACCCCCATCACGCCCGGAAATCGGTACCAAAATATTTGCTTTTAATCGATGGAAATTATTGAAATTTGAATTGAATTTAATTAAGTGCGCTTAAATGAGAATTGACCTTAATTGAACGGGTTTTGTCAAATTGATGGGCTTAAATTAATTGGACATTTAATTAATAAGGATGACGATACATCAGACCATTGGTTCTCCTCGTGGTCGTGGAGATGAGCTGGAAGGGCGATGGATGCGTGAGAGACGAAGAGGTGGGCGTGCAACATACGCGCGAATGGGGAGGGCGAAAGGCCGCATGTGCGGCACGTGCGAGATGTGAAGGGGCTCTATCCATTAAACTTGGACCGTCAAATCTAATTTAGATTTAACGATAGGGATTAGGCGGCTGCAAATTTTAAGAGGCAGATTAGATTAGGGTTTTAGGTTTAATTAAAAATTGGGCCTATCGAGCTATGTGTAATTACTTTTTTGGGTTTAAAAGTGTAAATGGACTGTTGCATATTTTTAAATATAGGTTGTTTATTTACATAATGTTTGTTTTGGACTTTAACTATAATAATAAGGATAATAATAGAGGATGGCCAATACTACTAATAATAATGACAATACTAATTAAAAGCGAATAAGTAAGATAAGCAATAAAATAAAAATAGGTTATTAACTCGGACAAAAATCAATGATTATAGCTGCCCCACTTTGCTTATCCTTGTGGAACAAGAATAAAGCAAAGACAATAATCACTAATTTTGTCTAACTTCCCTGTTTGAAGATTCTGAGCTGCGAGTACCTCCTATATAGAACTGTTCACTCTTCCTCCTCCTAAAACTTGGAGCTATGAGTATTTGCCTCCTTCGCTCTAAAATCCTGATGCGGCGAGTTTGAAATCTTTCGCCTGAAATCCTTGAGCTTTGAGTATCTGCCTTCTTTGCTCTAAATTCTTGAAGCTGCGGGTCTTTTGATTTTGAAACGTGAAAGCCCGAATTTTAAGAAAATATCCTAAAGGAGGGATCAAAATTGAGAAATTTGAGTTTTGGGAAAAACGTCTTTTGAATGGATAAAATTGAGAAATTTGAATTTTGAGAAAAACGTCCTTTTGGAAGGGATGAAATTGAGAAATTAAGTTTTGAGTAAAATGTCCTTTGAAGGGCTTGAATTGAGAAATTTGGGGTCCTCTTGGAAGGGATGAAACTGAAAAATTAAATTTTAAGGAAAACATCCTTTGGGAAGAATAGAATTGAGAAATTTGAATTTTAAGAAAAACGTCCTTTGGGGAGGATAGAATTGAGAAATTTTGAATTTTGAGAAAAACATCCTTTAGGAATGATAGAATTGAGAAGTTTGAGTTTTGAGGAAAATGTCTTTTTGGAAGGGATATAATTGAGAAATTGGAATTTTTGAGAAAACGTCCTTTTGGAAGGGATAGAATTGAGAAATTGAGTTTTGAGGAAAATGTCCTTTTGGAAGGGATGGAATTGAGAAATTGAATTTTAAGGAAAACATTCTTTGGGAAGGATATAATTGAGAAATTTGAATTTTAAGAAAAGCATCCGTTGGGAAGGATCGAATTGAGAAATTTTGAATTTTGAGAAAAGTCCTTAAGGAGAGATTAAATTGAGAAAATGAAAGACCTTTAGAAATCCTAATTATGCTAATCGAAGGACTATTGATTCTTATGAGATCTATCTCTTCTCTCATAGAGCTGTAGATCCATCCTTTTGTCAATCTTCCAAAGCATGTTTAAAATGAACATGCTATGAAGGTATGAGTTAGCTTGCTCCAAACATAGGGATGTCTAGCTTTTAATGATGCATGAGCGTATTTCATGATGCAAAGATACATGTGTTCATGAGGATGCAAAGATGTATGAATTTAGCTCGTCTTCTTTCTATAGGGTCGGTGGTCGTCATCTTGGGACTACAACCACTCATGTCCCGACAAAATTTGCCCCCAAACTTGTGTCGCTCATTAATCGAGCCAAGTGACCTCGGTCGTATTCAAAATAATTAGTCAAGTTCTTTCAAGCCATGGGCCATCTCTCATATATTCTAATTCGAACTCTTACGTGTAAAAGTCGTTGTTGTCTTATAGAAAATGATGCCCCAACGGCTCTTCATCATCTCATGTTATGTCGTGCCTATCAACTTCGAGTCTCACTGGTGGCGGTGCACTTATCTCCTAAGTAATATAGAGAAGTCTCTTTGTTTTAAATATGTCAATTTGTTGATCGTCGTTTTAATGAAGGGTGTCTTCTTAGGCTAACATATAGAATCTTGAAACCAAAATCTAAATTGAAAAAAAAAACAGAATAGGATCCTCAAGTTATCAAATGCAAGAGCATCTTAGATTTAACCCTCCAGTGATCATTTCAAGCATAGATTGTGTCTACAAAGACTCTGAATGTTGTGGCGATATTTGAAGTTGTGAAATTCCTCCTAAATCGCTCGATTCATCCTCATGATTATGGTATTTGCTTGGCCTGTTCGAATATTACTCCTTCTAGTTCTCATCATCTTTCTCCATTCATAAATATGTTCAAGCTTTCTGAATTTTGTTTAGCCCATGAAGCGCGGAAAATGTCACTCTAAGAACTCTAAGTGTACGTGTGTGCCTCTGATTATAATCAATATTATGTTAGTGTCCTCAAGGATTAATCTCTGACGCTAGGGTATTGAACAAGTGAAGCATAGCCCCTTATTAGATTTTATTCCCCCCCCCCCCCACAACTCTATCAGGATGCTCTAGGACTTATTCAACTCGTTCATTCATTTTTTTTCTTTGGGGATTCAACTCATCAAAGTCCTTTTGTCTCAAGAATAATGATGGAGCATACAACAATACCTCGAGTCACTCGGCATAGTCATGATTTGAAATCTTACTCATGTAGCCAAGGTTTTTAACCCAATTAGATTAAGTGGAGCAAAGCATCCTTATTTAGCCTTTTTGCTATAGCGGAGTGCCTTTTTTTTAAACGCTATATTTCCCTTTTGAAGCCCATTCAAGCAACTCTATTGAGCTCTTCTAGAAGATTTTCATATCATCGAACATCATCGAAAGAATAGTAATCTTACTTCTCGCGCTATATCGACCAGAGCGGACTGGGCGAGAAATCACTCTTCATCATTATCACAACAATCGATTGATCTCTTTTATTAGAATCAATGCCACATCATGCATGTGATACCCGAGGACCTATGAGGGGTAAGAAAGGGATATATATATATATATATGATTTCAAGGTCAATGTATGTTAAGCAAAATGCATTTTCATTAGAAAGAAAATCAGCAAACATGTGCCCTTACAAAAAGATTCGTGCTATCTCCGAGCAAATGATAGCAAAGTTGGTTCCATGTATTACTTCAAGAGAAAATGCAACATGCAAGAAAACTTAAACACATGAACTCTTAAAAAAGAAAATCGGGAATCAGCACCTCCCCAAAAGTCGTGTTCAGAACTTCAAAAGACTATTCTCAATCAGATTCTGAACCTTGTTCTTTAGAGCCCCACAATTCTCTGTGGTATGGCTTGGACTTCCCATATGGTAGTCACACACGGTATTAACATCATAACCATCGGGATATGAAGGATCCTTTGGTTTGGACTAAACCGAAGTCAGAAGTTTATTCTTAATAAGTATTGAGAGCAAATCGATTTACAACATAGGAACCGAATGAAGAACCCTTAGAGGCTTCATAGACCAAGATGATTGATTATGGGAGCGGTCGTGAGATTGATTGTTTAGGCGAGAACCCACCATATGAACTTGAGAATCACGCCCCTTGTGGGCGGTTCTACTATAAGGATCTATTATCTTCCCTTTCTTGATTGCATCCTTGATACGTTCTCCCGTCATGACCATATCCGCAAAGCTATTAGCGGGATTGCTTATCATGCGATCATACAATACTCCTCCCAGAGTGTCCACAAACATGTGAGTACTTTCGCTTTCAAGAAGTAGGGGTTGTACCTGAGCCACCACATCCCTCCAACGTTGGGCGTACTCTTGAAAACTCTTATTGCACTTTTGTTCCAAACCTTATAGCATGAGCCGATTTGTAGTCATATCAATGGCATGCTTGTACTGACCCGCGAATGCTTTTGAAAGATCTCTCCATGACTTGATGTTGACTCGACTGAGCTGAGTATACCATCGAGTTGCAGAATTGGTTAAATTGTCTTGAAAACAATGGATGAGTAGCTTATCGTAAAAAGTTACCATCTTCCGGCAATACATAGTAATGTGAGCTAAGGGGCAAGTGGTTCTGTCATACTTATCAAAATCGGGAGCTTTGAATTTCGGCAGAATAACTAAATCCGCTACGAGGCTCAAATCACTAGCATCGTTCCCTTGCTCATCCGTCCCTTGTAAGGTCTTGAACCTTTCTTCAAAGAAACAAAACCTCTCATCGTGCTTCTTTTCCATCTCGGGCCTAATCTTCTTCTACACCTCGTCCATTATGCTTAGATCCGACATTTCATTCTCAAGGCTAACAGATGCCCCTAAGTCGATAGGTTGACTAGCGGAGGCTCCCACATGGTGGCTAACAGATACCTCCAAAGGGGATTAGCGGATGCTCCCGCGAGATTATGTACACTTTTTCGGCATTTCCGGTTGAACCTTTACATGAGATGTGGTCTCTTCTACTCTCTCAACATTCGAATTATCAACAAAAACTCTTTCCTTGCAAAGCTTCTTGTCTAATAGAGCAATTAACTGAGCAACCACTAAAACTTGTGACTGGGTGATCTGATCCCTAATGTTTTTCTCAACCCCATCTAAACACACTTCGAGGTCTCTTTGACCTTGTTCCACCTTGACCATTTTTTCTTTCATTGCTCGTGTTTGCAAACGGGTAGCGTATGAATGAGGAACGATTGCAGATTAAACTTCCACTTTCTGCCACGATATTTCTCGTAATTAATTGTAATGGTTGGTTAATGTATGCAATGTATCATATGTATGAAAATGAGATAATTTAAAGACAAGTATGCAAGGAAGAATGCAAAGAAGTGTTGATCGTCGAACATCCTCATTAAACAACTTTCCACAATGGAGATCAAGTCTCATTATAACGAGAAAAGAAAATAACTACCATATAAGGCACAACTAGATTCCTTCTCCACCAATAACTGGGTTAGTCGTTGCTCGTCTTTTGATCAATCATGAACTTTGGGATTCTTTAACTTGTTATGATGGACTCTTTCTCCTATCACGAAAGCCTACAACTTGGTATTGTTCTCGAATCAACACTTCATTATGAAAATGCCATGAATATGCAGAACAAATAAACAGAATAAGACATGAAAATAAATGAGCTAGCAACAGATATAATGAATAATGAATATAAAGCAAATAAAAACATACCAAAGCATATTAACAACACAAGGCCTATCAACATGAATTCTAATTCGCTATGGTTGTCCGCATGGCTTTAATTGGGGTGGGCTTCTTAGATTCTCACGCATTGGTTCGGTTCTAATTAAGGGTACCTAAACCTATCTTATTACATACTAAGACAACAAGAACCCCAAATTTGACCCATTACAAGCTTGCAAATTGGATTTGGTTCGAGGGAAAACACAACCTAGTGACATGGAGGGCTACTTACGTGTCAAAGGTGTGGATTCCGAAAGTGAATTACCGACCCGTAGAGGGCTACTCATGTGGGTATGGGTGTTTCACTCCCACTCAAGGGACGGAGCTCGAGTATAGAGCTTGATGATCATGATGCAACACATGTCGGTGATTCCCTAGAAATTAAATGAAAAATTAATTCGAAAACCACCAATTATCAAAGCTCGTAAAATCTAAGTCACATTTTCAAGAAAGAATTGACCTCATTAAAGTCAAATTAAAACTTCAATAATTCCCATCATTTAAAAGCATCAAATATTTTCTTGCCCTAACTCTCTTTTTGTTTTGTAAAAAAAATGGTCCCCAGCGGAGTCGCCATGATGTAGCGACGTTTTTCAAAAACTACTTGGTGTCCCCCTTGCTTTTTATAAAAAAGTTGAATTTTGAGGGGGATTTCTTTTGAAAATTGTGTTTTTGAAAACAATGAAGATTTGGAGTCGTCATCGGCCACTTAGGTAGGCCAGACACCGTAAAAACCATAGATTCGTTTTAAAAAGGGTTCGGGAGTTAGTTACATATGGGAAAGGATTAGCACCCTCATCACGCCTAGAAATTGGTACCAAAATATTGTTGCTTTTAATCGATGGAAATTATTGAAATTTAAATTGAATTTAATTAAGTGCGCTTAAATGAGAATTGACCTTAATTTAACGGGCTTTGTCAAATTGGTGAGCTTAAATTAATTGGACATTTAATTAATAAAGATGATGATACATCGAACCATTGATTCTCCTCGCCGTCGTAGAGACGAGCTGGAAAGGCGATGGACGCGCGAGAGATGAAGAGGTGGGCTTGCAGCATACGCGCGAATGGGGAGGATGAAAGGTCGCGCGTGCGGGATGTGAAGGACCTATATCCATTGAACCTGGACTGTCAGAGCCAATCTAGATCTGACGGTAGGAATTAGGCGGTTGCAAATTTTAAGAGGCATATTAGGTTAGGGTTTTAGACTTAATTAAAAATTGGGCTTATCGTGCCATGTGTAATTAATTTTTGGGTTTTAAAGTGTAAATGGACCGACATATTTAAATATAAATAGGCTCTTTATTTATATTTATAAACTTGGGCTTGGACTGTTGTATATTTTAAATATGGGTTGTGTATTTATATAATGTTTATTTTGGGCTTTAACTATAATAATAGAGGATGGCCAATACTACTAATAATAACAATAATCATACTAATTAAAATCAAATAAGTAAGATAAGCAATAAAATAAAAATAGGTTATTAACTCAGACAAAAATTAGTGATTACACACAGGTTGCGGAAACAAAAAAGTTTTCACAAACGTCTTAGTTTTAGGATTTAGAATTATATTTTAGGGTTTAGAGATTAGGGATTTAGATTTAGTGATTTAGAATTGATGGGGTGTATTTAGAGTTTAGGGTTGGGTTAGAATTTAAGGTTTATAGGTTAAAACATAAATCCCTATATATTGTCATAAACTTTAAACCTTAAATTCTAACCGCATCCCCTGAGTTCTATATCCTTAAAGTTAAACCCCTAATCTTTAAACCATAAAATTTAACCCTAAACCCTAAAATTAAGGCTTTTATGAAAAACATTTGCTTCCACCGTCTGTATATTAAATATAAATCCTAATTTTATACACTATCACTGAATAAAATATGACGCATAATCAACAAAAATTTAATTGAATTTAATTTTAAAATTTTATAATAATATATTATCATCGGATTCAGTGACATACATCAAATTATATACTATTAATACACCAAATATTATTCTTTAGGGAAATTTTAAATATCGGCGGCTTAAATACCAATTAAAAATCGGCCCCTAAATTTCACCCGTTAGATCAAGCCGGTTAAATAACAACCGTAGAATTGAAAGAAAAAAAAATAAACGGTTACCTGGTGAACCGGTAACTGTTGTTTAGCGAAAAGGAAAAAAGGCAAAGGTTGAGAGAAGGAAGGAAACATTTTCGCTAATGGCGGTTGTTTTAAGATTCGTAACGACGACTTCGTTTGCACTAGTGAAGTTTCAACGCAACACATCGGCTCATACTACCGGGAACCTCTTGGGTGCAAAGGAAATCCAAGGAGCAGCGAAAATAGGTACGAAAGTTATGGGAGTGAAAGCGATGTTTGGTTCTTTTAAGATTGGTGGTGCTGGTGTTTTGGAACGACCCATTTTCGATTAATCGTAGTTTGACCCTTCCGCTCAAATTCTTGAAGGTCGGTTCAATTTCGTGTGTTTCTTGCTTTTCAGCTTTTACAATTTTGTTCTTGATTTTTTGGGGTTAAATGAAGCTATGAAATGAGAAATTCCAATATGTTTTCTTTTATTTTCTTTTCTTTCATGTGATTCTTCATTTTTTTTCTTAAATAGAAAATTATGGGGTTAAAAAATCAAAAGAATGACAAGAAATAGATGAAAGAAGGATTACACGTTTTCATTTTTGTCCCTTGCTTCAATTTTCTATGAAATTTATTTTCTGATTTTAGCATGGATGTCTACCTTTTTTCTGTGTTTCATATTTGGTGAAATATGCACAATTCTCATGCCTCGTTTATCTTGTGTTTATAACTTCAATAATAGAATGTTGTTGAGTAAAATTAAACCATTATTAGATGATCATTCCTACATATTAATGGTCAAAAGGAGGGCTTTGATAATCTAGCCTGGTTAAAGCCTACAAAGGTTGAGTGTTTGGTTATATCCAAGTAAATAGGACTTATATGTTGTGCATGGATGCTTCTATATATGTGTATGGCTGCTGTTTTTTCTTCTTCCTATGTTTGTGTTCTTTGGACCAAATGATTATATACTTTTTCCACGATTAATGGCCGAACTCATCTGAATTTTTTTAGCTCGAGCTAAACAAATAGGTGTTTATAGCTAAAATAAAATAAAAAACTCATTTTTCAGTGTTGAGACATGCGATGGATGAATCACTTACCATGTTTATTCTGACAATCACATGTGGTGATATTGGGGGCTCGACGGAGAGGAAAGGTGTCGGCAATGGAGACAGTTATAAAATATTGATGGTTGACGATTCTCGCCATTAAAAAATATTAGGTAATTTATTTGCATAACATTAAGCATACTTAAAAATATAGGTTAACAAATGAGTTAAAATCTGAAAAAGAAAAAAATTATGGATTAGCCTGAACTTCAAAAGGAGGAGTGTAACACCCCAAATTTGCCCTAATTTAAAAATTCCTAAATTTTTAAATCCCTAATCTTGGAACCCTAGAATTTGGGAATTTTGTTTCAAAAACCCTAATTTGAATTTTGGGCTTAATGGTGTTTAATATTGAAATATGTGACCTAATTGAGTAAAATCAAAATGTTTGGGATCTATTTGTAACTTAGGTAAAAGTTGGGGCCCTTCTCCTGTGATTTTTCCGTTCAGTCAAAGTATTTAACCACACTTTTCTGATTAGGTCTTTGGATATCCCTTTCTCAGCCTCCCTTCAGAATCTTTATCGTATAACAACCCATACCTTTCCTTTTCCGTTCGAACTCCGATCAAGCCCCGTAGAGAGAGTTAGCATTCCCCGTTCAGAGCGCCGCCACCGTCCTTCGGATCCCCTTTGCCATCCGGTTAAAACCCACCCAACCATTATCTTCTGTCGGCCTTTTGCTCGAAAACGATCTAAAACCGTTCGTTTTTTCTGCTCCGTCCGCCTCTGCCGTTCGCACCACCGTCGTGCGCTTAAACCCCGACCTTTGGCTTTCCCTCGTTGACCGTTGTTTGTAAGAAACGGTTGTGAACCTGTTCGAATCTCTCGTTGCACCATCATGCTTCGCCGCTCCTCCTCCGTGCATCGTCTATTGTTTGCGCTAAGTCAAAGGGGAAACGGCTCGTTTTCCTTCCTCCGTTCATCCTCACGCTGTCGTTCGCCGCTCCGATCGTGTGTGGGTAAGCCTGGAACGTATGGTTTCGGTTATGTTCTGGTAAGTTTTGAGTTGGGGGTTGTATTTCTGTTAAAGCGTTGCGTTTTTCCTTGCAGTTAGTTTCGTACCGCCGCCGTTCGTTCATCGGTCGTCACCGTTCGTAGAGTTAGCCGCCACCGGTGAAGACTGTTGAAACCCTAGTTTCAGATTAAGGTGAAAATGTTTGAAAGTTGGTCTATGTGTTATTGTTGGGCTGTGTGTTGTGTATGGATTGGACCCATGTGCATCGGGCCATCAGTTTTGGCTAAGGATTGTTGAGATCTTTAATTTATGGATTGGGTATGTTTGGGAGCCCAGTTTTGAACCAATGAGGCCCATATGTGTTATGACTCAAGTGAGGAGCCTGAATCTTTGTGAGCCTGTTTGTGTATGAGACCCCAACCCGGTTTAGTGGTCTGACCCGTGTTTTAAACCCAGAACAGGTGGGTGGTTCAAATTGAACCGTTTTGGTGGACCAGTTTATGAACCAGACCGAACCGTGGGAGTTTGGACTTGTTGTCCGAACCGGATCAGTTTGAGGACCGAACCATTTGACCATTGAGTTGACCGTTTGACTTGTTGACCCCTATGATCAGTAAAGTCAACTTTTGACTTTTGACCTTTGACCCGTTTGACCGGAGTTAACCGTTGACCTATTTGACCAAATTTGACCATTGACCTTGGACTGTTGATCCGTTGACTTTGACCGTTGACCAAGAGTTGACTTTTTCGGACATCCTTCCTCTTAACCTTTCTCGACGTCCTGAATTCGAATCTTCTGCCCGTTTTGCCAAATTATATCCTGAAAGCTCTGTTTTGCTCTTTTTAAGTAATTGTTTTTGGAATTTGATAAGTTATGGTTCTAGAATGTGATTCTGAATATTCTCGTGTTCAGGTGCCGACTTTGGGACCGTTGGGTAACTTCCAGTTGTTCAGACCAATCGTGCACGTTCTTTGAGATCTTCACGTGAGTATATCTTAGTTCAGTTTTCAGTGTTTTAGTCGGTGGCTTAGTGTTAGTATTAAATGTTAATATAGAATTTATATCTCGTAGGTCTTGATTCAGTGAGATCCGAGTGTGAGGCTCGCCCTTCTCAAGATTAGAGCTTCTGTTACTTAAGGTGTGTCTCTTCCTGTTTTATAAACTTATGTGTTTCTTTCTGTGCTATAAATTTTATGTGCTTTTCTAGATTTATATAAGTAAATGTTTTGTACATTTTGTGTGCATACTCTGTTGTGATTGGGTGAATGTTTTCAGACATCATACATAACATGTCATACTGTGATTTAAGTGAAATGTCATATTTTCAAAATCGTAAAACATTGGATTTATAGTATTGTGCAACTTGAATTTTCATAATTCAAGTTTCGGATCAGACTCGGATTTTAAAATCTGCATCATATAATTGTGGGTATATGGTTTGAGATTTGTTCGGGGAAGTTCAGTGGTTTCACCCTTCGGGCTGAATTCCGCTTCGGATCAGTGGTTCCACCCTTCGGGCTGAGTTCCACTTCGGATGGTGACGACGGAGAAAGTAGGTTCTGGGGAACCTTACTTTTCGGTGTATCGGAGATGGGTACTATGATTCATGTGCATCAGACATCATATCATCGTGATTCAGTTTTATTGTGTTTTCAGAAAAGTATTTATCAGAAAATAAAATACTGTTTTGTTTTTGTTTTGTTTTCGTTACATTTTAGAGACACACTAAGCTCTTTAGCTTACACACCTTAGTTTTTACTTTTTCAGATATCTCAGACTCTTTTAGGCGACTCGGTACTAGAAGCTTCTCGCATTTTTTTCTCAGATATTTTTATAATTCAGTGTGAACTCTCTCTTAATTATTTCAGACTACTATTTTGAAATATTTTAGAACATTTGTGTAACTCGGACATTGGGACTGTTTATTATTTTTTTAATTTGGGTATTATTTAATGCATGCATTTATAAGGTTATTTTCAGAAATTTAACCAAATATCGGAATAATGTTGTATTTAATTAAGTAAACTTAAAAGGTGTTTCTTGAGGGACAAGTTTTCAAACACGACTTCCTAGATTCGACCCATTTCTTCTAGGTCGGGTTTAGGGGGTTACATTTAGTGGTATCAGAGCCTGGTTCAACCCTCGGACTGTGTGGCTCACAAAAGTTGTTTTCAAAATGTTTTTGACTTTTGCATGGATCTAAAATATTTTTGGATAAATGAGAATTTCCTAAAAAAAATACTGCGGTATTCTGTGATTTTGACTTCAACGTTTTCAATGTGTTTTAAATCTGAGACTCCAGTACCGATTCTGAATCTAGGTTATTACCTTTTGGTAGATAGTTTTTTTATGCCACCGCTTAGGAGTCTTAATCTATCGTTTGTTCGAGGTCGTGGCCGAGTCCGTACTGCTGCTCTTGATAGTGATCACCCGCCTTCTCTTGGGCAAGTAGAAATTCAGAATAAGTTACATGTTGATGAGAACCATTCGTTAGGAGGATATCAGATCGGAAGTGATAACTCACTTGATATTGAAAACACTGATCGATATATGGGAGCTGAGTTCTTAGCGAAGTTTCGTGATTTTATGAATCTGAAAAAAAAACAATATGTTAGTGAATGAATATGAGATAGAATTTTAGGAGGTTGGCCAAGTATACTCTTGGGTTAGTTGCGATTGAGGAAGATATGTGTGACTGGTTTTTAAAAGGACTTCGTTTACCTTTTAAGAGAGATGTTGCTACGCATCATGATAAAATGTTCAACGACCTGGTTAGTCGAGCTAAGACTTTAGAAAGGATAATTGCACTTATGAAAGTTGAGAAAGTTCAGAATTCTGAGAAAGACGCGAAGCAATCGGACACATCTGTTCAGCCTAGTTTTGTCAACGCATCTGGAAAATGGTTTAGAGATGTTTATGTTTCTCATAGTTATCAGAATTTGAGACCTGCAGCACCTACAGTTCCGTTTGGCAGCGTGGGTAGTTCAAAAGCTCGTCAGCCTATTTCTATATGTGGTTATTGCAATAAGAAGCATAACAGAGAGTGCAGATTGATGAACAAAACGTGTTTTAGATGTGGTTCACATAATCATTACCTAAGAAATTGTCCCTGTTCACCTAGCCGTTTATCCGTTCAGAGTCTGGCACATATATCAGTTCAGACACCTCACGAAGGTAGAGGACAATTTAGATTAGCTGCTTCTGGTACAGCTAGTAGAGGTAGACATGCTCAAGTGGTAGGTCAGCTGGATATGAGATTAGACAATCGGGTTCAGTATATTTGACCAAAGCTCATGTTGGATATGATAATATGCTCGATGACATAGCAGAAACATTTTAATATGTTCAGATCATGAATATGTTTATGATGGATCAGGAATTCAGAATAAGAAAGTACAAGTATGTGTGGGTTAGTTTTGGAATCTGTTGTTAAGTTTGAAAATTTCGAGGACGAAATTTCTTTTAAGGGAGGGAGAGTTGTAACACCCCAAATTTTCCCTAATTTAAAAATTCCTAAATTTTGAAATCCCTAATCTTGGAACCCTAGAATTTGGGAATTTTGTTTCAAAAACCCTAATTTGAATTTTGGGCTTAATGGTGTTTAATATTGAAATATGTGACCTAATTGAGTAAAATCAAAATGTTTGGGATCTGTTTGTAATTTAGGTAAAAGTTGGGGCCCTTCTCCTATGATTTTCCCGTACAGTCAAAGTATTTAACCATACTTTTCTGATTAGGTCTTTGGATATCCCTTTTTCAGCCTCCCTTCAGAATCTTTATCGTATAACAACCCCATACCTTCCCTTTTCCGTTCGAACTCCGATCAAGCCCCGTAGAGAGAGTTAGCATTCCCCGTTCGGAGCGCCGCCACCGTCCTTCGGATCCTCTTTGCCATCCGGTTAAAACCCACCCAACCATTATCTTCCGTCGTCGGCCTTTTGCTCGGAAACGATCTAAAACCGTTCGTTTTTCCTGCTCCGTCTGCCTCTGCCGTTTGCACCACCGTCGTGCGCTTAAACCCCAACCTTTGGCTTTCCCTCGTTGACCGTTGTTTGTAAGCAACGGTTGTGAACCTGTTCGAATCTCTCGTTGCACCATCATGCTTCGCCGCTCCTCCTCCGTGCATCGTTTATTGTTTGCGCTAAGTCAAAGGGGAAACGGCTCGTTTTCCTTGCTCTGTTCGTCCTCACGCTGTCGTTCGCCACTTCGATCGTGTGTGGGTAAGCCTGGAACGTATGGTTTCGGTTATGTTCTGGTAAGTTTTGAGTTGGGGGTTGTATTTCTGTTAAAGCGTTGCGTTTTTCCTTGCAGTTAGTTTCGTACCGCCGCCGTTCGTTCATCGGTCGTCACCGTTCGTAGAGTTAGCCGCCACCGGTGAAGACTGTTGAAACCCTAGTTTCAGATTAAGGTGAAAATGTTTGAAAGTTGGTCTATGGATTGGACCCATGTGCATCGGGCCATCAGTTTTGGCTAAGGATTGTTGAGATCTTTAATTTATGGATTGGGTATGTTTGGGAGCCCAGTTTTGAACCAATGAGGCCCATATGTGTTATGACTCAAGTGAGGAGCCTGAATCTTTGTGAGCCTGTTTGTGTATGAGACCCCAACCCGGTTTAGTGGTCTGACCCGTGTTTTAAACCCAGAAGAAGGTGGGTGGTTCAAATTGAACCGTTTTGGTGGACCAGTTTATGAACCAGACCGAACCGTGGGAGTTTGGACTTGTTGTCCGAACCGGATCAGTTTGAGGACCGAACCATTTGACCATTGAGTTGACCGTTTGACTTGTTGACCCCTATGATCAGTAAAGTCAACTTTTGACTTTTGACCTTTGACCCGTTTGACCGGAGTTAACCGTTGACCTATTTGACCAAAGTTGACCATTGACCTTGGACTGTTGACCCGTTGACTTTGACCGTTGACCAAGAGTTGACTTTTTCGGACATCCTTCCTATTAACATTTCTCGATGTCCTGAATTCGAATCTTCTGCCTGTTTTTCCAAATTATATCCTGAAAGCTCTGTTTTGCTCTTTTTAAGTAATTGTTTTTGGAATTTGATAAGTTATGGTTCTAGAATGTGATTCTGAATATTCTCGTGTTCAGGTGCCGACTTTGGGACCGTTGGGTAACCTCCAGTTGTTCAGACCAATCGTGCACGTTCTTCGAGATCTTCACGTGAGTATATCTTAGTTCAGTTTTCAGTGTTTTAGTCGGTGGCTTAGTGTTAGTATTAAATGTTAATATAGAATTCATATCTCGTAGGTCTTGATTCAGTGAGATCCGAGTGTGAGGCTCGCCCTTCTCAAGATTAGAGCTTCTGTTACTTAAGGTGTGTCTCTTCCTGTTTTATAAACTTATGTGTTTCTTTCTGTGCTATAAATTTTATGTGCTTTTCTAGATTTATATAAGTAAATGTTTTGTACATTTTGTGTGCATACTCTGTTGTGATTGGGTGAATGTTTTTAGACATCATGCATAACATGTCATACTGTGATTTAAGTGAAATATCAGATTTTCAGAATCATAAAACATTGGATTTATAATATTGTGCAACTTGAATTTTCATAATTCAAGTTTCGGATCAGACTCAGATTTTAAAATCTGCATCATATCATTGTGGGTATATGGTTTGAGATTTGTTCGGGGAAGTTCAGTGGTTTCACCCTTCGGGCTGAATTCTGCTTCGAATCAGTGGTTCCACCCTTCGGGCTGAGTTCCACTTCGGATGGTGACGATGGAGAAAGTAGGTTCTGGGGAACCTTACTTTTCGGTGTATCGGAGATGGGTACTATGATTCATGTGCATCAGACATCATATCATCATGATTCAATTTTATTGTGTTTTCAGAAAAGTATTTATCAGAAAATAAAATATTGTTTTGTTTTTGTTTTGTTTTCGTTGCACTTTAGAGACACACTAAGCTCTTTAGCTTACACAACTTAATTTTTACTTTTTCAGATATCTCAGACTCTTTTAGACGACTCGGTACTAGAAGCTTCTCGCATTTTTTTCTCGGATATTTTTATAATTCAGTATGAACTCTCTCTTAATTATTTTAGACTACTGTTTTGAAATATATTAGAACATTTGTGTAACTCGGACATTGGGACTGTTTATTATTTTTTTAATTTGGGTATTATTAAATGCATGCATTTATAAGGTTATTTTCAGAAATTTAACCAAATATCAGAATAATGTTGTTTTTAATTAAGTAAACTTAAAAGGTGTTTCTTGAGGGACAAGTTTTCAAACACGACTTTCTAGATTCGGCCCATTTCTTCTAGGTCGGGTTTACGGGGTTACAAGGAGGGTCCAATCTGAGTGATATGTGTACTTACCCAAGGACTAGCACTCCAAATATACTTGGAAACAAAGAAATTTTTAAAAGCCTATGGGATACGCACCTCTGTTGTGTGCGGTGGAAAGTCCAAACTTGATCAGTTCAAGGAACTCAAGGCATGATGTGAGATAGTTACAAGACCATAAACACTTTTGCTCTTCGGAAACATTTGGTAAGAAATTCGGTACAAACATTATTTTATTACAAAGTGGTAACAAACTGTGTACATTTTGGTAATAAGTTCGATACATACAAAAATCCTTACAGAAATTGTAAGAAATTATGTTTTATTGTAACAAATAGGGTATGCACAAAAACCCTTACATGACCATGAGCCCTTTTGGTCTTTGGCAACATTTGGTAAGAAATTCGGTACAAACCTTATTTTATTACAAAGTGGTAACAAACTATGTACATTTTGCTAATACGTTCGGTACATACAAAAATCCTTACATAAGTTGTAAGAAATTATGTTTTATTGTAATAAATAGGGTATGTACAAAAATCCTTACAAGACCATGAGCCCTTATGGTCTTTGAAAACCTTTGGTAAGAAATTCGGTACAAATCTTATTTTATTACAAAGTGGTAACAAATTGTGTACATTTTGGTAATAAGTTCGGTATATACAAAAATTCTTATATAACTTGTAAGAGATTATGTTTTACTGTAACAAATACGGTATGTACAAAAATCCTTACAAGACCATCATCCCTTTTGGTATTTGAAAACTTTTGGTAAGAAATTCGGTACAAACCTTATTTTATTGTAAAGTGGTAACAAACTATGTACATTTTGTAGTAAGTTCAGTACATACAAAAATCCTTAAATAACTTGTAAGAAATTATGTACATTTGTATCAAATAAGGTATGTACAAAATTTCTTATAAGACTATAAGCCTTGTTGGTCTTTGGTAATTTTTGATAAAAAAAATTCGGTACAAACTTTTTACTCTTACAAAGGAGTAACAAACTATGTACATAATTTATAACAAACTTTGTATAAAATATTTACCCGATCATCAAATTCGTCGGTATTTAACCTTAAAATACCCGTTGTATCCTAGAACTACCCTTATTCCTGATACTGACTTTTTCTCGACGAGATCCTCTTTATTTAGTAGGCTCAGAAAGGCCCGTGTATTCGATTTTTGTGTTATTTAAGTCCACCGACTATTGTTTGAATTGGATCGGACCGGATCTGGACCGACATGATGAGCTGTATTTTATATATAGCCCAGAAGGATTCGAGAGAGCAAAAGTTCGGGAAACTCCTCATTTCATTTGTCTTGTTACCAAAGAAAAGTTCCCAAAACTCAGATCGACAATGTCCGGCATGGAGCGGTTGCAGAGGATGTTCGCCGGCGCTGGTGGAGCGTTGGGTCATCCGCCACCGGATTCGCCGACTCTCGATTCTTCGGAGCAAGTCTACATCTCCTCTCTGGCCCTCCTCAAAATGCTCAAGCACGGTAATCTCTCTCATCTTCTCAATTTCTGCTTACAATGTTTATTTTAGTTTCCCTTTTATTTGCTTAGGTGATTAGGGTTTCTCTACTTCATAGTTTTGCTTCAGAAAAATGATAGAAACAATCGACGGGCTTATCCTATTTTGCTTTTGCACTTTAGGGTTTATTAGATTAAAATTTTAATTTGCTGATCTGCCTTCTATGCACATGCCTATGAGTAACGTGAGCTGTTTCGATTTCAGTTTTAGGTTTAATATAACCTGTACTTGATAGTTGTTGTAATTCTTTTTCTGTGCTTGGTTGATGTGAAAATTTTATAGGAAGAGCTGGAGTTCCTATGGAAGTTATGGGTTTAATGTTAGGAGAGTTTGTTGATGAGTACACGGTGCGTGTTGTGGATGTCTTTGCAATGCCACAGAGTGGTACTGGTGTCAGTGTTGAAGCTGTGGATCATGTTTTTCAAACAAATATGCTTGATATGCTCAAGCAAACAGGAAGGTATTACCTTTCTCAACATCCATTCATATAAACTTATAATAGTTGTTGGATATAACTCAAAGATTTGAAGAGATAATATTTATTCAACAAGATTTGATGGTTTTGTACTCCTTGATGATCTGTTTCTCTTGACTGAGCTGACCTTTTTTCTTGGTGTTGCAGGCCAGAGATGGTGGTCGGTTGGTACCATTCACATCCTGGATTTGGCTGCTGGCTTTCTGGTGTTGATATTAACACACAGCAGGTTGGGTTTAAACTTTTTGCATAGTGCTGCATCATACGCAAGTAGTCAACTTGCTATGTTACTGTTTCTTAGAAGATTTTCTTGTCGGAATATGTGCTTTAATATCATTAGTTAGCATGCAGGTCATTGATCATTTCATACTTTTGATGGAAAGAAATGAAAGCGTTCAACTTCTCTGGCTCTTCTATTGAGTTTCCTGATAGTATTTTGTTTTATTGGATTGTTATCCTTGAACTTTTTGGTTCTTTATTTCCTGTTGTTAGAGGATTTGGGTGGTTCAAGTAGGCATATCTTGACTATGCTGTCCTTAATTGGTAACATTGGGCATGATGGTTCCAGCCATGTAATGGATAGGGGAGGAAAGGCATAATTTCTGACACTGCATTGTATTAATTGTGATTCATACTTTTGTGAACTCTCAACTGCTCCCTTCTCTCTCTCTGCCACCTTCCTTGATTGAAGCTTTGTTCTTCGGAAAGACATAAAAAAGTGAAAAACGTGTCAAAGTCTGATTCTTGGAAGTTTAACATCTTTCATTGCTTGCAGAGTTTTGAAGCTTTGAATCAAAGGGCTGTGGCAGTGGTGGTGGACCCAATTCAGAGTGTTAAAGGGAAGGTGGTGATTGATGCATTCCGTTTGATCAACCCCCAAACCATGATGCTTGGCCAAGAACCACGCCAGACAACATCTAATCTTGGGCATCTTAATAAGCCATCTATTCAAGTGAGTTCCACAAGAATGTCTGACTGTTTTTGTGCATTGTCTTTTTATATGGGAAATGATTTTATCTCATCATTTTCATTGCAGGCATTAATCCATGGACTAAATAGACATTATTACTCAATAGCCATTAACTACAGGAAGAATGAACTTGAGGAGAAGATGCTGCTGAACCTTCATAAGAAGAAGTGGACGGATGGATTAACACTTAGACGATTTGATACCCACTCTAAAACTAATGAGCAGACTGTTCAGGTGAGTGAATGATGAACTCCTATGCTGTTTAATTGTTGTCCGGGCATGTAATATACGTGTATGTGTACGTGTACGTGTGCTGTTGTTCCTTGCTGAAGTGAGGTTCCTCAGCATGAAATAGGAGAACATTAGTAAGTGATATCTAATCTTGCCGTCATGAGCACATTATGAATACCCATGAAAAGAAGGCAATGGGTTCTCAAATGTATGGACTATTTTTCTAATTAGTAAACACTTTTGTTATAAAAGTTGCTTTTAGAACGTTGCTCAAAGAGTTGAAATGAATGGCAAATAAAATTATTTCCTTATTTACTTAAAGTTATCTTCC
The DNA here is from genome assembly GCA_958450335.1 of Hibiscus tridactylites. Lineage (NCBI taxonomy): Eukaryota > Viridiplantae > Streptophyta > Magnoliopsida > Malvales > Malvaceae > Hibiscus > Hibiscus tridactylites. Next base: position 35,039,523 of record OY288292.1, on the reverse strand, counting down.
ATAAGGCAAAGTTATGATGCATGTTTGTTTTGATATGTGCAGGAAATGCTGAATTTAGCTATAAAATACAACAAGGCAGTACAGGAGGAAGACGAATTACCTCCTGAGAAGCTAGCAATTGCAAATGTTGGGCGACAAGATGCCAAGAAGCACTTGGAGGAACATGTCTCAAACTTGATGTCCTCGAACATAGTTCAGACTTTGGGAACTATGCTCGACACGGTGGTGTTCTGAACTCTTTAGCATCTGTAATCTGTATGCTGTTTTCAAATTCAGGAACCGCATATACATTGAAATCATAGGTTGTTGGTGAAGTGCACTGCTATATTGTTTGGTGAAAATTGAAAGTGACTATCAAGTTGTCTTTAATTTCTCTCCCCATCTCCCTCCCTCCCTCGATGTTTTTGGTAGTTTTTTTCTCGAGATTCCTCATTTTGCAGTTTATCTTGTTCGAGGGTGTTTATAGCTCGGTGTTCTGAGATTCGTTGCTTTGAAGGGGCAGGTGTTAAAAAATGGATTTTATAAAGGAATTAAAAGAAGTATAAAGGAAATGCTAGCTTACGTGTGCCTGTTGCCTGTTTTGCAATGCATTATTGTAATGAACTCGTGTCATGACAGATTGGGTTACTTGGGTACATACAATAATCGGAGATTTGTCTCTCTTTCTGAATGAGAAATCTCACTGATTTGTAAATTCATTACAGAGGAAAGAAACTATAGAGATTGTTGTACATGTACATAATGTCATGAGCTGGAATTAGTAGTGACCATTAAGAATTCTTAATTTTTTGTTTGTTTTGTTAATTCGCATGTGTTAACCGTTAGAGAGGTTTAATAAAACGATGCGTGTAACTTGTGTGTTGCTAAACACGGTCGTTTTACATTTTCAATTGTTAAACGGGTTAGGAAACGCTTTGAAAGGCTATCCCGACATTGAATGAAAAACTTTATCTTTTCTTTCTCCTTTTCTCGTTCTTATCTTCTCCATTTCTCCATTTCTGATTCTTTTCTTCCTCAACTCTTCTAAATAATTTTAAATCTCATTTTGATCACTGACAAAGGTATCAGAGCCTTCTGATCCTCGGCAATCAGGTGAAAATTAGAAGTCAAACTGTGCAGTCTACTGTCGCGACACACTCGTCTGGTTCTGACTCAAAAATGAAAGCGGCTGGGTCTGATTGGCCATCAGTTTCTAGCAAGCTACAAGATGATATCCAACGCTTAGAAGCTTCGATTGGGGATTGTTCTCAGAATATTCAAATGGTGATGATGGCTAATCTACACAAGTTGCTCGAAATCGCTTTGGGGAAGACAATCGATGCTAGTGAAATGGTGACTCAACACACTGGGGTTTTGGGGTCACCTCTATTTGATCAGAAGACTACCAGCCTTGGTCTCGAAACAAAGGTGGTCGAGGAAGGTCATTCGAGCAAACCAGAGGTTGTTGTGGGAGCTGGTCCAAGTGAAATGATGACAGCACATCAGGAAGTCCAGGGACAGTCTACCAATTTTGCTTACAAACTCATGTGCCCTAGATTCGATAGGACAGACTTCAAAGGGTGATATTCTAAGTTGCAACAGTACTTTGAGGCTGAAATGGTACCAGACGCAGCAAAAGTCAGAGCGGTGATGCTACACCTTGAAGGAAAAGCCCTCCAGTGACATCAGTTTGTGGCAAAATTACAGGGAGGCTTCAAAGAGGTTAGTTGGTCTAATTATTTGAAACTACTTAAGGATAGATTTGCACCTGAGGAGTTTGATGATCCATTTGCTGAACTGGTTGCATTAAGACAGGTGGACACTGTAGAACAATACTATGATGATTTCCTTCAATTGCTTAACTAAGTAGAATTACCTGATGATTATGTCTTGAGCCGAATCACATTAGAATTGAGATTGGTTCTATGGTCAAGTTACTACACCTAAGATGCTTATGGATGCTTTTAATTTGGCGAAACATGTGGAGGTTATAACACTATTTGGACATCAAAAACAGACATCCAATGTTTCAGGAAGGACCACCACGCACCTGTCTTTGAACATCCCTCCTATGGGTGGTAACAACATAGAGAAATGGTCAACTAGCACGGAAAACATGGGAGGCCCTAATGCATTTAGATTCTCTTCACCCACAGTGATATGCCCTACTACTAATAAAGGAGGGACTCAAGGGAATCAAAGGAATGGGAGTAAGACCTTGTCTGCCAGTGAGATTGAGGATAGAAAGAAAAAAGGGCTTTATTTTTGGTGTGCTGCGAAGTATACGCTAGGCCACAAGTGTGTAAAGACTCAGCTGTATCAAATTGTGGTTGAGGGGGTTGAAGAAGAAAATGACCAGGAAATATTTTTGGATTGTGAGGAAACTGTGGATGGAGGAAACATAGAGAACATTAAGCAAGATGGTCTTGTCTTATCCTTGAATGCTTTGTGGGGTTCAAGTTATTGGGAGACCATGAAATTAGGTGCTAAGATTCAAGGGATTACTTGTGTGACTTTGGTTGATTCAGGGAGCACTCACAACTTTATTAGTCTTACAGTTGTGAAGAAATTGAGATGGCATGTGGATAAAAGAAACCAATTGAGAGTTACAGTAGCAGATGGTAATGTGATGACTACTTTGGGCATGTGCAGAGGTGTTAGTTGGACTGTGCAGGGGAAAGTCTTTGTTGCTGATTTTTTAGTTCTCACCCTGAAAACTGTGATATGGTTTTAGGCATACAATGGCTATCTACTTTGGGAGTCATTCAATGGAACTTTGCTGAGCTACAAATGATTTTCAAACATGAAAGAGCAACTGTCTGTCTGAAGGGAATGACACCTATTGAATTGGAACTGGTGGATTCCAAGGCCTGTCAAAAATTAGTGAAAGGCAACACATGTCCTTACACTTCAACTTTATGCATTATGAGTCTACAACTAGAGTTAAAAGATAAAGGAGAACCACTACCTAAAGAAATTTAGTAGTTGTTGCAAAGATATAAAGGAGTGTTTGAGGAATCTAGGGGTTTACCACCTGACAGAAGGCATGAACACAAGATTGATTTGGTGAATGAACAAGCCATTGTTAAAGTTAAGCCTTACAGACACCCAACTTATCAAAAAAAATGAAATAGAAAAGTTGGTGGGAAAGATGTTGGCCTCTTGGATTATAAGGGAAATCAACAGTTCTTTCTCTTCACCCATAGTCATGGTCAAGAAAAAGGATGAATGTTGTTATAGAAAGCTGAACCAGCTCACAATTAGGGACAACTTTCCTATGCCTGTTATCGAAGAGCTATTGGATGAATTGGGAGCATCCATGTTTTTCTTCAAATTAGATCTGAGGTCAGGTTACTGCCAAATTAAGATGAGGGATTCAGATATTCACAAGACTGCCTTTAAGACACATGAGGGGCATTATGAGTTCCTTGTCATGCCCTTTGGACTCACTAATGCCCCTGCCACCTTTCAAGGGCTAATGAATAGAGTCTTCAGGCAGCAATTGAGGAAGCATATCTTAGTGTTTTTCGACGACATCCTGGTGTACTCTCCTAATTAGAACTCTCATGTGTTGCATCTTCAGGAAATGCTACAAATTTTACAGGCCAATCAACTTTATGTCAAACTTTCAAAGTGTTGCTTTGGGGCAGTTGAAGTGGAGTATTTGGGATATATAATCTCTAGAGGGCACATTTCCATGGATGAGTCAAAGGTCAAGTGTATTATAGAGTGGCCCGCACCAGTTTCAGTTAAAGAGTTAAGAGGTTTTGGGGGGCTGTCAAGTTATTACAGAAGATTTGTTAGAGGCTGTGGATGTCTAGCTAGGCCACTAACAAACTTACTGAAGCAAGGGGCTTGGAAATGGGGCCAAGAATAACAAAATGCCTTGGATAACTTGAAGAAGGCTGTGTGTTTTGCCCTTGTACTTGCACTGCTAGATTTCAGCTTGGACTTCATTGTTGAGACAGATGCCTCAGATAAGGGAGTATGGGTTGTGTTGGTGCAAAGAGGGAAGCCTCTAGCTTTCTATAGCAAAAGTTTAGGGGTGAAGTTCCAAGGTTTATCTCTGTATGAGAAGGAAATGTTGGTTGCACTAATGGTTGTGAAGAAGTGGTCAAATTATCTCATAAGAAGACATTTCATCATCAAAACTGACCACCAGAGCTTAAAATTTTTGTTTGCTAATCAAGCCATCACTCTATTTCAGCAAAAATGGGTTGTCAAAATGATAGGCTAAGACTATGAAGTTCAATATCGAAAGGGTGCTACTAATATTGTGGATGATATGTTGTCTAGGAGACCAGTTGGGGGGGTTACCTTTTAAATATGCAGATCAGTAAACTAGACACGGAGATGATGGGGAGAATTATTTTATCTTGGCAAAGGGATGATCATTTGTTGCAGGTTATTAAAGATATTGAAGGTGGCAGTTCAAAACATCAGAAGTATAGCTGGGATGGTGCAGTGCTAAAGAGAAAAAGAAAATTTATAGTGGGAAAAGATGTTGCCTTGAGGAGGGAGTTGATAAAGTTTTTCTATGGAAGTGCATTGGGAGGGCACTCAGGGGCACATGCCACTATTAGAAAAATGACCACTGTGTTATACTGGAAGGGCTTGAGGAGGGAAGTCAAACAGTTTGTTAGAAAATGCTTAATCTGCCAGAAATATAAGGGAGAACTACAACACCCTAAGGGGTTACTTCAGCCTCTTCATGTGCTTGAAACTATTTGGCATTTTATAAGCATGGATTTTGTTGAAGGATTGCCAACTTCAAGAAAAAAGAACTGCATTTTTGTGGTGGTGGATAGACTGAGTAAATATGGGCATTTTATTGCAATTTCTCATCCTTTCACTGCTAAAGACATTGCCCAAGTGTTCCATGAAAATATTTTCAATTTATATGGACTGCCTCATGATATAGTTTGTAACAGGGACAAGGTATTTATGAGCCTTTTTGGAAGGAGATGATGCTGAAACTAGGAGTCACTATCAATGCTTCCACTACCTATCACCTTTAGTCAGATGGGAAAACTGAAAGTCAATCAGTGCTTGGAGACTTACCTTCGATGCATGTCAGGAGTGAGATCAAAGGAATGGGCTGAGTGGTTACACCTTGCTAAATGGTGGTACAATACCACCTTCCACACCTCCATTCAGGTCACTCCTTACCAAGCTGTTTATGGCCAAGTTCCTCCAGTCCACTTACCATACATTGTTGGAGAATCCTTAGTATATGAAGTGGACAGAAGTCTTCAGAAGAGGGATGTTGCTATTTAAATGTTGCAATTCCACATGAAGAGAGCACAAGACAGAATGAAGTCACAAGCAGACAAAAATAGGGTGGATTGTGAGTTTCAAGTGGGGGAGTGGGTATTTATGAAGCTACAACCTTACAGGCAGTAATCTGTGGTGTCTAAAAATTGCCAAAAACTCAGTCCTAAGTGGCTTGGACCATTTTTAATTGTGGAGAAAGTTTGCAAGGTAGCATATAAATTGCAACTACAAGTAAACTCTAAAGTTCACATTATTTTTCATATGTCTCAACTGAAGAAGAGAATTGAATCTGACCTGGTACAATCTGATCTTCCTGTGATCGACCCAGAAGGAACAATTGGCAAGGAACATGTTAAGATTCTTGACAGAAGAATGGTGAAGAAGGGTAACAGGGAAGTGACTGAAGTATTGGTGGAATGGTCAAATTCTTTTTCAAAAGATTCTACTTGGGAGATACTACACAACTTGCAACAACAATTTCCTCATTTTGATACTTGACGACAAGTATTTCCTGAAGGAGGGAGTACTGTCATGAGCTAGAATTAGTAGTGACCATTAAAAATTTAATTTTCTGTTTGTTTTGTTAATTCGCACGTGTTAGCTGTTAGAGAGGTTTAATGAAACGATGCGTTTGACCTGTGTGTTGCTAAACACAGTCGTTTTACATTTTCAGTTATTAAAAGGGTTAGGAAACGCTTTGTAAAGGTTGTCCCGACATTGAATGAAAAACCTTATCTTCTCTTTCCCCTTTTCTCGTTCTTATCTTCTCCATTTCTGATTCTTTTCTTCCTCTGCTCTTCTAAATAATTTTGAATCTCATTTTGATCACTGGCACATAATAGTTTAAAATTCCCTTAGCTTTAATTATGTGCCATCTGTAATTAAGTTGTGATACCGGTTAAAACTGAATATTTTGTAATTTTGGGTATAACTAAAGATTTTATTTAGTTGTGATTTTCGGTAAAACTGAAGGTTGTATTAAGTTACGATTTTGGGTTAAACTGAAAATAATAAATTACATTATAGCTGATAGCATATTGTATTAACTGATTGTATAAAAGTTTTTGGTAAAATCAACTTATATTTGTTTGATTATTTAAACAAGCAAAATAACATATAAGGACATGATTATATTTAATACTTATTTGAATAGTTTATTAGTTATCAATATTTTGTATCTATTAATATTAATTAGATTATAATGGAAACCTTAGCCCCTTGTGAACCCTAACTCGCCTGACACGTATGTTCCTTTAGGTGGTTTACCGGATCCACCGGGTAAGGACCCTCTTGATCGGAGGTTGAATCTCGTGACTCAACTCCCCTCTGACCCGTCGTTGGAAAGACCAGATTTCCCCATTGATCTCAATGATGTGCCGGCGCCAAAGAGAGTTAAAAATCTCCCCAACGTAGTATCTTTTACTCTTGATGGACCGATTAGTACTGAAGTGGTCTCTCTTGATTCTAAAAATGATGATGAGATGTCTTTGAGTACAGAAGGTGAATTTGATGTGCACAGCCCTGACCGCCACAAAATCATGAAAAATCAGCAAGAGCCGAATAATGGAAAAGTTTCGAATGCTGCTTCTGTATCAGGGAAACCTAGTTCTGGAAAGTCGGTAGTTTTGATTGGGATGAGGATGATATTACCCTCTCTGATGAGGATGTTCAGGTATCCCATGAGGGGTCCTTTTCGATCGTCAGATTCTCAGACCGAGCGCAAAAATTACTTGATCATACAATGAAGAAAACGATTATTATTCGCCCCTTAGCAGGGGCAGATGCATATGGCTCCTATGGGGAGCATATGCATCCCCATTTTTGGAGAAAATATAAAAATACAATTTAATTTGTAAATAAAATTTTATTTTGCATACCCATTAATAAATAAAAAAACAATGTATTAAAATTTTGGACCCTATTTTTGAGATTTTGGATCCGCCATTGCCTCTTAGGGTGTTCGATTGGCTACCAAGCTCTAATGAACATGATTAGAATTCTTTGGCAACCTCAAGGAGCTTTCCAAGTTGTGGATTTAGAAAATGATTATTTTCTCGTTAAATTTGCTAGTGACTATGATTATACCCATGTATTAATTGACGGTCTATGGACTATTTATGGGAGCTATTTGACGGTACAGTCATGGCGTCGTTCTTTTTCGACCTTTGAGCTGCACCCCTCCCAGGTCATCGTTTGGGTCCGTCTTCCAGGACTACCTTATCGTTAATATACGAAAGCTTTTTTCAAACATATTTCCATGACAATAGGTAAGGTAATACGGGTGGAATATAATACTGAGGCTCAGGAGCGAGGCAAATTTGATCGCCTAACGATATTGGTTGACCTCAATAAACCCCTCCTTTCTTGCATCGGTATTGACAATATGTGTGTGTGTGTGTGTTTATCCCCGAAAATTTGTATGGGCCATAGATGCTGACTGAGACTAGGAGGCGAAAGCCTAGGAAAAATTCGGAGAATGCGATTGATAAGGTGGATAGTGGTATGGCCTATGGATCAAGATATAACATTTTATGGGATGCTGTTGAAGAAGAAGTGGTAGATGAAAGCAACAAGTCTTTGCCCGTGGATAATCAACATGGTCAACAAGCTATTGGCAGAGCTCGCAATGCTCGTCAGCATTCTAAGGAACAACGTTCAAAGTCAGGTGTTTCTATGGTTGCAACGGTGGATAACAATGATGCTGGAGGTTCCAATCTGATTCAAGTTATCCCACTAAAGGAAGGGCAAGTTCCCACCGTCTCCACACGTGTGGCTAATATCCATACTGATTCTCATTCGGCTATTACTATTGTGGAGGAAGGGGAACAAGCTAAGGGTAAAAACACAGTGCCATGCAAGAGAATGGTAGGTTAGCACTCTAAGGTTCAGGGTGATGTTTCGCGGAAGGAACTTCGAGTGAAAAAACAATCTACTTACAAAGTGTCTCCTCGAGCAGTTCTGGCAGATTGGATACAATCTTTTATGCATATAGCTCTGACTCGTAAAGATGCCGGTACCTTGGACTCAGGTGATCCGACTCATGGAAAGATAGGAGGGATCCTCACCACCCTCCTGATCCGTTGCAAAATGTGGAGATGCAGGACGTTTTTGTCCATCAAAGAAATGATAAGGAGAACCAGGTGCCTTTGGCCTAAGTGTTTGTGTAGAACTAATGTTTTGATATAATAATTGAAAAATGTTTTGGACTGATTTAAAAAGTATTTAAAACATCTCCAAAGTCCAAACAACTTGAAATATTATTTAAGGAATTTTTCATTAAGGTTTTTCATGTTTTCAAAGGCCTATTTTCACAAATCAGACCAAGTGTTTCGAAACACCATAGGGCGTTTCGAAACGGGTGCCTTCCAGTGGCCAAATGTTTCGATACTCGTATCGAAACGGGGCCAGCGTTTCGAAACAGGCTAGGCCGTTTCGATACGCCCACGTGGCACTGACCCCAACGGTCATAAACCCCAACGGCTCTTTCCCAACTAACTTTTAAATGCAGGTCGTTTCGATACGGGCTAAGGGCGTTCCGATACGCGTTCCGAAACGGCAAAGGGGTGTTCCGAAACGGGTACCCTGACAGACTGCAACGGCTCTTTCTATATTGAGGGCGTTCCGAAACGGCTTCGAGCGTTTCGAAACGGGGAGCTGCAGAACTGCATTTATGGAGGGAATTAAAGGCTCCAACGACTCTATTTCAATCCCAACGGTCCTAAACGGCTATAAACTCAATTGGGAGTATAAAAGGGACCTCCAAGCATCAAGAGAAGACTAATGCTTCAATTGTCAATCAACAAATGATCAAGAAATGTCTTAGCACTTAAATTGTCAATTCTTGTATAGACAAACACTAGTGAGCCAAAATTGTTAAATTTGCTCAAGTGTTTTAGGTTTTGGGTGAGTGCTTAAAAGTGCAAACAAACACCTATTAGAGGGTTTAAGTTTGCTTTCTTATTTCTCTTTGTAAAGAGGGTTTTGATCAAGGCTTGGGTAGAAGCTTGATCGGTTGTAAGGGTTTCCTCCTAATCCTAGAAAAGGGGACGAATCAATTAGTGGATTGATTGTGAAATCCTTAGTGGGAAGCTAAGGTAGTGGATGTAGGTGCTTGTTAGAAGGCCGAACCACTATAAATCATTGTGTCTTTAATCTTTCTAGCTTCCTAAACCCTTCCACCCAAATATCCACCTCTCCACCACTTGGTGAGCATAATTGGTTGATCAAATCGAGCTCCACACATCCCAACAATTGGTATCAGAGCTTGGCTCAATCGGTGAGGATTAACATCCTATTGAGAAGATCCGGCAAGCTCGATCACTTTTTCATCAACCGGCTCAAATGGCGCAATCCATAGACAAACCGCCCTTCTTTGATGGAGACCACTACGCCCATTGGAAGACAAAGATGAAATTCTTCATAAAATCAAAAGATTACAAGCTATGGGATGTAGTTGAAGATGGTCCGTTCGTGCCTAAGAGAAGTAAAGCGGAATGGAGTGCCGACGATCGCAAGAAGATGGAGCTTAATTGCAAAGCCTTGCACATCTTGTTTTGTGCATTTGGTCCATCCATCTATGAGAAGATGTCTTCTTGTGAGAGTGCCAATGAGGTATGGGACAAGCTTGAAGTCACATACGAGGGGACAAACGAAGTCAAGGAGACCAAGATTGGGCTCCTAACCTTGGAGTATGAGAACTTCAAAATGGATCCGGAAGAGAACATCGAGAAGATGTTTGATCGGTTCTCCACCATCACAAATGGTCTTAAAGGTTATGGAGAAGCCATCCCGGAGGAGAAGCTTGTTCGAAAGCTCATCTACTCACTTCCCGAGTCTTGGGACTCAAAGAGGACCGCCATCATCGAAGCCAAAAATTTGAAGACCTTGAAGCTTGATGAACTCATGGGGTCACTTCTTACTCATCAAATCATGAAGAAGAACAAGGAGGATGAGAAAAAGAGGGAAGAAATAAGAGCTATGGGAGAGAAGAAAATCAAAGGGCTTGGCATCAATGCTAGTGCCATGGCTCTCAAATCCTCCACTTGCCATCATGTCTACACAAGTGAAGAGGAGGAGGAAGATGAAGAGATAGTTCATCTCTTCAAGAAGTGTGCCCCTTTCATGAAGAAAGCCTTGAGAGAGCTTGAACGAGAACCTAAAAGAAAGGAGAGGGCTAGCACTTCAAGCCATAAGAAGAAGGAACATGTGGCTACTTGGAGTGATGAGGACTCCACCGACGATGAACAAGCCAACCTTTGCCTTATGGCCATCGAAGAAGATTCAAGGGTAACTTCTAATTCATCTACTTCATGTTCTTACACTTTTGATGAATTACAAGATGCCTATGATGAATTGGTTTTAGATTTTAAAAGCCACATTTTGAAAAACAATAAATTGATTTCAAAGTTAAAAATTCAAAATGATTTGCTTTCTAAAACCAAACTTGAACTTGAAGCAAAACTTGAAGAGTTTGAACTAAAATGTCTTAATTTACAAAAATTGCTTCAAAATGTTCAAGTAGAAAAAGATTTGATTTCCAAAGAGCTTGAAAAGAAAAACAATTTTGGAAAATCAAATTTTTATGTTAGACAATCTAGTGCCCCTAGATTTATAAATGGTAAATGTTTTAGAAGTGTTTGGGTCCCAAAAGGACTAAATACTTCAACTAAAAAGGATGAAATTGAAAAATGGATTCCTAAGGGGACTAAATTTTGTGCAACTAACGTTTATGGATCCAAAGCAATTTGGATACCAAAAGTTACATGATTGTCTATTATAGGTGTGATGGAGATGTTCAACAAGTCAAACATTGAGGGGGAGCTCCATACACACAAGGAAGAACACTTGGAGAAGGAAGGCTTCACATCCTCCCTTAAATTCAAGTGTTGGTAAAATTCTAGTTGTTTTTGCTTTTATTTGTTTATTTTAATTTAAATTCAACTAGATGATCATATATGTTGGACTAACATTTTGATGATGCTTTGAGTAAGGGGGAGCCATTTTTAAAACCAAAATTCATATTTTGTCAAATTTTGCCTCTATTGTTATTTTTGAACTTAATGTTTTAAATCTTTTTGATATAACAAAAAGGGGGAGAAATGGTTTGAAAAATTGATTTTTCAAATGAATAAGGGGGAGTTTTATTTGAATTAATTTCTTAATCTCTTATTCACATTTTTAAAGTTAAAGGGGGAAAATTCCAAACAATTTTTCAAGTGGTTTTATTATATCAAAAAGGGGGAGATTGTAGAACTAATGTTTTGATATAATAATTGAAAAATGTTTTGGACTGATTTAAAAAGTATTTAAAACATCTCCAAAGTCCAAACAACTTGAAATATTATTTAAGGAATTTTTCATTAAGGTTTTTCATGTTTTCAAAGGCCTATTTTCACAAATCAGACCAAGTGTTTCGAAACACCATAGGGCGTTTCGAAACGGGTGCCTTCCAGTGGCCAAATGTTTCGATACTCGTATCGAAACGGGGCCAGCGTTTCGAAACAGGCTAGGCCGTTTCGATACGCCCACGTGGCACTGACCCCAACGGTCATAAACCCCAACGGCTCTTTCCCAACTAACTTTTAAATGCAGGTCGTTTCGATACGGGCTAAGGGCGTTCCGATACGCGTTCCGAAACGGCAAAGGGGTGTTCCGAAACGGGTACCCTGACAGACTGCAACGGCTCTTTCTATATTGAGGGCGTTCCGAAACGGCTTCGAGCGTTTCGAAACGGGGAGCTGCAGAACTGCATTTATGGAGGGAATTAAAGGCTCCAACGACTCTATTTCAATCCCAACGGTCCTAAACGGCTATAAACTCAATTGGGAGTATAAAAGGGACCTCCAAGCATCAAGAGAAGACTAATGCTTCAATTGTCAATCAAGAAATGTCTTAGCACTTAAATTGTCAATTCTTGTATAGACAAACACTAGTGAGCCAAAATTGTTAAATTTGCTCAAGTGTTTTAGGTTTTGGGTGAGTGCTTAAAAGTGCAAACAAACACCTATTAGAGGGTTTAAGTTTGCTTTCTTATTTCTCTTTGTAAAGAGGGTTTTGATCAAGGCTTGGGTAGAAGCTTGATCGGTTGTAAGGGTTTCCTCCTAATCCTAGAAAAGGGGACGAATCAATTAGTGGATTGATTGTGAAATCCTTAGTGGGAAGCTAAGGTAGTGGATGTAGGTGCTTGTTAGAAGGCCGAACCACTATAAATCATTGTGTCTTTAATCTTTCTAGCTTCCTAAACCCTTCCACCCAAATATCCACCTCTCCACCACTTGGTGAGCATAATTGGTTGATCAAATCGAGCTCCACACATCCCAACAGTTTGTTTCTTCATAATTTTTCCATTATGTTTAACGTCTTTTTCTAGAATTGTAAGAGTGCAGCTAGCCCTGAATTTCGCCGTTATTTTCGAGATTTTATGAAGCGGCTCAAACAAGCTCTTGTTACGATAATAGAACCCTGTATCAGTGGTTGTTTGGCGGATTGAGTTATTTAACGCCTTGGTTTTCCTAACTAGTACCAGGTTGAAGCGCACAACTTTAGCGGGGGAATATGGGTTCTTTGCTCTGATGATGTGGTGGTGGAAATTGTTAATGTCTCTAATCAATTCATTCATGGGAGGGTGAGACCGTTGAATTATGATCAATGGCTTTTCTTTACTTCTGTCTATGCCAGCCCTTCGGCTTCTAAGTGGAATTTTCTCTAGGGAAGCGTTATGAAATTTAAATCTGGTTGATGTTGAGCTTTGGCTGTTGGGTGGAGATTTTAACACTATTATCCGCTCAGAAGAGCGTGTTGGTGGATCTCTTTCGACTTTTGGGGTGAGCAAACTTTTTGGTGACTTTTTATTTGACTATGGTCTCCTGGAAGTGCCATTTTCAGGTTCAGATTTCACTTGGAATCGTGGGGACCTTTATCAACGATTAGATCGATGTCTCTTTAATCTGGATTGGTGCAACCGCTTTCCACATACCCATGTTATTCATTTTGACAGGCTTGGATCGAATCACTGCCTGATTCTTGTTAAGTTGAGCTATGGCGGGAGTTCTAATGTTGATCGCCCGTTCCATTTATTTGGCTGCTTGGCTCGAACATCCGGATTTTGGGAACTTTATGGCTGAAAGTTGGAAGTCTGAAGTGGATGTTCCTACTAATCTAGATTACCTTAAGGCTCATATTAATGAGTGGAACGCAAACACTTTTGGTCATATTGGCACCAAAAAGAGAGCGCTTCTTTGTCGACTACGAGGCATTGAAAAGGCCTTACAGTGCAGCCATTCCAACTTCCTTGTGCAACTTGACCGTCGCCTTCGTGTTGAGCTTGAAGTCATTCTATTACAAGAAGAGAGCATTTGGATTCAAAAATCTCGGTGCCAGTGGATGTTAAATGGTGACAGGAACAATAAATTTTATCATGCATATGCTATGAATAGACGTCGGATAAATTCAATTGTTGCCCTTACTGATGAGAATGGTTAGTGTATTTCAGATGAGATGCAATTGAAATCTATGGCAACCAATTTTTTTAGGTCCTTATTCACCTCCAATACCAACGGTAATGATCCAAACTATATCCGGAGTTTTTTTCCTATTTTACCAAGTAATAAGATGCAATGTCTTACTATCCCAGTGACGGATGATGAAGTTAGGGATGTTATGTTCTTTATTGGCTCTCTTAAGGCATCAGGTTCTGATGGTTTTCATGCTTTGTTCTACCAAAGGAATTGGGGTATTGTTGGTCCTAGTGTGTGTCGCTTTGTCCGAGACATTTTTTATGGCCATTCGTTTGACGAAAGGATTAATACGACCCTGCTTGTCCTTATTTTGAAAGTGCCTAACCCATAATTTATCTCCCAATTTTGCCCTATCAGCTTATATTTGGTGCTTTGTAAAGTGATTACAAAAATTATTGTGAAGCGTCTAAAACCCTTTCTGCCAAAGTGGATCTCATGTAATCAAACTAGTTTAGTTCTGAATCGCTCTATATCGGATAACATTATCATTGCATAGGAGGTTATCCATTCAATGCATAAGAAAATCGAGAAAATGGCTGGATGACTATTGAAGTTGACCTTGAGAAAGCTTATGATCGGCTTGAATGGAAATTCATTGATGACACTTTAGAAGTTATCGGAATTCATACTTCTTTGTGGCAACTTATCATGTGATGCATCTTTTTATGTCTCTATGCAAGTGCTCTGGAATGGTTCTACGTCCCCTTCGTTCAAGCCTAGTCGGGGTATAAGGTAAGGTGATCCCCATTCGCATTATTTATTCGTCCTCTATAAGGAGCGTATGGCACATGAAATTCAGTGGGTTGTGTCTGAGAGTACTTAGAAATCGGTTCGACTCACTCGTGATAGTCCCGGGCTCTCGTACCTTTTCTTTGATGACGACTTGGTTTTATTTGCAGAGGCTATGGTTGAGAAATCATGTATTATCCATATCATGCAACAATTCTGTTCAACCTCTGGTCACAAAGTTAGTGTTTAGAAGACCAATATCTATTTTTCAAAAAATGTTATGTGTGCGCTTCGCCAGTATATAAGTGGTTGTTTTGGTTTTAATGAGGTTGAAGACCTTGACCGCTACCTAGGTGTTCATTTACTTCACAAGCGTGTCTCCATAGCCTCGTACCAGTACTTAATTCAAAAAGGTTCACGATCGGCTGTCTGGATGGAACGTTAAACTCTTAAGTTTAGCAGGTCGCATGACTTTAGAAAAGTCGGTTCTTCAAGCTATTCCAGCTTATACGATGCAAACTACTCTTTCACGGAAGGGCACCTGCGCTGAAATTGAAAAAACCATTCACAACTTTATCTGGGGAAATTTTTTAATCGAGGGGATGTCCATTTAATCAAGTGGGATGATATGTGTCTCCCTAGTTCTGTCGGTGGCCTTGGTTTCAAGCACTTAGAGAATCAAAATGAGGCTTATCTTATGAAAGTAGGCTTCAATTTGCTTACTAAGAAAAACGACTTATGGGTACGTGTTCTTCGTCATAAATATAAATGTACGAGTCTTGTTCCAACTTCTATTGCTCGCCCGGGTTGTTCGAGACTGTAGAAAGGCTTGTGTTTGATATGGGATGGTTTGAAAATAATGTGATATGGAACTTAGGTAATGGTGATAGTGTTGATTTTTGGAGAGACCCTTGGTTACCTTCTATTGGTCCTTTGATTAATCACTCTACCATGGTTGCTACTTTGGATATATTAGTTTTTCCTTGTTTCCTCGATGGTTAATTCCAATTGTGAGTGGTGTTGGCAGCTCTTCGAGTCTTGTCTTCCGTTGCACATCCTTCTCTGTATAGCTGCAGTTAAAGCACCATTCCCGTCTCCAATCCACGATTTTCCAGGTTGTCAAAGGAATGAAGATAGAAGGTTTACTATCAAGTCTGCATACCAAGTTCGCACTTTTTCTCTTCAAGCTCTAAATGACCCGATTTGGAAGATAATTTATGGGTATATGCAGTTGCATAGAATTAGAATTTTTATATGGTTGTTAGCTCACAATCGTCTTCTAACAAATGAAGAACGAGTTCGACGACATCTTACTCTTGAGTCACGGTGTGGGATTTGTAATGCAGAAGTGGAATCCCCTGACCATCTATTTCGAAAAATGTATTGTTTCTCGTGGTGCCTGAGTAAGTTTGGTTAGATCGGACAAGATGAACGAGTTTCTTATTATGAACTTCAAAGATTGGCTCCTTGGCAATCTATCTTCTTCGAATTTTGCTGGAACAATGCAGAACGAGTGGAGCTCGTTGTTTGGAGCCATCCTTTGGTCTCTCTGGATTCATCGTAACGCTATGGTGTTTGATTTTGTTATTGTTATTTCAGAACCTGTTGCTGTTAGTGGACGTTCTATCGTCTCGTATTACAATTTGGCATTGTCTATGGGAGCAATGATGAATCCCGCCTCTGATCCTCAACTGAGACCTAGGACGCCTTGGAAGCCTCCCTTGGCTGGATGGTATAAGGTTAACACAAATGCTTCCCGTTGCCCAACTATTGGTCTCTCGGCGTGTGAAGGCGTTATTCGAAATAATGAAGGAAGTTGGATGTTGGGCTTTTCGAAATTTATCGGCATCTGTTCGACAATAGAAGCTGAACTTTGGGGTGTCATTGAAGGTCTCTCCCGAGCTTGGGATATGAATTTTCGCCAGATATGTGTGGAGCTAGACAATAAACGTGTTGTACAATTAATTCGAAAGGGGGTACAAGGTAGGAAAGCCATTTCCTTGATGCCGAATATTGACATGCTTTTGGCGCGTAACTGGGAGGTGACTATTGTGCATGTTTATCGTAAGGCAAATTTGGTCACGAATTAGTTAGCAAAGATGGGAAGGGACCCTCAATTGTCTATTCTGGCTTTCACCAGCCCACCGCCCGTGGTTATTCCCCTTGTTCAAAGTGACAGTAGGCAGATTCGTACTTCTTCTAGGGATAATATTGATGTTGGTATTGATCTTGGGGGCTAGTGCTCAGGTTTTAGTCATTTAGTTTTGTTTTAGATCATTGTGTGTTCTTGTTGCTTAGCCTGTGCTTAGACGAATGTTTTTCCGATCCTTTTTGTAAATACTGATATATGTACTCTTTTCTTCCATTTAAGTTGAGAGAGGTTTTTAAGGAGACCTATGAGGTTTATCAGTTTTCTTTTTCTTTATTTTTCACGTTCTTGCTTTTATTTTGAATAATTCTATCCTTGTGACACGTTTTTTCCCTACTTTTTAGTATGTATCTTCCGCCTTTTGGTACGCTTTTATTTTCTTATTCGGTCGTTTGACCGCTTCATTTTTCTTTTGATTTTCAATCAAGGTTGGATTTGACGACGTCACTACGACTTATCAAGATAACGCTCTTTAATTATGTTGTTGATCTCCCTATTTTGGACCATCGAACTAGATTCGGATATGAGCTCACATTCATCATTCTTGTTCGCGATTGAGTTTGCGGTAATAACCATGTTGTCAACGTGCCTTATCATTGTAATATGCATTTTTTAATGTCGTTTGTTAGTTTTTTTTTACCTTTCATCGTTGAGTGTTGGTGATGTTTGCATCTATTTTTTTGAGTCTTTGAGTTGGAGTTTTACTCTTTCTTTGTATGGTCATGTTTATGATCTAGAGACCTAAGTTTTCTTACTTTTAAGAATATGTCCGGATCAAATTTGTTTATCTGAGTTGTAAAATCTTATTCTATTTTGGATTTTTTTAATAAAACTTTCGGGAAAAAAATAGACTTCAGCTTGTATGGTCTTATGGGGTTGTGAAGTTAGTAGAAGATTAATGAGCTGGCAACAATTCATGCTCTCTAGTTCAAGCAATTTCTCCCTAATGAATTATACTTTATCCATTTTAAAGACTAATTCTTCTTTTTATTCAACCAAGTAATTTTAACAAATATATACAACAAATTCATAAAAATATATAATCAACTTTTTAAAGTAAAAATAAATCTAAAATTATTATTCAACAATTGACTAAAACAATATACTAAATACACTACAAGTATAACTTGCTTGAAAACTTCAAACAATTCTTCCTCACCCCTTTCTTCTTGTTTTCTACGAATTATTTGTAATTTTTTTCCCAACCTAAAAACAACTATTTTACCACACTCCCTGCATGTAAAGAAAAACTATCATAAAGAAACGATGACTTTCTCATGATTTTTTTTATAAAAAAAAATATTCCATAAAAGTCGTCTAAAAGAGACAATGAGTTCTCGGACCTCGTCGGAACCTCACGACGACTCCTCCCTTCACTGTAACAAAACCCTTTATCGCAAATAAAAACCAATGTACCTCACTTTCCCACTTTTTACAAGAAACATTTCACTATTTTTTCTATAAAATTTATTTATCCTTAAAGCAAATGGAGGCTTATTTAATAAAATATTTGAATGCAACTAGAATTTTTAATTTTGATTTGAACAACAAAATCGATTTGATTAATTTGAACTTAAATTAAATTAAATTTTTTAATTAAATAAAGAGTTATTACATTTCCATATGGGGATTCAAACTCATACAAGATAGAACAACATGAACATCTTTAACCACTAAACCAATTAATAGATTTTAAATTCAATTTAATTTGCTTGATCATTAAAGTTAATAGTTTAAAATCAAAATTTAAATAAAGAAACGAAAAACTTAAAATGATTTAAATGACTTAACTCGAAAAACTTAGTCTCGTATAAACGACCTAAGTTCAAAATAAAACAAAATCAAAGGCGATTATAACTCGAAATAATCCAAGCTGCAAGAAAGTGGCCTGAAAAATGAAATGACCCAAAAATTATAAAATCCAAATTAATCTGATCAATTAATTTTTTAAACTCATTAATCATATGAAAACGATTCTCTCAATTTAATTTTTTTATTCACAATACTTACATTCAAATTATTGACTTTATTTAAAAGATTTAACCTCTTACTAGCCCAACAACCGGCCCGAAAGCCCAGCCTCAAATCTCAATTTGTACAAATATTCGTTTATTAATTACACGCACTTCAAGCTTCCTGTTGTCAGGTGAGCCGTGACTCTGCTTTTTCTCTAGTTTATTGTCTCCCTGCTTATTTTAGTTAAACCAAAAAGCCTCTCAAAAATGGAGAAGACGATGGTTTTGAGATCCATTTATAGAGCTGCCTGTTTCAGATCTTGCCGTTTCACGGCTACCGCCGTTGCCGCCGCCAATCACAACAACCACTTGGGTTTCCGGAACCTCTACTCTATCTCATCACCTTCCGCCTCTAATCCACCCCCAAACATTCCTTCTGGTACTCTTCTATTCTTTTGTATCATTGTTTGATTACCCATTTTTCGTTTTTCATTATCTTGCTAGTCGCTGGGTTTATCATTTAGATTTAGTAATTTCTAACGATATAGCTCGTGGCTGACTTTTCTTTATGGGATTTCAAAATTGTATCCTTTTGGTTGTTTACCTGTGCAAGTTTTGAACTTTACTCTTTAAAAGGCCGTATTAAAAGCTCTTTAGTACTCCCTTAGGATTGTGGTGTTTTGCTAACATGGAAATTGATGGGTTTTTGATGTGATTTGGGTGGATGATATAGGACGGTGTTTCAGATTATTTTATTTTAATTCTTTTAGAACTGCTAGTGCTAAGAACTTCTGGTGGATTGTGTAGCATTTTGTAGCTTGTAATAGTGCCAATTTGGATCAAGTTCCTCCCATTTTTATTTATGAGTGAAAATATTCAGGTGGCAGGTCATCCATTGCCCTGAGATTGTGGAGCACGCGCTATTTTAGTGATGATGTATCTCGTATGCCTACCATCACAGACTCTGAGATTCTGAATGTTTTTAAGGACTTAATGGCCGCAAGTTGGGATGAGCTTCCTCATTCAGTGGTACAGGAAGCAAAGAAAGCCTTGTCCAAAAATACCGATGACAAAGCCGGCCAGGAAGCTTTGAAAAATGTCTTCCGTGCTGCTGAAGCCGTTGAACAATTTGGTGGTATTCTGATCAGCATAAAAATGGAACTTGATGACAGCGTTGGACTGAGTGGAGAGGTATTGCTATAATCTATACGACCCTGATGATTTTCTTCTCCCCGTCTTTTTTCTATTACCAACTGTTGGCATTTTTTTTTGCAGAATGTGAAACCTTTGTCAAGTGATCTTTCGGCCGCACTTAAGACTGTTTTTCAAAAATATGCAAGTTACTTGGATGCATTTGGTCCTGATGAAACCTACTTGAAAAAGAAGGTGGAGACAGAGTTGGGATCAAAGATGATCTACCTAAAGATGAGATGTGGTCACCTTGGTGCCGAGTGGGGAAAGGTACTAAAAATTTTGCAACACGTTTATAAATTCAGTTATGACTGCATGATTTACCTCGAGGGCGTATAACATAGTTCACTCATGCACTGCATAGCATTTTCTTGTTGATCATGTTTGTGAAACAAGAGAATTGTGATTAAAAGGTGCCAAATAGTGAATAAGATGTGAGAACAACAAAGAAAGTCATCTCAGATTACATTATATGTGCTAATTGCTGTTTGTTCTTCCCTGATCTGTGTTTAACATCCTAACCATCTGGTGTTCTGGAACACCAATCCGAACCCTAGGCTAAAGGTTAACTTGTTTAGAGAATCTTTTGTCATAACAGAACTGTTTTCAATCCATATTCATCCAAGACTTATAATGGAAAACAAGTAAATAGATGCATTCGCCATTCACTCGATTTTCTTTGCTGCTTTTATTATATTTGTCAATGATAATCATTTGCATAAGCACTGTGCATAAATGCTGATGCCAATTTGCTTTTGTATTCCCACACAAATATTTTGGTTATTATAAATAATGCAAATCTATTTCGTCTATAAATTTTTCGGTTGCTTTCTTTGCAGATTACTGTTCTTGGAACCTCTGGACTTTCTGGATCTTATGTGGAGCAAAGAGCTTAGCATTTAAGTGTTGAGGGAGTTCATGTGAACGTTGTTTTTTCCTGTTTTAGATCATGTCTATGAATATTAGGAGACAGGTTGGTATTCTCCTGGAAAACCTTGGAGGTTGGAGTTTTCTTGGCAGCTAAATAAATGGCTAATGTTTGTCAGCAACAGTAAATCAAAGTGTAAAATCATGTTTTTCTATGGGAAATTTGCTCATCATGTTTCTTCATCATTTGTTAGGATCTACAACTACGAAGTTGCTCATCGCGTTTACAGTACTTCTGATTCAATAAAAAAAAAGCAGGCAGTTTAATGGGCATGAGAAAAGAGGGAATATTTGATGCACTGATTTAGTACAAGTTTACATAGGGCCTACCACTTTGTTACCCGAAATTCTCCCCGGTGACGAAGCAGTCATCTTTTTCCTCGATGGTGTATGCAGTCAAAGAAGAAAACTCACATTTTGTTTCAAAGACTCATTTTCCTCTTTTACAGAAACCAAATGTTTCAATGGCTTCCTGGCCAAAACAGCACCATTTAAACCATAAACAAACACTAAGAACTTCGCCTTTAGGGGCAAAATTCCAAAATTTTCTGCTTTTTCCAAAATTCAAGTTGTAAGTCTCAAATTTTCATGACTTGAATTTTTTCGTTACATTCATTTGACAACAGAGAATTGCTTTCCATCGAGAGTGTGTTTAATTCACACCGCAAAGCTTGCTTAGTCATTGTGTCGAACACATTGAGTTAAAAAAATGGGAAAGCAATGGTGATTGTTTTTCAAAGAGAAATCTTATAAGATTGAACCTTGAATTTAGAGGTTTGGATCGAGATTCACTTTTTGTTCTTCCTAAGGAGGGTGTGGATTGAGATTTGATTTTTGTTGATGATTTTGCGATGGTATCGAACTGATTGTCAAGTCTGTTTGAGGGGTGGATGTTTTGGGTGATGGTGAGGTTATAGTATGAAAGTTGTTGGTTGAATGCTAGGGACAAGGGGATGTTTGATTTGGGACGTTTTGGTACTAGTACCAGATAAGTGGGATTGTGTTGGTTGATGGGCGCGGTACTGGACATGATTTTTTCTTTGAAAAATAATGGAGAGCGAGTATTGTAGGGAAGAAGATGAAGGTGTTTTGGAAAATATAATTAAATTAATAAATATTTTAATATATTTGTTTTATTTTAAAATTAAAAAAAAAATAACATTGCGCGTTCTGATTGATCAAGACAGGTTTTTTTAACAGTAGGGGGCAATATGGGTAACGGCAAAAACATTAAGGGTCAATATAGGTAACGGCGAAAACGTTAGGGGTAAAAATGGTCAAAATGAACTTTAAGAGGCAAGCTGAGAAAATAAGTAAAGTTTAGGACGGAAAAGTGTATTAAGCCATTTGGTTATTTTAATTATGTACTTTAGTTATAGATTTAATTTAAATTTCCTCAAATTGATAATGTTAAGTCATAATATAGTTATATAATCTTTGTATTATTTGAGTAAATATTAAAATTTTAAAATTTGAAAAATACAGAAATTAAAATACAATGATAAAATCTATGTACTAATCATAGAAATTGACATGAGAAATCCTAGAGGGATGGCAAGACGAGTCCAAATGGCCAAAACATTTGAAGTAAAGCGTCCGAGTCCGACCGTAGATTTTGAGCTTAAATATAGGTCGCCTTAGCTAATCTGGTGCCTTTACGCCAAGACCAAGACTCTGAAGGCGATTTCGGCAAAGGTGGGAGCAACACAGCCTTCCTACATAGCCCAAATGGCCACCCTTCACAATGACAAAACTCCCTAATCATTGATCGCCTTTGAAAATCCTCTAAATCGAACTTCCAAAACTCTGGGAAATCGACCTTGTTTGAGCTCAAACTACAGGAAAAGTTCGACTTGGTCGACATAAATGCTTCCCTGCTTGCACCACTCGAACACAGTGAGAAACAACTCCCTACAGAAAAGAACTCGTCATCTTCATTGTCATTGTCTCTTCTGTTGGGGTGCTTTGAGCTTATATAAATTAGCTCTCCCGTTGATGGAGATAACACCCACGAAAAGCTTTCCGCCATTAGACTAGGCCTTCTCTTCATCTTCTCCATCGCTCGGTTTCGAATTTCCAAAACAACTACCTGCAAACAACAGCACAAACAATGAGAAAAAACGATTGGCAACAGAATTCATATAGGAAGAATAGAAGAGTACTTCGGATTCATCTTCCATGTCACTCATGGAGTTTTCATCGTAATGACCCGAAATCGAAGGCCGGCCATTGAAACTATGGCAACTGGAAAATGCTTCCTTCAGAAGTGAAGCCAGAAACATGCATCTCTTAGAATGATGAGACCGCTCTTCTTGATAAAAGACGCTCATTTTTGGGGAGAACCGGAAGTGACAGATTGATCTCTAAGATACTAACTTTATATTATACATATTCTTATAGAACAATGATTGTTACAAGACTTGTAGTTCTTTTTTTTATCATTTATTTTGATGTCGAAATTGACCTGATTGTGGTGATAGTGGCCTTACAGCTTACTGAAAATACTGGGATGTTTGTATACTTTGGGGTAAAGACTAAGTTAAAAAGGGGGGCCAAGACCGATCAACAAGAAAATCCCAGTTTTCAGCTTGAGATTACCGTCTGATGGTCATCGTCTGGGATTAAAAAAAATCCCTTGAAAGTGAATCAAATTTTCTCCACTTCTCCACAAGATTAGTTCCTTTGGATTTACTTACAAGTTCTACTTGAAGCTCAAGTCACGGTGAAAACTGAGACATGCTACCAAACAATGACGGTCAGTATTGGACAAATTTGACAAGGATCTTCTTCTTTTTAAGTTATCATATATGGATTATTATCCTATACATTGGCTGGAAACGAAAAATTTCCACAAGCGTCTTAGTTTTAGGGTTTAGAGGGTTAGTTTAAGGGGTAAGATTTAAGGGTTTAGGTGCAAGGTTTTAGAATTTAGGGATAGTGATTAGAATTTAAGGTTTAGGGTTAGAATTTGAGCTTTAGTTTTTAGGGTTTAGTTTTTAGGGTAATATGGTGAGAATTTAGGTTTTAATCTATAAATCCTAAATTATAACCCTAAATTGTAAATTTCAACTACTATCGTTAAATTCAAAACTCATGCACCTAAACCCCTAAAACTTACATCATAAACTAAATCTCTAAACCTTAAAATTAAGGCACTTGTGGAAACTTTCATTTTCCACCGCCAGTGTATCAAATAATTACCAATTATTTATTGGGAAAATATTTGATACACTGTCATGGCAAAAAAATTACATAAGCATCCATATTTTCAAGCCAAAATCTAAAATTTTAACCCTAAAAACTCTAACCCCAATTGTTGAGTGGATCGTAAGATCGATATTAACCAAGAGGGGGGTGAATTGAAAATTTAAAGGTTTTGTGGTGGAAATTGCAAATTGAAAATAATAGACAAGGGATATAGAGTGGTTCAAGTTCCAAATGAACTCTACATCCACTACCTTAGCTTCACTAAGGATTTGCAACAATTCCACTAATTGCTCTTCCCCTTTTCTAGGACAAGGAGGCAACCCTTTACAATTTCGGTTGATTTTTCTACCCAAAAATCAACCCAATCCTCACACAAGTGAACAAAGAAATTTGATGGCTAATTAGATATCTCTCAATACAAATAATAGCCCAATTACAAGCACTCAACCCAATTAAACAAGATATGAATGAAAATTACAATTGGGGTTTTAGACAAAATGAGATTTGTGCACAATTGCTTGGATTTGATGTTTGGATGTTTGCTTTAGGATCAATAGTTGTTGCTGGTGCTTTTAGAAGTCTCTTTTATACCTTCTCATTGAATTCTAGCCGTTGTGGTTGTTGCACTCATCAATAGAGCCGTTGGGGATGTTATCTCACCACCATAAATGCAGTCTGCAACAACCCGTTTCGAAACGCGGGGTACCTGTTTCGGAACGGGCTAAAATAGAAAGAGCCGTTGGAGTGTATTTAAGAGCTCGTTTCGAAACGCCTTAGAGCCGTTTCGAAACACTTTTGCCACTGTCAAGGGTCGTTTCGAAACGGTCTTAGCCCGTTTCGAAACACCTTAACGGTTTTCAGAAAATCGGTTAAAAACAACTTCAACGGTCATATTTTATATTTAAACTTAAGACATGTTTCGAAACACATTGGATTCGTTTCGAAACGGATTTGCTACTGTCAAGGGTCGTTTCGAAACAGCCTTAGCCCGTTTCGAAACACCCTATTTATCTTTAAATATTCAGCAAAAATATCTCAATCGTTGTGCTTTTTCAAATCAAATATGAAGAACAGTTTCGAAACGTGAGAGCCCGTTTCGAAACAGGGTCAAGTGTTTCGATACATGTTTCGGAACAGGGGTTGACAGTGATGAAAACGTTTCGAAACGCCTGAGGGCCGTTTCGAAACAGGAGCTTGAAAATCACTGTTTTAGCTTGAAACACTTAGAAAAATATTTGAAAAACTTTGTTTTTAACTTGGGCATAATCTTAAAATTATATGGGGATATTTTGAGGACTTAAAATTCGTTTTGACATTTTCAATTTAGTCCTTAGGTTTTTAGTTATATCAAAATTAAAATATTTGTTTCACAATCTCCCCTTTTTGATATAACAAAACCAAAGTTAGAATTTTTAAGAATTTTTTAAAGTTTTGAAAATATTCTAACTCCCCCTTAACTTAAGATAGGTTTTTAAAGTAAAAAAAAATGTTTGACTTGAAATCCAAGTTGTAAAGCTTTAAAAACCTTTTAAAATTTAAAACGAATTTTAGTTTGTGGCTCTTAAATTTCTTCTCCCCTTTTTGTTAGATAAAAAAGAATAATGAAAGCTCATAGAGAAGACAAAAGATTAGTACCAATAAGCATTAATAAGCAACAATAATATTAAAAATATCCAAAACATAAGCCAACATTAAGTTCAACATAAAATCCCAAATAAAAAGTCAAAAGCATAGGTTTCTAAAACATAATAAAACATAGAGATGCAATCTTAATCCTAAAAAGCATAGATAATATGATATGATATGATATGAAGATCCTAGGCCTCGTCATCATCATCCGAAGTATCATCATCGCTCTTGACTTGAGAACGGTGAAACTTCGTCCATTGCCCATAGAGAGTAGAGAAGGATAGATCCAAGTTTGAATGGGAAGTCTCAAGAGTATGAAAACGATCCTCGACATTCTTCAAACGATTGTCCATAGCTGTAAAACCCGAAGTAATGCTAGTATCCAAAGCATTGAACCGCTCGGTAATGAAAGCCGTGAGGGCTTCATTGTTTGCAACCTGAACTTGCGGTGGAGGAGCAACGGGAGGAGGAACGGCTTCTCTATCAATTCTTTCCCAAACATCATTCACATATGTAAACCCAGACTTGCGAAGGGATGACTCACCAATCTTGGTCTTGCGAGGTTCCGGAGAGTCGTAGGTACAATCGATACCAAGATCATGAAAGATGTAGCTCAAGAGTGTGCCATAGGTAAAAGACTTCAACTCATTTGTGTCAATAAGCTTAATATTATTGACTATCTTGGCAAAAATTATTTTAGGCACATTAGGGCGCTCACCTTTACGGAAACACTCAAGCCAAAAATGATCAGTTTGACGGATATGAGAGTATTTACCTCCGGAAGGTCGAATGAACCAAGAAACCATCAAGTGAAGAACGCGATCGTGCACATCCAAAGTAAGTGCCCGACCGGTGAAAGTGCCAAAGTGGCGTTCATCCTCAAGACCCTCATCTTTAAGTTTAAAAATAGACTCCAAGAGAGCAACATTAACAACAAACTTTTTGCCCAATAAGGAAGATTCAATTCCTATAATCTCGGTTTTGGTCTCATCATAAATAAAACGAGCATTAGAGTAGAAAAGGAGTACCATGTGTTTGTAGCGAATATCCGGAATGCTCAAGAACAAGATAAGATTCCACTCACTCAAACGGTCGAGATAACAGAATAGGAATCGCTCGGAGTTGAGGAAGTCAAGATCAATGACACGTTCTTTACGAATTTCGAAATCCTTGACATAAGAGAAGCGAGCACGCATCTCCGGAGTTTTAAGGGATTTCTGAAAAAGCAGAGTAAGATTCGGACGAACGCTCGAATCACCGGTTTGAACGGCCTTGCGCTTTTTGTTAGCTTGATTCGCCATCTAAAAACATTAAGCAAGTATATTTTAAAATTAAGTGTATGCATTGATATTTAAAATCAATCCAATAATAAATCCCACTTAGGTTTTTGAAACAAAATTAAAATAAAATAAAATAAATTAAAAAAACAGTAAAGAAAAAGACGACTGAAAAATTTTATATTCGAATCAAAAATTTTGAGATTTTGAAATTTTTTTACAAGATATGGAAAACCCACAAAGAAAAAACTATAATGTATACAATAATAAAATTTTCTAACCTAAGATTCGAACATAAATTGAAAGAAAAAGAAAATATAAAAAATTACCTTAGTTTGGGATTTTGGATGATTTGATGAAAATCCTTGCACAATGTTGATGAAACTTGCTTAGACTTGAGTTTTAGAGTAAAACCCCTCACAATTTTGTGAAAATCAATGAGTTTGAGAGGGTATTTATAGAGAGGGAGGCGGTTTAGGGTTTTTAAGAGTTTGATAAAAAGTGAAATTTCACATTAAAAGCCCTAAATAAAGCAATCCGCGATGCCGTTTCGGAACGGTCAGGACCGTTTCGAAACGGGACGACTAGGGATTGATCGTTTTGAGACCATAGGCTGATCGTTTTGATACGATGTTGACCGTATCAAAGCCCTGTTGACCCGTATCGAAACACGTTTCGATACACCCCTTGGCAGTAGCAAAAACGTTTCGAAACACATTGTAGGCGTTTCAAAACGCCCTTCTCTCAGAACTGGATTTAAGGTATCCGTATCGAAACAGGGTCACTCGTTTCGATACACCTGGGCCTGGAAGTGCAGATAAGGCTCTAAAAGTGCAGAAAAATGAAGTTTTAATAGGCCTAACATGCATAAATGTCATGAATGAGCAGGCAAAACATATTCAAGCATAAACATACTCCCCCTAACTATAGGCATGGATGAAATTAGGAGTTTAAACACATAAACATGACATTTCACAAAATCAAGCATATTTAAGCACAAAAGAGGTCCAAAAAGGTCAAGATAGGCTAGCTAGACCTAACTCTCTCCTAATGGACCAAAAACGCTCTTTGTCTAAGGGTTTTGTAAATATGTCCGCTAATTGATTCAAGGTGTCTACGTACTCTATAACCACATCTTCCTTAAGGACATGATCTCTAATAAAATGATGCCTTATTTCTATATGTTTGGTTCTAGAGTGTTGGATGAGATTTTTAGTTAAACATATTGCACTAGTGTTGTCACATTTTAGGGGTATGGTTTCAACTTTAATTCCATAATCTAAGAGTTGTTGCTTCATCCAAAGGACTTGAGCACAACAACTCCCTAAGGATATGTACTCGGCTTCGGTGGTAGATAAGGCTACACTATTTTGTTTCTTAGAGAACCAAGATATGAGCATACTACCTAAGAATTGACAAGTTCTCGAAGTACTTTTCCTATCAATTTTGCAACCCCCATAATCCGCATCCGAGTAAGCATGAAGGTTGAAGGTAGAGTCTCTAGGATACCAAAGACCTAAACAAGGAGTGTCTCTAAGGTATCTAAAGATTCTCTTAACGGCTATAAGGTGAGACTCTCTAGGACTAGCTTGAAACCTAGCACACAAGCAAACACTAAACAAGATATCCGGTCTACTTGCGGTAAGGTAAAGCAAAGATCCAATCATAGAACGATAAAGTTTAGAGTCAACACACTTACCTCCTTCATCTTTGTCAAGCTTTGTAGATGAGCTCATAGGAGTGGCTTGAGGCTTTGCATTCTCCAAGCCAAACTTCTTGAGCATGTCCTTTATGTATTTTGCTTGGTTGATGAAGGTTCCATCCTTCTTTTGCTTGATTTGGAGTCCCAAAAAGAATGAGAGCTCCCCCATCATGCTCGTCTCAAATTCACCTTGCATTAACTTAGCAAACTCTTGACAATGACATTCATTAGTAGAACCAAAAATAATATCATCAACATAAATTTGAACTACTAAGATGTCATTTTTATACATTTTTATAAAAAGTGTAGTGTCCACCTTACCTTTTTCAAATCCTTTTTCAATCAAAAAATTTGAAAGCCTTTCATACCAAGCTCTAGGAGCTTGTTTTAAACCATAAAGAGCTTTGGTAAGTTTGAAAACATGATTTGGAAATTTTGAATCTTCAAAACCCGGTGGTTGTTCCACATACACTTCTTCATTTATAAAACCATTTAAAAATGCGCTTTTAACATCCATTTGAAAAAGCTTGAAATTATGATAACATGCATATGCAAGCAACATCCTAATGGCTTCCATTCTAGCTACGGGTGCATAGGTTTCATCAAAATCTATTCCCTCTTCTTGAGTGTAACCTTGTGCTACAAGTCTAGCTTTATTTCTCACAATGTTACCACTCTCATCTAGCTTGTTCCTAAAGACCCATTTAGTTCCTATTGTAGATTGATTACTAGGCCTATTAACTAATGTCCATACATTACTTCTCTCAAATTGATTTAACTCTTCTTGCATAGCCATAATCCAAAAGTCATCTTTCAATGCTTCTTTTATATTTTTAGGCTCTATGCATGAGATAAATGCAACATGGTTCATTAATCTAAGAGAAGAACGAGTGGTTACCCCCTTAGATGGATCACCCAAGATTTCATCATCTTTGACATAGTTCAACTCCCTTGGGTAGCTCACTTCCTTTTCCTCAATAGCCAAGTCCTTCAAGGCTTCAAGAGGTGGATCTTGTGTGTCTTCTTCTTTTGTTGGAATCTCATCCTCCTTTGAAGTTTGACCTCCATCAAAGGCATTTATGATCCCTACATCATCATCATCACAAGAATCTTTCCTAGGAAGGAGGTTATCATCGAATACAACATGAATAGATTCTTCTACTACTAAAGTTCTTTTGTTAAATACTCGATAGGCTTTAGAGGTTAAAGAGTAACCTATAAAAATGACTTCATCACTTTTTGCATCAAATTTACCTAAGTTATCTTTCCCATTATTTAAAACAAAACACTTGCACCCAAAAGGGTGGAAATAGCTAATGTTAGGCTTCTTGGATTTTAAAATCTCATAAGGTGTTTTCTTTAAAATTGGCCTAATCATTACTCGATTTACAATATAACAAGCGGTGTTTGTGGCTTCCGCCCAAAAATATTTAGGTAAATTGTTTTCACAAAGCATAGTTCTAGCCATTTCTTGTAAAGTTCTATTTTTCCTCTCAACTACCCCATTTTGTTGAGGAGTTCGAGGAGCCGAAAAATTATGGCTAATACCATTTTCATTTAAAAAATCTTCAAACCCTAAATTTTGAAACTCGGTTCCATGATCACTTCTAATATGTGAAATTCTAAGTTCAAGATCATTTTGGGTTAGTTTTGAAAACGTGATGAATTTTTCCAAAGCCTCATCTTTAGTACTTAAAAAGAGAACCCAAGTAAATCTAGAAAAATCATCAACTAGCACAAAAGCATAAGACTTACCACCCAAGCTCATAGTCCTAATTGGCCCAAATAAATCCATGTGAATTAGTTGTAAACATCTACTAGTAGAAACATCATTAATGGATTTAAAGGAAGACCTATGTTGTTTACCCTTTGAGCATGCATCACAAATTTTATCATTTGAAAATTTTATTTTAGGTAAACCTCTAACTAGATTTAGGGAGACTAGTTTTTCCAAAACACTTATGCTAGCATGTCCTAGCTTCCTATGCCACAACCATGCATCATTTTCATTTTGAGCAACTAAGCATGCATGAGATGTATGAATGTCATCTAGATGCACCATGTATATATTCCCTATGCGATGACCTATTAGCATAATATTATTAGATTTAATGTCTACAATTTTGCATCTATTTTTATCAAACAAAACATTAAATACTTTATCACACAATTGACTTATGCTCAATAAATTGTGTTTAAGACCATCGACATATAAAACATTTTCAATGAGAATAGTAGAGTGATTACCTATGGAGCCAATACCTTTAATGTGGCCTTTGGAGTTGTCACCAAATGTTACTACTCCTCCACTTTTTGGCTTTAGATCCATAAATCGACTCTTGTCTCCGGTCATGTGCCTCGAGCATCCACTATCAATGTACTATGAGTTTTGACTTTGTGCTTTGGCCTTGTAGCAATGCTCCCCCTACAAACAAAGATATTAAACTTTGGTTTTTGGTACCCAAATCATTTTGGGTCCATGAGTGTTAGCTCCCAAAACCTTGGTTCCCTTAGGAATCCAAGATGACATAGCAATAATATTATTAGATTTTACAAGTTCCTTAGGAACCCATACACTTCTAATTCTTTTAGCTCTACTATGTCTAGGGTAGCTACCTTGTTTGTAGTAGTTAGTCCTTTTCTTAGGTTGGTGTGTTCTAGATGATTCTCCTACTTCATGCTTAGCACTACCAACATTTTTTAAAGACTTTTTGAGCTCATTTAGCTCACCCAACACCTTTTGGTGTTCACAATTACATTGAGATAAAAGATTATTAAGATCAACATTTTCATCTTGAAAAAATTTAAGTTCATCTTTTAATCCTAATATCTTTTTCTCAAATTTAGAATTAGCTTGAGTAAGTAAGTCATTTTTCTCATTTAGTTCTAGAATAATCTTTTTATTCCTAATGACCGACTCCTTATATTTCTCAACTAATTCATCATATACATCTTGTAACTCATCATATGCATCATTTAATTCTTCATATGAAAAATCTAAAGTAGATGAGTTAGAGGTTACCAAGGAGGAATCTTCCTCAAGTGCCATGAGACAAAGATTAGCCACTTCTTGTTCGTCATCCTCCGATGACTCCTCATCACTCCAAGTAGCAAGCTTGGCTTTGAGTCTCTTCTTCTTCTCAAAGCCCTTCTTCTTGAGTTGAGGGCACTCCGAACGTATGTGGCCGGGTTGTTTGCACTCATAGCAAATGATAGGATCATTTCCTTCTTCTTTGTTCTTGCCTTTGAAGTCCATCTTCCTTTGGATTTTTCTTCCCCGGTTGGACCTCATGAAACGTGAGAACCGTTTGGCTATCATAGCCAATTCTTCAAGTTCATCCTCATCACTAGATGAGCTCTCATCATGTTGTGAAACTTTAGCCTTGAGAGCTATTCCCATCTTCTTCTTCTTCTCAACCTCAAGCTTCTCAACCCTTTTCTCTTCTTTCTTCTTCTCATCTTCCCTTCCTTGCTTCATGATCTCATGAGTAAGGAGAGAACCCACAAGCTCATCAAGCTTCAACGTTTTCAAGTTCTTTGCTTCGATGATAGCGGTTCTCTTCCCATCCCAAGACTCGGGAAGTGAATAGAGTAGCTTCCGGACAAGCTTGTCTTCCGGTATGATCTCTCCAAAGCCCTTTAGACCATTGACAATTGTGGAGAATCGATCAAACATCTTTGACACCGTCTCATCTGGCTCCATCTTGAAATTTTCATAACTAAGATTGAGAATTCCAATCTTAGTTTCTTTAACATCATTGGTGCCTTCATAAGTGGTCTCAAGAGTGTCCCACACTTCTTTGGCACTTTCAATTGATGAGACCTTTGAGTAGATGTCCGGACCGAAAGCACAAAATAGCATGTGGAGAGCTCTATCATTGACTTGAATCTTTTTCCTCTCCTCTTCACTCATCTCCACTTTCTTCTTTAACACCAGCTTGCCTTCACCATCTTGCTTCAATGGAATATATGGCCCATCCTCAATGACATCCCACACAAGGTAGTCATTTGACTTGATGAATAGACGCATTCTATTCTTCCAAAAAGAATAGTTATCACCGTTGAAGAAGGGAGGCTTTGTGGTCGATTGTGACTCGTACATGCCGGAACCGGAGGTTGAAGTCATCTCTTGATACTTTGATGATCACACTCTTCCAAGGAACTCCTCTTGTGGTTGTTAATCCTCAAAGAGGTAGGCTCTGATACCAATTGTTGAGTGGATCGTAAGATCGATATTAACCAAAAGGGGGTGAATTGGAAATTTAAAGGTTTTGTGGTGGAAATTGCAAATTGAAAATAATAGACAAGGGATTTAGAGTGGTTCAAGTTCCAAATGAACTCTACATCCACTACCTTAGCTTCACTAAGGATTTGCAACAATTCCACTAATTGCTCTTCCCCTTTTCTAGGACAAGGAGGCAACCCTTTACAATTTCGGTTGATTTTTCTACCCAAAAATCAACCCAATCCTCACACAAGTGAACAAAGAAATTTGATGGCTAATTAGATATCTCTCAATACAAATAATAGCCCAATTACAAGCACTCAACCCAATTGAACAAGATATGAATGAAAATTACAATTGGGGTTTTAGACAAAATGGGATTTGTGCACAATTGCTTGGATTTGATGTTTGGATGTTTGCTTTAGGATCAATAGTTGTTGCTGGTGCTTTTAGAAGTCTCTTTTATACCTTCTCATTGAATTCTAGCCGTTGTGGTTGTTGCACTCATCAATAGAGCCGTTGGGGATGTTATCTCACCACCATAAATGCAGTCTGCAACAACCCGTTTCGAAACGCGGGGTACCTGTTTCGGAACGGACTAAAATAGAAAGAGCCGTTGGGGTGCATTTAAGAGCCCGTTTCGAAACGCCTTAGGGCCGTTTCGAAACACTTTTGCTACTATCAAGGGTCGTTTCGAAACGGTCTTAGCCCGTTTCGAAACACCTTAACGGTTTTCAGAAAATTGGTTAAAAACGACTTCAATGGTCATATTTTATATTTAAACTTAAGACCTGTTTCGAAATGCATTGGATTCGTTTCGAAACGGATTTGCTACTGTCAAGGGTCGTTTCGAAACAGCCTTAGCCCGTTTCGAAACACCCTATTTATCTTTAAATATTCAGCAAAAATATCTCAACCGTTGTGCTTTTTCAAATCAAATATGAAGAACAGTTTCGAAACGTGAGAGCCCGTTTCGAAACAGGGTCAAGTGTTTCGATACACGTTTCGGTACAGGGGTTGATAGTGATGAAAACGTTTCGAAACGCCTGAGGGCCGTTTCGAAACAGGAGCTTGAAAATCATTGTTTTAGCTTGAAACACATAGAAAAATATTTGAAAAACTTTGTTTTTAACTTGGGCATAATCTTAAAATTATATGGGGATATTTTGAGGACTTAAAATTCGTTTTGACATTTTCAATTTAGTCCTTAGGTTTTTAGTTATATCAAAATTAAAATATTTGTTTCACACCAATACATAAACTATAAACCCTACATTCTAATCATAAACCCTAAATTCTACCACTTACCACTTAAATCCCTAACCTCTAAACCATAAACCCCTAAATAACCTCACTTGTAAAATTTTTGTTTTCCACCGCCAGTGTATAGGATAATAATCCTTATTTAAATAAAATTATTATCCTATTAGTTTTAGGGTTTAGGGACTTAGTTTAGGGTGTAATGGTTTAGAATTTAAGGATAGTGGTTAGAATTTAAGGTTTAGGGTTTAAAGATTATGATTTAGGTTTTAGGGTAATATGATGAGGATTTAAGTTTAAATATATAAACCCTAAATTATAACCTTAAACTATTAATTTCAACCACTATCCCTAAATTCAAAACACATACACATAAACACCTAAACTATACACCCTAAACTACGTCCCTAAACCCTAAAACTAAAGAGCTTATAGAAACTTTTAGTTTCCACCGCCAGTGTATCTGATACATGCATGGGAGGGCTAAAGCAATGCATATTGGACAAGAAGTTGAATCTGTTTGTGAAGTCTGGAAAGTCAGCCAAGTTGAGACGACGTTTCGGATGGGATCCTGGCATTTCTGGGCAGAGTTGTCTTTTAACAAATTGACAGGCATTCAGTTACCTTTCCAACGCATCTTGAAACGCATCAATCGGACATCAGAAACTCAAGATACGTCCATTTTACTAAAGACTGCGCATGCAGAAAACTGGATACGGGATTATTACGGGAATTTGTAAAATTCAGCCCAAAAGCTATTATATAAGGCTTTTGGACGAATTAGACTTAGCCCAACTTAATTATTAACATTTAAATTATGTTTTTAGGGTTTTATATACTTTAGGAACCAGCCACCCTTCTCCCAAGCAACTCTTATCAACTTATCACCTGCACTTATCAGCTTGTCACTTGCAACCCAAGCACAAGGAGTTTAAAGGCTGTTTTTCTTTTATTTTTTAATTAAATTAGGGTTTCCTAGTTTTAGTAGAAGTTAGATTACTTTGGCTATCCATCACCTATAAAAGGATGAAGCCTCCACCATTGTAATGGAGATTATTCAGATTTTCTTGGATTAATAAAATATTTAGTGAGTTTGTTTTTGCAAGTGCTGATTACTTGTGCCTTCGAAGTCTTCTTCAACATAATTCCGATGAGTTCTTGTGAGGGAGATCATCTTCACACTCCTGCTTGCCTAGGTAATCACGTCTAGGAGGGTGGGTTAGAGCCGCTTGAGGTTGCTTGCTTAGGTAATTGCGTCTAAGAGGGTGCCGAGGACAAAACTATCACAAATCCATCAAGCCATCTCCATCTTCAACTTCATGCCATCTCCATAGCCATAAACAAAGCTGAATTTTCAGATTTGTTTTATCTACCTCTCTTTCAACCTTTTTCAATCTTTTTATTTTAGCTCTTATTATTTATTCCTTAATCTTCTTTCTTATCTTTGTTTCTTTAATTTTCCAGCCTTAAATCTGAAATTTTCAAGAAAAGCCCTTCTCTTTTCTCTTGAATTTTCAGATCTGCTCTTAATCTTCTTGAATGAGTCTAGAGCCCCTAGTTCTTGCAACAACTTGATTGAAGGCTTCCAAATCCACAATTGCGCTACTCTATCAGTATCAAATAACTACCCATTTAAATATATATTACATGGATAATTATTTCATGGGTAAACTAGACGGAATACCACTCAACTTTACCCTTTGACTCGAGCATACCACTGAACTATAATTTAATACTATTATATCACTAAACTTAGCTTTTGGCTTCAATATAAGCACTCGACCGTTAACTTATAACGGGCCGTTAAATCCAAAACGACGTCGTTTTGGTTTCGTTGTTTTGAAGCCTAAAATAGGCCAAAACGACGTCGTTTTGTTAGTAAGGAAAATAAAAAACATTGCATTTAAGGAGGCTTGAACCCAAGACCTTTAAGATAAAAGACTTATACCAAACCACCAAACCAACTTAAATACTTAATATCATTCTAACAAAAATAATATATAAATAATACTGCAGTTGAACTTAATTTCGTTTATCTCATGATATTATTTTATAATATTTATAATATAATTTTATAAATATATTAACTTTATAAATAAATATTTTTATAATATATATATTTTAATAGATATAATATATATAATTTAAGCCAAACCCTAAACCAAATATTAATTAAAATACCAAACCTGAAACCTTAAAAACTACAAACCTTAAACCATGTATTAAATAAAACTCCAAACCCTAAAAAGTACAAACCATAAACCATATATTAAATAAAACCCTAAACCCTAAATCGTATATTAAATAAAACCCTAAACCATATAAATAAATCAAAAACCCTAAATAATAAACCCTAAACCCTAAACATAATTAAATCATAAATCTCACACCCAAAATCCTAAAATTAAAATATTATTTATAATCTATATTAGGATTTTTAATATAGGGTTTAGGTTTAGGGTTTAGTTACATATATTGTTTAAGGGTTGTTTAGGGGTTAGGGTTTAAAATTTATTTATGTATATGGTTTAAGGTTTGAGTTTTGGGGTTCAAGGTTTAATTATATATATTGTATCTATTCAAATATATATATATATATATAAATTATAAATAATATTTATTTATAAATTTAATATATTTATATATATGGTTTAGGGTTTAAGATTTATTTATTTATATAGTTTAGGGTTTTAATTAATATATGGTTTCATTCTAACGAAAATAATATATAAATAATACTTAATATCATTCAAATTAATATAGGGTTTAGGGTTTATTATTTAGGGTTTAAGATTTATTTACATGGTTTAAGGTTTTATTTAATATATGGTTTAGGGTCTGGGTTTTTATTTAATATATGGTTTAAGGTTTGTAGTTTTTTTGGGTTTGAGGTTTGGGGTTTTATTTAATATATAGTTTAGGGTTTGTAGTTTTTAAGGTTTTTAGTTTTATTTAATATATGGTTTAGGGTTTGTAGTTTTTAGGGTTTCAAGTTTGGTATTTAAATTAATATTTGGTTTAGGGTTTGGTTTAAATTATATATTATATCTATTAAAAATATATATATTATAAATAATATTTATTTATAAAGTTAATATATTTATAAAATTATATTATAAATATTATAAAATTTTATCATGAGATAAATGAAATTAAGTTCAACTGCAGTATTATTTATATATTATTTTTGTTAGAATGATATCAAGTATTTAAGTTGGTTTGGTGGTTTGGTATAAGCCTTTCATTTTAAAGGTCTTGGGTTCAAGCCTCCTTAAATTCAATGTTTTTTATTTTCCTTACTAACAAAACAGTGTCGTTTTGACCTATTTTGGGCTTCAAAACAATGAAACCAAAACGATGTCGTTTTGAATTTAACGGCCCGTTATAAGTTAACTGTCGAGTGCTTATATTGAAGCCAAAAGCTAAATTTAGTAGTATAATAATATCAAATTATAGTTCAGTGGTATGTTCGAGTCAAAAGGTGAAGTTGATTGGTATTCCATGTAGTTTACCCTTATTTCATACATAGGCGGTGGAAACAAAAAGTTTCCACAAGCGCCTTAGTTTCAAAGTTTTGGGGTTAGATATTTAGATTTAGAGGTTAGGGGTTTAGGTTTAGTGGTTAGAATTTAAGGTTTATAACTTAAAGCCTAAATCCTTAACCATGTTACCCTAAACTCAAAACACTGACTTCCAAACCCTAAATTCTAACCAAAACCCTTAAATTCTAAACACCTAAACCCATAACTTCTAAACCTTAAAACTAAACTAAAACGTTTGTAAAAACTTTTTTATTTCCACCGTCTGTGTATTGAATATAAATCCTATATTATATTACGTATTGAAAACTTGATCAAGATCTAGCAGTAACCCAAGCTTAATTGTTATATTGTAAGACAACCTAAGCTGATGAAGTTGGCAGGATATTGATGTAGTGGTTAACGGGCATTAATTGTAGTGAGAAAATAACTTACCTATTTTCGATCATTTTAATGGAATTTTGGGGATGAATTTAGAACCGCACTAGTTCAAATTTGTGAGGAGACAACCAATATCAGCGACTTCATGAACATCTCAATGGCACCTCCTCCAAAGAACTGGTCTCCATAGGTGCAGATTAAAGATAAACAGAGACAAAGCTTATCAAAACCAAATCGTGTTTCGTATTCCTAAGACTCATTCTTTGACCAAGAAATACAACCAGACCAGGTTAACCTATACGTCTAGAAGGTGCCGGTACCAAGACTCAAATGTGATCACAAGAAGACCCCAGAACCAACTGTGGAAGATGTCACAGCCCAACTATAGCGTTTGCATTTGTCAAGCCAAAAGAAAGAAAGAAAAAAAAGTCATCTCCAACCTCAGACAAACTTTATGAATGCAAAAGGCAACATGATGATAGAGAAGAAAGCAACTAATAATGGCCAGCTTTTGTCTGATTCCACCTAATTTAGAAGCAAACAGAAGATTAGAACATGAATAAATAATAAAAGGCAACCAATATTTGACGTTTCTTGCATCTTTTCAAAAATAGTTCTGCTAAGATTTTGCAATAGAAAGTAAGTTCAGTGATTATGGTTTTATTTTATTACTCCAACTTGGACACAGAAAGCAAGAACAGTATTGTTGTATCAAAAAAGTACAACTCAACTGAGTATACAACTACTAAAAAACCTAAAGAAAGTCTTTTGAATTGTTCAGCACAATAGTTTAGAAGCTTTTACTCAACATCAGATGATGCCATCTAACTTTACTAGAACATTGAACAAGTAGCCCATTTGAGAGGAAAACACGGCGCATAAGCAATCATAGAAGGAACTTGACCAGCATTAACACAGTAGCCCAAATTACAAAGGATATGAAAGTTAAGTATCACCTATTTAGCCATAGCATCTCTATTGAGATACAGCTTTCTTTTCTTCCAGGCCATAACCAGAAGAACATGGTTAAAATAGGCAAACATATCACCTAAAATATAAAACCAAGTGGCTGTGTTCATCTTAGTTCCAGAAAACCTCTTCAAAATGCACAGCAATGTACCCAAGGAGTGAGGCAAAACACAAAAAGGAACCATGAAGGTCCTTATATTTCTATCAACCTATAACTAATGTTCACATATAAACCGAGTTATTGTTATCTAGATGAATTAACTGATCCAAATCAACAATGGGAATCATTCATATACTTTTTACCAACATCATACATGGTTACACAATTGCAAAGCATCTCAAAAAAGGCAGCATGATGCAATCTTATAACCGAAATTTGATTGAAACAAATAAAAATTAAGTTCAAAAAGACAAAATACCATACAAAATATGGGCTAGTTTGAAACAGAAGATTTATGGAGTTGCTGTGAGGTGAGAGATATAAGAGACTGAAGCTTGGCAACAGCAGAGGCTCGGTCGGGTGGGCATTTGGAGAGTGAAACATTCAAAGAATGCAAAGCTTCATCAAGCTTGCCAGCCGCCAATGCGGCACAACCAGCTTTATAAGCCTCATCGGCCAACCGGGCATCATACCCGGGCGAATCCCGACCCTTGTTTCTCAACAAGGATGAAGATGGGGAGTCAAGGAGAGCTGTAGCTCGTGCATATTCGATATTAGTGATAGCAGTGTTGATTTCAGCCATGAGAGCCTCAGGTGTTAATGGGAAAGTCTTCACTCCATCAAAGACACTGAAATGGGGATTCCCTTCCCCAGAACCCATCTGCTTCCCAATAATCTTTTAGTCAATGAATGGGCTTTAACCTTCCATTTTGATCTAGTCTTTGTATAACCCAACAACGAATGATTTAATCAACTCGAAACTACTGAATTAACAATCTTTAACGTTTAAAAAAGCAAAACCCAGGAAAGTCCCGGAACCTGTTAATCATTAAAGGCAGAAAATAAACAATCTTGAACTGGAACCAAATCATGTTCGGAAAAGATAACGGAAGTAGCAAAAACACTAACCTTTAAAGGATGATATCTGTCTTTCAGATTCCGTATATCAGTTGGAGAAACAAAGATTCTTTTAAGCTAAGAATTGGGTTTATGGACGCGTTGTCGTAGAATCGAGATGTGGAGCAAAATTTGTATACTTTTTCCCCAACAATTCTTCTAGATCACCAATTAGAACCCTCTCCGACTACAGTTGAAGTTAAGAAGTATAAGTGTTCATTAAAATCAAGGAATTGAATTGCCCCCAACTACCGATTTGATTGTAGGGATTGATTGGCTTCTGAATTGGCCCTTGTTTTATGGTAACTACTTGATTTTGCTTAGTACGGTTTTGGGCTCAGGCTTCAGGGCTTACTCAAAGATCAATGCCTATCTATTAATTTGAATTCCAAACCCCCATGCCGTGTTTAAAATATGGAGAAAAGACATATCTGATCACTCAATTATTAGTATAGTGGGTTATTTTCTCTATTCAATATATACATATTAGTATAGTGGGAGAACATCCTGCATGTTTGAAAATCGCATTCCCACGGACAATTCTAGTATGCGGCCGCCTAATATACGACTAAGAAACGGCGTTACCGGAAATATTATAAGATAAATAATGTATCCGGTAAAGTACTACCGGATATATTGATATGAGATAATGTATCCGGTAAAAAACATGAAAAAAAAATGAAAAAAAAAATAGTAACCGGCAAATTTAAGTTATTGGTCAAAGATAACAAAATCGGTAAAATTACCTATTTTGTTGATCCGAATATCAATATATTCGGTAGCGCTTACCTATTTTGTTATTAAAGTTTAAGCTGATGGGGCCTTCGAAAGTATCTATACTTTTTTAAAAGTATCCATACTTCTTTAAAAAAGATAACAAAATCGGTAAAATTACCTATTTTATTGATCCAAATATCAATATATTCGGTAGCGCTTTACCTATTTTGTTATTAAAGTTTAAGCTGATGGGGCCTTCGAAAGTATCTATACTTTTCTAAAAGTATCCATACTTTTTTAAAAAAGTATAGTATAACAAAATAGGTAAAATTTTACTTATTTTGTTGATAAGAGTATCAACATATTCGGTAGTATTAAAGTATCGATACTTTTTGTTGATACTTTTTTAAAAGTATCGATATTTTCGAGCCACATTGCAACCGGTTACATTGCTTTTTAAAAAAGTATCGATACTTTTAAAAAAGTATGGATACTTTCGAAGTATCAACAAAATAAGTAATTTTACTTGATATGTTGATACTCTTATCAACAAAATAGGTAATTTTACCGAATATGTTGACACTCTTATCAACAAAATAGGTAATTTTACCGAATATGTTGATACTCTTATCAATAAAATAGGTAATTTTACCGAATATATTATGTTTACCAATCACCTTTCTAACCGGTTACGCCGTATATTAACCGTATATTAACCGCCTTACCGCAGAACTACCCCATTCGCACATGTTTAGACAATGATTAACAGGTTAGACAAAGCCTTTCAACTATTGCACACCCACTCTTTATAGCGGGATCTGTTGCCGGTTGGGGTTGATAATATGATGCAGATGTGTGGTAGTAGGGATGGTGATTTAACCCAAACTTGACGAGTTCCGACCCACTCAATCTCTTAGGGTCGAGTTTTTAAGGAAAATTTTAAGTTCGAGTTGAATTTTGTTAAGGATGAGATCGGGTCAAGTCGAGTTTATGATTAAAAAATATCCGATCTAAAATAATAGTTTAATTTTATTCTAAATATTTAGATATAATTATTATAATGCCCATCTTTTTATTTATTTTTTCAGTTATCTCCTTGTTTTATTACAATGTCGTTTACTTTTGTACGGTGTAGTTTTCTGACATGAACCTTTTGATCATAAAATTGAGTAGAAGTAGAGTGAAACTCTGCTGTCTTCTCCCGATCTTGTTTTCTGTTAATTGTTGTTCAATTCCAGATTTGTCTTGCAACACAGAATGATGCTGCAAAGGCAACATGGAAAAGAGAAACAAACAAAAGGCCTTAGAATTCTTTCACATACAGCAGCAGACCAATGACCATCTTCACGCACAAAAGAGATTCAGTTTTCACATTTATATATGTATAAATAATTGAACAACAAATAAGGCCATTTCATTTCTTTTTAACTGTAGCCTCTCTCCCATCTCATATTAATCTATCTATCAATGCTGCCTGAGATGAGATGAGATGACACATTTCGTGGTACAAAAACAATTCCATGTCCAAACTAGGTTGGAAAGGTTTCGGTCCCTCCCCCTCCCCAAAGAAAAAAGACATTATATTGTTAAAACCATAGGTCTACTTGTCTGATATAAATGGGGGAATCATAAAATTCAGTAGAACTAGAGTCACCTACATCTGGAATGGACTGCCCATTGTTGGTGTCTTGTTGATCAAAATTCAGTCAACCACTAATGATACCTGATACCCAAGGAACCATAACAGGCGCCTTCGGGTGTGCGTCCCGATATGCTTCAGAATATCTGTCCTTAAAGTTCAGTCTGGGCTTCTCTGACTGCATATTCATTTTTAATTAGCTTTATGTTGCACTCATTGTACAATGAAAATGCCAACTTAATGGATACAAAAGGGAACTTACGAATTTCAGCCAGCACTCCGTGTGTTTGTGTTGGTATTTATCTGGGGAATAGCAACCAGTCTCTGATGGACAATAAACCCATATGTTGCATTTCTTTTCACCAGGCTTTGCATTTTTCGCCTGATCTAAGCAAGCCTGGCAGCAATCAGCTGCACTTTCTTTGTGGTGGGTAAGACCCCATCTAACGGCCACACCGTCATAATCCGTATGAAGTTCAGCATGGCATTCTTGTGGAAGGGGCCTCCCAGCTAAAATTTGTTCCTCATCTTCTGCAGTACAAAAGAGTAACACCTTAGTGACAGACATCTCTTCTTTGAATAAGAGTTTCTACCTTCAAATCCATATTCCAAAAACCTGTGTATAAATATTGATTTAAACCTACGATGCTGTCCTAAAGAGAGAGAGAGATGGCTTTGATCAACCGGAAAAATTGAACAAATACCTGTATCTTTCGCACCCTCGGGCTTATCATCATGTTCTTGATTATTGATTTCAGTGGGTATCCAAAGGCCAATTTCTTCCGACACCGCATCCCAATTGGACTCCAAGGCTTTTACTAACATCCCTACAAATATGGTATGTCAGACTCGTAAAGCTAACATTCTGCGACAAGGGAAAAGGGTAAAGCTTTTTAATCTCAATGATGAACAAAGATACTGAAATATGCCACCTTCCGATTACGAGTTACCTGCTTCCTCTTGCAAAAGTGTTGAATTCAACCCCTCCCCTCCGAGGGCCAACTTTTTGGCTTCTTTTAGTTTCTCCTTCCGCCAGCTTTCAACTGCTTCTGTTAACCAAATAAGAATATCAACAAGGATAGTAGTAAATTGTGATGAAAATACTCTACAAAAACAATGCCAGAGATGATTAGTTGTTCTCAAACATGAGACATACATTATTGCTGATAACTGAAACTCTTCTAACACACGAAAATTAATTGTATGACCCTATTTGGTAACTAACGGATAGTTGATAGATGATAGTGGATTGCATTAATTGATTTGACTAACTAATTGCATTAACTAACTGTATAGAAGTTTATGGTAAAATTAACTGATAGTTTATTTGAACAAGCAAAATGACAAACATGAATATATTGGTTATCAATATTTGGTATCTATTAATATGTAATAGATTATAAAAATTAATGTTCTTTTAATATAGTATTACTAAGCATATTGTATATAATAATTTCTTATTTATAAAAATATTTTTTAATACAATTTGATTAATTATTAAATTTAAATGATCTTTGAAGCATATGTAATAAACTCATCTATTTGAAGGAAAATCCATTATTCAAACTATACATGAGAATATGTTTTACTTCAAAAGCATATATGAGTTATTTAAATACAAAATAAATCTGTGAAATAAAACCAACTCTTATATCTTATACTCTAAACAGAAAACCTGCTATTTGAATCTTATTTATTTTTTATAGGATTCACCCCAACCCGTTGTTGCAATCTCCTGTTTAGCAAACAACCAAGTTAGTGGATTTGAGTGGTTAAAACTCTAAAAGTGGTCTAATCCTCTAATTTTGACTCAACTTTATTTGCCAAAAAGGGCCTACGATAACTCTTAACTAATGGCAAAAATAGGATTGCTTCGAGAATTGGGAAGCTTGTTAAGGAATTCAAAACAAATAGGGCCTACAAGAATCTATCTAATCCTGTGTTAGTTAAAAACAGTGTGTGGTTGTTCTGGAAACAGCAAAACATAGAGAAACATAAGTTTCGATTTCTATCAACTCGTAAAAGTAAAGATCTTTAAATTTAGAGTTCATCAGTAACCAGCAGTTAAATATTGCCAACTATAACATTTTTTTCCAAAAACTCTAAAAGTGGTCTAATCCTCTAATTTTGACTCAAAACTTTATTTGCCAAAAAAGGGCCTACGATAACTCTTAACTAAAGGCAAAAATAGGATTGCTTCGAGAATTGGGGAGCTTGTTGAGAAATTCAAAACAAATAGGGCCTACAAGAATCTATCTAATCCTGTGTTAGTTAAAAACAGCGTGTGGTTGTTCTGGAAACAGCAAAACATAGAGAAACATAAGTTTCAATTTCTATCAACTCGTAAAAGTAAAGATCTTTAAATTTAGAGTTCATCAGTAACCAGCAGTTAAATATTGCCGACTATAACATTTTTTTTTCAAAAAAAAGGGTTATGGCTAAAATAGTTCTGAAAGATTCAAAATAACTACCAATTTTTAACTTAAATACACATTTGGTTCGAGCAATGCCAA
The DNA here is from genome assembly GCA_958450335.1 of Hibiscus tridactylites. NCBI lineage: Eukaryota > Viridiplantae > Streptophyta > Magnoliopsida > Malvales > Malvaceae > Hibiscus > Hibiscus tridactylites. The sequence goes on along the minus strand of OY288292.1, from coordinate 34,994,688 downwards.
ACCTAAGAAAATCATACTTCTCGTCATAAATTGTACTGTAGCCTTATTAAAACTATTTCCTTTGGTGTAAAGCAATTTTCAACCTATTTTGCATTCCTAAACAGTCAGAAGCAGCACATGAATATCAAGGTACAAGTCAAAACCAACATCAAAATTCAAGAAACTCAATCCTTTCTGCACCAAAGAAAAGCAACCAAAAGGACAAGGACAAGTACAAGTAGAAGCTGAGCTCCGAAATTAGCATAAGTAACCATGTAAAGACTTCGTTAAGCAATGATTACATCTACTGTAAAAGTTATATCATCTAAAGAAGTCCATGAATTATTACGCTGATAAGAGACTGAAAAGGTAATGCAGTTGTATTCTTTAGAGTAGAGAGAACAGAGTATATTTGGCTTCTACTAAGAAATTAGATTCATGGAACATCACTTAATCATATCAGACCCAATATACTTCATAAAGGAATAAGGTACCAGGAAGGAAGGGGGGGAAAGGCAGCACAACATAAAAGCAGGAATGCTAAAAGGACCATTATACACTAATAACTGATAAGTACTACACAAAATTCTGAAGGACGGTTTCTAAAAAGAACTTAATGATGGCACCAACAAAAAACTTATTTTTTCTTTTAATTTATTGTCAAAAATATATCCTAACAAATGAATTGAAACCTTTCTTCAATCAAGAATCACAATGAAAATGTGCTTTTTCACCGATCAAATAAATAAATACAAAAAGAAAAGAATCCCATGACACAATCACTGGGCTCCAAAGAATATAAATGTAGCATTTCTTCTTAATGCAATCAGTCAATTAACCAAAATATTCTGCAAACTATGATTTTGTGGCTAGGTAAATTCAAGTAGATTATGAATATGAAAGAATTAATCTATCCCATTAATTGCTATGTATTGAATATAAAGCACATCCACCTTTGGACTATTGGATGATATTATATCAATAAGATTAGGGTCCTTCGCAAGATGAAAGAACAAAATAGAAAGCATTACATGTGATACCTAAAGGAAACTAAATGACATGAATCCTAAAGCCTACATGTAATTAAGAATTGAACTTTCCTATTGTTGTGAAACATAGAAAAACATCAAACACGCATCATAGATGATGGGAACAAAATCTTAAAATGTATTTCTTCAGGATTATCATAGAATTCCACTTGCCTCTTGATAGATCAAGAAGATGATCCCTAGAAAGCTCAGGTTTCCATTAATCATAATGTTTGAACTGAACACATGGGCAATAATTAAGTGCTATTTTGGGATAAAAAACAGATAATGAAATAAACATATCCATAAAATTAAATTTTCATGCTCAAAAAGTGCAATGTCTTTAATACATTTCTTATGTCTCTTGCATGCTAACAATTATTTATTAACATGTAATCTTTGCAGTTTCCAGTAACACAAAGTTTGTAATATTTGAACCTAAACCTAAATCTCCTGAAAAGGATACATCATAAATGTCGAATCTCTATAATAGAGTAATACTTACTAAATAAGAATATATAAAAAAACAGCAACTTTAGACCGTAAAATAAAGGTACAAAACAGTAGAAATTTTTTAAAGGAAACTAAGACACCAACCTTGCTGCTCACTGGCAGTGGCATTTGGTCTCAAACTTCTCAATCTCTGCAGGATCTCATCAGTTATCTTATGCCTAACTGCCCGTGGCAGTCCAGCCACCAATTCTTCATTCCAAGATTTATGCTTTATTCGCTTAACCTTTATATACAGACATCAAGAGTATACCCCAATTAAAACCATAACAAAAAGGAAGCTATAAAAAAGAAGGTAATTTGCATACCAATTTAATAAGCTCGGTAGGTTCACTAGCTCTTCGAATCTTAACTGATTCTTCCATTTTCCTAATCTGATCCGGAGTATACTTTACGACTAAAAAAAACAAAAACCCAGAAAATCAAAACACTAAGAAATCTCTTAAACCCCCAAGCCCCACCCAAAAATGAAGGCAAAGCTGATAGGAACAAACCATTATCTTTGTTAGAATGAATGTAGAGAGAAGAATAGAGGGAACGAAGAACAAAGAGAGCAATAAGAATGTTAACGAAGCAAACAGTCAGAGTTATCCTTTTATATGACCAGTGAGCCGGACCCGAACCCGAACCAAAGCCGCCCCCTTTGAGTCTTCCTTCCCTAGCCATCTCTCACTCCGGTTCTCCTCCTCCTTCATCCCACCATATCTTTTTTGCTTTCCCTCCTGAAACAGATCGATCAAAAGGGAAATTTTACCAGATCCCACCAACCAAACAAACTTGCTTTGTAATCTCACTTTCCAAGCCACACAAAATGGAGGCACCCCACAGGAGTGAACTAGTTCAGCTTAGGTTCTTTTTTGCGTGCGTTTTGGGTTTTGGGGTTCATACAAAGAGCTGCGAATGTCATTGATTATTTTTCAATTTTAAAAAAGTGGGGGATTGGAGGAAATGATTGATGATGTTCGTTGCTTAAGGGTTCTCATTCTTATCTTTGGGTTAAGGGTAAATTACACAAATAGCTACTCAACAATTTTTTCACTCCTATTTTAACTATTCGACTTTTAAAATTTTTAATTTGATAATTAAATGTATACATCAAACATTTTTATCATACATCCGTTAAATTTTTAACATTTTTTGATATGACTTAATAAATATATATTTTTTAATCTTTAAAATTCAAATCACATATTAATAATATATTTTTAAAAATATTTTAAAGATCTACATAAAAAAAGAAAAACAAGTGTATTAGAAAAGGTCAAAAGGATTTTTTCTTAATATTTTTCAAAATAAATCTTCCTTTTCCCAAAACACCATGACAGCCAACGATATTACTTCTCAAATCATAATGGATGTTTTTGACGAGTGACAATAGTTAGGTGAAGATATTGTCAATATTGACATAGTAAGTCTTGATGAAGTCTGTTTTTATTTTATCGATGATTTTGAGTTCTGTTAAAATTAAACATAATACTTATTATTATCAAATAAAATCATGTTATTGATGTCAATTTTTATGTTTTAAATAACTCATCTCTACTCTATAGTTTGTACATCGTTGCTTCCTCTTCAAACAAGCAGATTTTTCTTTTACTATGTTCATTTTTCCTAAAAAAATAAAAAATAATTATTTGAGTTATACATAAGTTGAGAAATGAAAAAAAAAATAAAAGTTGTTTGGTTTTCTAGGTATGTGAAGTGCCGAAAATAAATTTTATTAATTCATTTTAAAAGTGTTGATAGTGTCTAGATTTTTCAAAGGAGTAAGAGTAAGTTCAAACGAAAGAGTTTTTTTTTAATCCATTTGAGAGAAAAAATGTAAAAAAAATGTAAAGGATATTGGGGATTCAACCCTCGATTGCTTCAACTCATTTAAGAAAAAAAATATGTTTTTAGTTTGGTAGAAAGAGTTGGGGGTTTGTTTGGATAAAGAGAAATTAAGAAAAATAGTGAGAATGATGATAAAATTGGGTCTGGCAGCGTTAATTTTATCAGGTAATAATCTCATTAGATAGTTAACGGTAGAGTAGTGAAAATAATTAATGTGTAAAAACTTTAATTATTAAATTAAAAATTTTAAAAGTTGAGTGACCAGAAAAAGAATGAAAAAATAGATGAATGATGTAGTTTATCTTTGCTTTAATTATTGGTTTCTGACTTATTGGTCGAGTAATTCAGTTTGAGTTTTTTGAGATCTAGTATAAGATGACTCTTCTAGTTCAATTTTTTTATTTACAATATTAAGATTTAAACTCTTAATTTTATTTAAAAAATTTAATATTGCATCCAACCAAACTAAATTAATTGATAGCACTTTTTTTAACAAAGTTGTTGGTAATGGTAGCGTTGTGTCACGGACTATTTCTTCAAGCTCAAATCCGTGCGGCACTAGCACTCTCGACACGATGCTAGTCAGCCTTAATGTCGCAACGCTATGGCAAACACAAGGAGCAAACGAGTTTACAAGGAAAGAACCTTGTATTACACAACGGAAGCTTTACAAGAGCTTTACAAGTGAATGACTTCTTAGGTGCTTTACAAATGAGGGAGGTAACCCTATTTATAGGCACCAACCTCCTCAACGGACGGTTAGGATCGATTTGATCCAACGGCTAGGAGTTTGCCTCCCAAAATATCTAAGGTGCCTAGATTTCTCTAGATAAGTCCCTACTTATCTATATACATCTATAGCATTCTAAGGTATTCTAGAATGTTCTAGAGTAGCTCCTATAGATCTACACTTATCTATAGCCTTCTAGAATGTTCCGGAGATGTCCGGAGTTGTCCCGAGCCTTTCGAACTTGTCCCGAGCCTTCCTGAGTCTCCCGGGTCTTCTAGGTCCCTCCGGATGAGCCTAGATGAGTGTAGAACCTTCTAGAACCCTTTGGAGTTGTGTGGAAACGTTTGGAGCTCACTGGGACGTTCTAGATCCTTCTTGGGATCTTCCTTGGCCTTAAAAGGTCAAGACCTCTCGTTTTGTCTTGCTTGGCTCGTGAGCACCTGGGTGGGGCTCCTTGGGCGCGCGCAGCGCACCTAGTTGGGACACTTCGGTGCTGCTCGGTGCACCCTGGCGGGTGTGCCCCTCGGTTGGCTGGGTCGCGACTTGGTGGGGCGTGACAGTTGTCTTTCTTATTCAACAAATTTATTCATTTCTCGAAAAATTACTCACTTTCCGCTAACCTTGCACATTGAGCGGCGCGGTTTCATAAATTTGAAGCCGACATGTTTAACCACATATATAACACCTTTCATTTAATATATTAAAGGTTTACATTTTTATGTATTTTATTATCGGTATTCGACTCATTCCATTCACAGTATTAAAATTGACCTTTGATCTTATTTAAAAGATGTAATACCTTATTCCATTAGACCAACTAATTGTTATTTTTTTATTTTACTTTTATTATTGTATTAACAAATTATGTTTTCGTTTTCGATTATGGATCAATTAGATCATTATTTATAGTTTTATCCCTAAAATGATTAACTAGATTTTCATTAAAAATTTCGTCTCTGACAGTGGTCCTAATGTCGTCATCTGATCATTTTACTTTTAATTCTAATAAAAATTATTCTATTTTTTTTATTCTTTGTTTTCGTACATTTCGTTGTATTTATTCGCTTGCATGTGTGACACGATTTTCGTCTGCTTTGTGGCACATTTTATGTCTATCTTTATGGTAGTTTGAATTCGGGTAGCGACAGTCTAGCATGGTTAGGTCTCTTTTTGTTTTAGTTTGTCGATACAACTAGAACCGTTAGCTAATCAATATGCAAGATTAATTTTTTTGATCTCTATTTATACATCTATATAGCGTCTAGTTGAATATAAACAATAAAATTTTGATGATAGTTTCATGAGTTTCAATAGAAGATGAAGGATGTATTGAAAGGAAAGTTTTACTCTCTTTTTTTCACGCCATTTGAGTTTAACGGTTACAGTTTTCCTTTTTCGAGGAATTTTTGGTGGACTTGGTCCCAAAGTTTTTATTATGGTTCGGATGTAGTGTTTTTGTTGTACCTTCCTATTTTAATGAAACTCATCTTTTTATTCTTGTAAAAAATTAAATCATTATTTAAAATCACAATCAATGAGGATAATTATTTGATACAATGGAGTAAAAACTTTTAGTTTACACAAACACCTTAGTTTTAGGGTTTAAGGACTCGATTTAGGGTGTAAGGTTTATGTTTAGTAATTTAGAATTTAGTGGGTGCGAATAGAATTTAGGGTTTGTAGGTTAAAACCTAAACCCTTAACATTTACCCTAAAACATAAACCTAACCTCTAAACCCTAAATTCTAACCATAACCCCTAAATTCTAATTATTACTCATAACTTCTAAAGACATACACCTAAACCCCTACCCCCTACACCCTAAATTAAGTCTTTAAACCCCAAAATTAAGGCATTTATGGAAACTAAAAAGTTTCCACCGTTAGTGTATTGGATATAGATACATGTAGTCAATCACACTAAAATTGTCATTAAGTTTACTTACATAACAACATTTGATTAGTTGGTTTTTTAAAATATAATACCCACTAGTCCCTACGTCCCATAAAAATGTTCCTTATTGACTTTTTGAAAGTCAAAATTTTTAAACTTTGACTATTATTATATTGAATATTTTAAATAATTAATTTTTGTAAAATATATATTTGAAAACTACTCGATTAGAGGTTTTTAAAATACATTTTTTCATATTTTTATCAATGATACATTTTAAATAATTATGAGTCAAAGTTGAAAAAAATTGACCCAAAAAAAGTCAATAAGAGACAAAAATTGTGGGACGGAGGGAGTAATAATAACCAAAAAGTTGGGTACATTGATAAGACATATTGCATTCTCAAGAAGAGGATATGAGTTCAAATCATGGAAACGACATTGTTGGGAGGGACAACCTTGCACCCCGGACATAAATCATAAGACGGACATGCATATAATTAAAAAATCAAAAGAAAGTCCTTCAAAAAAAATTTAATAATTATAAAAAATCTTATTTTTCTAAAAGTTCTAAAAAATATTATTTAATTAATTCTGTTCATTCGAGAATAAAAAAACAAATTAGGTGATATAGTATTGAAACTTTTGTGTGAATGTGAATAAATTTAACATTTTCTCGCTAAAATTAAATTTAACAATTTAACCTCATAATATATAATAAAAACAATCAAATTATTATTTTCATTTCTATATTATACTCAAATAAAATAAAAAGCTAATAAGTTGGATATCATCACGTATACAAACTTTGATTTTTTTCAGTATAGATACAAATGGAATAACAAATTCAATTAAATTATTTTGTGATAATAATTTTACATTATTTTATTTCAATGATGACAGAAACACATCAAAGTTAGAGCATATAATATTAAGTTTCTTGATGTTAAAAAAATTCAGAGTATATTGGGACAAACTTTATGATTGTGGACCACATATTAGGAGTATCATCCATGGTCTGGTTAGAAGTTAGGTAATAATCCAATGAATAAAAATAAAATAATAAAAATAAAAATAAATACTGAATTTTTTAATAAAATCAAATAGAAAACAATAAGTAATTCGAAGTAAAAATTCAAAATATCAAAAACAAAATTGAAACCGTTTACTTGTTGAGACCTGTGAAATCACAGTTTCCTTAAAAACAGATTCTCCCACTTTTATAGTGCTAAAGAAACGTAAGACGTCTATCTCCCATGATACAACAACAGAATAAACACAACAATAACACGTTTGCAGTGATTAGCGAACTGTAACCTCGTCTTCTTCTATCACTAAAAAATGATTTCGAAAATCACAAAGTGAAAGCAATTAAAAATGCTATGTGTTGTGTATTGAGTTAAACCTTGAATGTTTGCATATTATTTATAAGAGTTTCACGATAGAGTATTATTGGAAACAATATATTATAATATTATGGTCATTAATATTGTATCTAAATAAATTTGAAAATAAGCTATTAATACCGTATTTAATTGAATATATAAATGTGAACTACAAAATATTACCATATTTAATATCCAAAGTTAAGAAAACCAAATAATATCTTTTTAAATATTCAAAAAAGATATGTCATGTTTAAGGAAAAATTAATTCGTAGTGGGTAAAATATTTGCAGGCCCACAAAGGGTTCGACCGATCCAAACATTTGCGTCGCTCGCATCGTGCGGGTACGCCCCTTTCCTCGATAGGTTCGGCGAACTTCGATTTGCACCCTCTACGCCTGCGCGTGAGGCTCTATCTTAACCCAAGTCATTCAAAGACTAGCAAGTGGGTTGGTGTACATAAACACTTCTCATGCTTGTTATCCAACCAATGTGTGATAAGGTTTTTTTTTTTCATTTCCCTTACACAATTCACAAGTATCTTACTTTGATCATCAATTTCTCATTCACCACTCAACCATTTTGAGCATATGAGATATCGTTGTAAAGGTCTCATGAAGTAGAATATGAACCAACAAATTCATCATTCGAATCCACACCTTTACTCATAGAAAATATGACTCAAAGTTTCCAATTTATCACATTTTCTAATAATCCCCCACATGAATGAAATTGATGATTTTATTAAAATATTTTGACTCAATGTGGTGATAAATTCTACGATCGATAGCTGCCTAGGATAGGTAGGTGTTCTTCTTTTAACCTTCCCATGTGAAAGTATATTTATTTTACTAGTTGACCAATAGATGTGATGTCTTTGAACTGTTCTGCCGTTTATGTAAACAATGATATATCTTATACAAATACCTCTCTAGAGAGGTTTTTAGTTCTCATGGTTATGTTCATATGTCCGTGAACATCTCCCTGGTACTGCAAGAGTTTGAAAGAACTATGCCTCAATAGTCTCCTTGAAGCGACCTCACTTCACTCTCACATAAGTGACTTATGTTTTTTGACTCATCGAAACACACAATGGTCATTAAAAGCATTGCTTGTAACACCCGGGTTTAGGGGTTAGGTGAAAATAATATTTTAATATTATCTCGGGTTCGGTCCTATGATTTAAATAATGGTCCGGGTTTGGCTTTCAAATTAATTAAATTAATGATAGACTAAGTTTTGGAATTAAAACCCCAAATGACCATGAAAAATATGTTCTTGTGAATAATCCATTTCATTAAGGGCAAATGGGTCATTGGACTTTTAATTTAAAACAAAACAAATGAAAACCCAATTTTTATTACTTATCTTCTCCCTCTCTCCCAAAATATCAGACAAACCTCCCCAAGCCATTGAAGCTACTATTCCATCCCCTCTCTTCTTCATTTCAACTCCGTTTTGAAAGGTAAGAGTATTTTTAACTTCCCCTCACCTTCCCTTTCATGAAAGTACCATTCATTTTCGTTTTCATGAAGTTTTGAGAAAATAGAAAATTTGAAAATCTTGATTAAAAATGGTGCCTTTGTGTAGCTAATCTTAATATTTCGATTTGTTAAGGTTAGATATGGTGTATAGGAGCCAAATGTTACAATATATGTGAATTTCAAATGATTTGGAACAATTTTCGGAATTTGGCTTTAAAGGGGTTTTTGGGAGGTTTTGGGGGTGTTTTGGGGGTTGTCTTAGGTGGGTTTTGATAAGCTTTTGATAGTACTATAGGTAGGGGTTGAATTGGGATCATTGGAGGGTGTAATGGAAGTTGAAAACAGGGTTTTTGGTCAAGGTTTTGGGGCCATCCGAATTGGTGAAAAATGGATATTGTTCATGCTTGTAACATGGTATTTTGTGGTTGAATTGCATTCCGGGTTAGCTTCGATGATAAGATATTGATTGTGGGTGTTTTGTTTATGTTTGGGAATGATTAGAATCAAGTTTGGGCACCGGTGAAGCATCGGAAGTGAATCCGGAAAGTTGAAGGTTGTCGCTTGCTTGGTCGTTGGGCTTGGAAGCTTAGGTGAGTGGTTGTTTGCTTTTAAATGTTTTAAAGTAGTTGGTTCGAGTATATGGACTAGGTTGGGCTTGGTAGACCCACCTAGAGTTAGGATTAGGGTGGTAGCCTAATCCTAAACTTGATCTAGAGCCTTGGTTGAACTCGTTTTATGGTTGTGTATGCCTTGCATAAATTGCGATATGAATGTCTATGTATATTGCTTTATACATGTGAGATGAGATTGGACTTATGATGCTTGAGACATGCATAATGATGGTTGTTGGTGAGTATGTGCTAAGCACAAGGTTTATGAAATGAATAATGTGATGTGAGTAAATATTGGCACTAGTAAACTTGGATACAAATGATCGATCATTAGGATGTTAGTGTGTACACATGAGTCTAAAGTCGCGCGTGGCCTTGGTGGCGTTGAGTCACCAAGGAGGAGTAAGGGTTCGCCCGGAATTGTAATTGAATATAGTCGGTGATGAGTGGAATCCCATCGACGGGGCGTGAGGATGAGTGGAATCCCCTCCGCGAGACCGGTGATGAGTGGAATCCCACCGAGGTAATGTGGTTGTTGGATATGAGTTTCCAACATGTCTATCCGCGTATTCGGGTCTTAACTAGGTGCCAATGTTGATTGATATGTGTATCAATGTGTTGAGATTTATGAGTTGTTTGGATGTTTAAATGTGATTACATGTATGGTAGTGTTGAGCTCATGATTATGGCATATATGTGATATATTGCTCATGCATCTATATCTTGTGGACTCTTGGTAAATGTAAATTGCCTTGGCTAGATCGTGCTCGGACCCTGCGATGTTGAGGTTTGTTTTTAGAGCTTACCCTCACTAAGCATTATTGCTTACGCTCTCTTTGTTCAACATTGCAGATCCTTAGTTCGTGGGTTGCTCGGGCAAGTGGAGGGCCTCCAAGTGTGGTTTTGGACTTGAGTTCATCAAGTATGGTTTAATGTTAAGACATGTAATAGTTTAAGCAATGGGATGTGTAAGGTTTTGTTGTTTGTTGTTGGTTGCTAGGAGCATGTTTAGACTCCATGTTATGTTGCTTTTGTGTGGCTTGTGATGCCATGTTTAAGTCGTTACCCATGCCTAAATTGCTCTCTTGTATGTTGGTTAAATGCTTTAGAAACCATGCTTAAGGTTGGATGTTGTTTGAATGGACGTATGTGTGTTGATTGTTGCCTTTGTGTTAGACATGTTTAAACCTTGTTGAAGCATGCTAGTATTGTTAGTAAGCCTTGGGTTGTTTTGCTATGAAGTTATAGGGTGCCTTGGTGGTGTTTTGGGGCATTCTTGTGCCTCAAAACAGCCCAGAAAAGTCTGCAGACAGGGGGTGTTTCGGAACGGGTCCCCGTGTTCCGAAACGGCCCCTGTGTAAATAGCCTGCCGTTTCGAAACGGATGAGGGTCGTTCCGGAACGTTTTCGCTACTGGAATTTTGAGAATTTGGCGAGATTAAGCCGTTCCGAAACGGGCCTTTGAAGTTCCGAAACGGTCAAATCTCGTTGACCACGAGATATTGACCGTCAAGGTCGTTCCGATACGGGTCTACCCTGTTTCGGAACGGTCACCTTGGGGTTGACCCAGGCCCGCTGACTAGGTCAGGGCGTTTCGGAACACCCTATAGGTGTTTCGAAACGGCCTGATGAAATGAAGTAAAATGGACTGTTTACCTTGTTGTTGGTCGGTGAAAGTTTCGTTGATTGTATCTTCCGCTGCTGTGCCACACTTAGGTCTAAATTATGCATGTAGACAAGATAAGATCAAAAGAAAATTTCTGGGTCGTTAACCGAGGGGAAGCCTTAACGGGTTTCGCTTCGGTTTTCCCCCGTGTGGCCCACTCGGACCGGTCATCCGACCAGACCGGGACGAGGGGGTTACACTTGTTAGTATCAGAGCCTAAGGTTACCGAGACCTTGGGCAGGTAAGTGAGGTAAGTTTAAGTTTTTAAGTTGAATTGCACGGTGTTTGCTTATTCTGCAAGAATGGTTGCTTATGTGACAAGTATGCTGATTGTTTTATTTTAAAGCATGTGTGTGTGGGTCCCATTGCTACTATTACATTGGAAAAAAATGATTTTTAAGTGAGGAAACATACTTGGACACTTGGAAGCCTTGCCTTGCTAACCCAGCTTGTATGTTTTGTTATTGTGGTTGTAGTTGATACTCGTGAGAGCGATGTCTAGACCGAGAGGTAGACCGAGGTTGGTTCGTCAGGAACCGCGAGTTGTGGCTCCTGTTGAGCCGGTAGTTGGTGCGGGAGCTCACATAGAGGGACCGGGGGCTGCGGGAGTTGGCGCTCCTCCACCACCTCCACCACCACCACCTCCTCCACCGGTAGTTGGGGGCGAGGATGGAGCCGGAGGAAATGGACCCCAGGGTGGCCAAGGTGGCCAAGGTCCAGCTGGAATTGATATGACTCCGCTTGTGCAAGCAATAGCGGGAGCGTTCCAGGCCGCAGTTGCGGGAGCTCAGGCTGCAGCTCAGCCTAGGTGTGATGATGCTAGTTTACCTTTGGAGAGGCTCCGTAGCTTAGGGGCCGAGGAGTTTAGAGGATCTACTCCGGAGAGATCGGGGTTATGGTTGGAGAAGACAGTTCGTATCTTGGCTCAGATGGGTTGTGCGGGCGCACGTAGATTGGGTTGTGTGATCTCACTGCTTCAGGGTAATGCCTACACCTGGTGGGTCACCATCACTACCGGGGTTCCAGAGACAGAAATTGATTGGGAGTACTTCGAGTCTGCTTTCCGGAAGAGATACTTGGGACTGAGGTACTTGGATGAGAAGAAGCGAGAGTTTATGGCTCTTACTCAGGGAGATGCTTCTGTGACTGACTATGAGATCCGCTTTGTTCGCTTGAGTCAGTATGCTCCAGAGTTGGTTCCTACTGAAGTGGAACGCTGCAACCGATTCCGATACGGATTGAACGAAGAGGTTAAGAGGTACACGTTGGCTTCTGACTACTCAGACTTTGATGTGTTGGTCGCGAGGGCCAAGGACTTGGAGCATAGTTTGGGTTCAGCCAAACGAGCTGGTGGTTCTGGTTCTGGAAAGAGGCATAACCACTTTGATGGTAGAGATGCTAAGAGACACAGAGGTGGCGAACATCAGTTTGATCAGAGACGTGGCGGTGGCCACCATGGTAGGGGCCTTCAGGGCCATAGAGGAGGAGGGCGCTTGCCCGAGTGTGCACAGTGTGGGAGACAGCACACTGGAGAGTGCTGGGGTAACTTTCATGCTTGTTGGAACTGTGGCTCGAGGGACCACTTTAGGAGGGACTGTCCGCGTCAGGCAGCTCAGGCACCGAACATTGCTCAGGCTCCTGCGAGAGGTACTGATTTTCAGAGAGGCCGTGGGCGCGGTCGTGGCTACTTCCAGCCGAGAGCTGATGCACCTAGGGTAGATGCTCAGAGGAACCTTGCACATGTTGTGGCTGTGCAGCCAGAGGCGGGAGGACCAACGAGGGTCTATGCTCAGAGAGAGGCCGGGAACGACACCGATGTGATAGCAAGTAATTTCGAGTTACAGTCTATGTCCTTGCTTTCTTTGGTTGATTCAGGTTCTACGCATTCCTACATTTTGAGTAAGCATGCACAGAAGTTAGATATTCCTGTTGAGATCTTAGATGTAGGTATGCATGTTACTAGTTCTTTTGGTGAGACAGTTGTGGTTAGACGTATGTATAGGAGGTGTCCACTGAAGATTCAGGGTCATGTGTTCTCAGTTGATATGATGGAGCTTCCTTTCTATGATTTTGATATTATTTTGGGTATGGACTGGTTGGTTGAGCATCGGGCTAGTGTGGATTTTGAGACAAAGAGAATCTCCTTGAAACTTTCTGATGATTACGAGGTAGTGGTAGTGGGCGAGAATATTAAGTTCTTGTCTAATGTGGTGTCAGCTTTAGAGGCTCATAGGTTGATGGACTCTGGATGTGGGGCCTATTTAGCTTATGTTATGAATCCGGACATGAGTGAAGCTAGACCGAAAGATATCAGAACAGTGTGACTTTCCAGATGTGTTTCCTGAAGAGTTGTCGGGTTTGCCTCCTGACAGAGATGTTGAGTTTGTGATTGAGACAGTTTCAGGGTCTAATCCAGTTTCGATAGCTCCGTATCGTATGGCTCCGAAGGAGTTGAAGGAATTGAAGAGTCAGTTGCAAGAATTATTAGACCGTGGTTTCATTAGGCCTAGTAGTTCTCCGTGGGGTGCTCCAGTGTTGTTTGTGAAAAAGAAGGATGGTAGCATGCGTATGTGTATTGACTATAGGCAGCTGAATCAGTTGACTGTGAAGAACAAGTATCCGTTGCCTCGTATAGACGATTTGTTTGATCAGTTGAGAGGTGCTTCGGTATTTTCGAAGATAGATTTGAGATCCGGGTACTATCAGTTGAAAGTAAAAGAGGGTGATGTCCCAAAGACAGCTTTTAGGACTAGATATGGTCACTATGAGTTTCTTGTGATGCCATTTGGGCTCACGAATGCACCAGCAGCATTCATGGACATGATGAACAGAATTTTTAGAGACTATCTAGACCGGTTTGTGGTTGTCTTCATTGATGATATACTTGTGTACTCGAAGACAGAAGAAGAGCATGATGAGCATTTGAGGTTTGTTTTACAGAGATTGTTGAGCAACCAGTTGTATGCGAAGCTCAGTAAGTGTGAGTTCTGGATTCGAGAGGTTGTATTTCTTGGCCATGTTGTTTCGGCCGAAGGCATCCGAGTTGATCCATCGAAGATTGAGGCTATTGTTGAGTGGAAACAACCTAAGTCCGTGACCGAGATTAGGAGTTTCCTAGGATTAGCCGGTTACTATAGGAGGTTTGTTGATGGCTTCTCTAGAGTAGCTGCTCCCTTGACTAAGTTGTTGCAAAAGGGAGTCAAGTTTGAATGGTCAGATGCAAGATAAAAGGCCTTTGAGAAATTGAAAGAAGCTTTGACAAATGCTCCAATGTTAGTACAACCTGTTTCAGGTAAGGAGTTCGTGATTTACAGTGATGCTTCCTACGTGGGCTTAGGATGTGTTTTGATGCAAGATATGAGAGTTGTTGCTTATGCTTCTAGACAGTTGAAGATTCATGAGAAGAACTATCCTACCCATGACATAGAGCTAGCCGCAGTGGTATTTGCATTGAAGATTTGGCGTCACTATTTGTATGGTGAGAAGTGTGTAGTCTACACCGATCACAAGAGCTTGAAGTACTTGATGACACAGAAAGAGTTGAACTTGAGACAGAGAAGATGGTTAGAGTTGTTAAAAGATTACGATTTGACCATTGAGTACCATCCGGGTAAAGTAAATGTAGTAGCCGATGCTTTGAGTAGAAAAGTGGTCGTTGAGTTGAGAGCTATGTTTGCTAGATTGAGTGTGTCCGATGATGGTGGTCTGATCACCGAGTTGCAAGTGAAGCCTTCCTTGATTCAGTTGATTAGAGAGAAGCAGTTGCAAGATGCGAGCCTAGTTCCTCATGTTCAGGACATAGCCGAAGGAAGACCGACCGAGTATAGTTTCAGTGGTGAGAGTTTGTTGTGCTTTAAAGATAGAATTGTTGTACCGGAAGATGTTGAGTTGAGACGACAGATTTTGAGTGAAGCACATTCGAGTCCCTTTTCTATGCATCCGAGTAGTACCAAGATGTACCGAGATTTGAAGAATGATTACTATTGGATTGGTTTGAAGAGAGATGTAGCCGAGTATGTGAGCCGTTGTATGGTTTGTCAGAGAGTGAAGGCAGAACATCAGGTTCCTTCAGGTTTGCTACAGCCTTTGAAGATTCCGGAATGGAAGTGGGAGAGAATCACCATGGATTTTGTATCGAGGTTGCCTTTGTCTCCTTCGAGGAAGAATTCAGTTTGGGTGATTGTTGATAGGTTCACTAAGTGTGCTCACTTCTTAGCAGTGAACACTACGGATTCCTTAGACATGTTGGCAAACTTGTACATTCGTGAGATTGTGAGACTTCATGGGGTTCCAAAGTCTATAGTTTCAGATAGGGATCCTAGATTTACTTCGAGGTTCTGGAGTTGTTTGCATAGTGCCTTGGGTAGTCGTCTGCATTTCAGCACATCTTATCATCCGCAGTCTGATGGGCAGTCAGAGCGAGTGATACAGGTTCTAGAGGATATGCTTCGTTGTTGTGTGATTGATTTTCAGGGTTCTTGGGAGAAGCACTTGCCGTTGGTTGAGTTTGCTTACAACAACAGTTATCAGTCTAGTATTCAGATGGCACCTTATGAGGCTTTGTATGGTAGACGGTGTAGAACTCCGATTTGTTGGGCTGAGACAGGTCAGAGGTTGTTACCCATGCCAGACTTGCTTAAGGGAACCACAGAAAAGGTGAAGTTGATTTGTGACCGTTTGAAGGCGGCTTCGGATCGTCAGAAGTCTTATGCAGATTTGAAGAGGAAAGAGATTGAGTACGCAGTGGGTGAGAAAGTGTTCCTGAAAGTATCTCCGTGGAAGAAGGTAATGAGGTTTGGCCGGAAGGGCAAGTTGAGTCCGAGGTTCATTGGTCCGTATGAGATAGTTGAGCGGATTGGGCCCGTAGCTTATCGTTTGAGGTTACCTTCTGGGTTAGAAAAGATCCATGATGTCTTTCATGTATCTATGCTTAGGAGATATAGATCAGATCCTTCGCATGTGATGCCCGTTGAGGAGATAGAGTTGAATCCGGATTTGTCGTATAATGAAGAACCCGTTGAGATACTTGCGTCTGATAGCAAGGTATTGCGTGGCAAGACCATAGAGTTGGTCAAGGTGTTGTGGAGGCATAGAGGTGTGGAAGAGGCCACGTGTGAGAGAAAAGCGGATATGGTTGAGCAGTTTCCGTATCTGTTTCCACCAGGTAATTTCGGGGACGAAATTCCTTAAGTGGGGGAGAGTTGTAACACCCGGGTTTAGGGGTTAGGTGAAAATAATATTTTAATATTATCTCGGGTTCGGTCCTATGATTTAAATAATGGTCCGGGTTTGGCTTTCAAATTAATTAAATTAATGATAGACTAAGTTTTGGAATTAAAACCCCAAATGACCATGGAAAATATGTTCTTGTGAATAATCCATTTCATTAAGGGCAAATGGGTCATTGGACTTTTAATTTAAAACAAAACAAATGAAAACCCAATTTTTATTACTTATCTTCTCCCTCTCTCCCAAAATATCAGACAAACCTCCCCAAGCCATTGAAGCTACTATTCCATCCCCTCTCTTCTTCATTTCAACTCCGTTTTGAAAGGTAAGAGTATTTTTAACTTCCCCTCACCTTCCCTTTCATGAAAGTACCATTCATTTTCGTTTTCATGAAGTTTTGAGAAAATAGAAAATTTGAAAATCTTGATTAAAAATGGTGCCTTTGTGTAGCTAATCTTAATATTTCGATTTGTTAAGGTTAGATATGGTGTATAGGAGCCAAATGTTACAATATATGTGAATTTCAAATGATTTGGAACAATTTTCGGAATTTGGCTTTAAAGGGGTTTTTGGGAGGTTTTGGAGGTGTTTTGGGGGTTGTCTTAGGTGGGTTTTGATAGGCTTTTGATAGTACTATAGGTAGGGGTTGAATTGGGATCATTGGAGGGTGTAATGGAAGTTGAAAACAAGGTTTTTGGTCAAGGTTTTGGGGCCATCCGAATTGGTGAAAAATGGATATTGTTCATGCTTGTAACATGGTATTTTGTGGTTGAATTGCATTCCGGGTTAGCTTCGATGATAAGATATTGATTGTGGGTGTTTTGTTTATGTTTGGGAATGATTAGAATCAAGTTTGGGCACCGGTGAAGCATCGGAAGTGAATCCGGAAAGTTGAAGGTTGTCGCTTGCTTGGTCGTTGGGCTTGGAAGCTTAGGTGAGTGGTTGTTTGCTTTTAAATGTTTTGAAGTAGTTGGTTCGAGTATATGGACTAGGTTGGGCTTGGTAGACCCACCTAGAGTTAGGATTAGGGTGGTAGCCTAATCCTAAACTTGATCTAGAGCCTTGGTTGAACTCGTTTTATGGTTGTGTATGCCTTGCATAAATTGCGATATGAATGTCTATGTATATTGCTTTATACATGTGAGATGAGATTGGACTTATGATGCTTGAGACATGCATAATGATGGTTGTTGGTGAGTATGTGCTAAGCACAAGGTTTATGAAATGAGTAATGTGATGTGAGTAAATATTGGCACTAGTAAACTTGGATACAAATGATCGATCATTAGGATGTTAGTGTGTACACATGAGTCTAAAGTCGCGCGTGGCCTTGGTGGCGTTGAGTCACCAAGGAGGAGTACGGGTTCGCCCGGAATTGTAATTGAATATAGTCGGTGATGAGTGGAATCCCATCGACGGGGCGTGAGGATGAGTGGAATCCCCTCCGCGAGACCGGTGATGAGTGGAATCCCACCGAGGTAATGTGGTTGTTGGATATGAGTTTCCAACATGTCTATCCGCGTATTCGAGTCTTAACTAGGTGCCAATGTTGATTGATATGTGTATCAATGTGTTGAGATTTATGAGCTGTTTGGATGTTTAAATGTGATTACATGTATGGTAGTGTTGAGCTCATGATTATGGCATATATGTGATATATTGCTCATGCATCTATATCTTGTGGACTCTTGGTAAATGTAAATTGCCTTGGCTAGATCGTGCTCGGACCCTGCGATGTTGAGGTTTGTTTTTAGAGCTTACCCTCACTAAGCATTATTGCTTACGCTCTCTTTGTTCAACATTGCAGATCCTTAGTTCGTGGGTTGCTCGGGCAAGTGGAGGGCCTCCAAGTGTGGTTTTGGACTTGAGTTCATCAAGTATGGTTTAATGTTAAGACATGTAATAGTTTAAGCAATGGGATGTGTAAGGTTTTGTTGTTTGTTGTTGGTTGCTAGGAGCATGTTTAGACTCCATGTTATGTTGCTTTTGTGTGGCTTGTGATGCCATGTTTAAGTCGTTACCCATGCCTAAATTGCTCTCTTGTATGTTGGTTAAATGCTTTAGAAACCATGCTTAAGGTTGGATGTTGTTTGAATGGACGTATGTGTGTTGATTGTTGCCTTTGTGTTAGATATGTTTAAACCTTGTTGAAGCATGCTAGTATTGTTAGTAAGCCTTGGGTTGTTTTGCTATGAAGTTATAGGGTGCCTTGGTGGTGTTTTGGGGCATTCTTGTGCCTCAAAACAGCCCAGAAAAGTCTGCAAACAGGGGGTGTTTCGGAACGGGTCCCCGTGTTCCGAAACGGCCCATGTGTAAATGGCCTGCCGTTTCGAAACGGATGAGGGTCGTTCCGGAACGTTTTCGCTACTGGAATTTTGAGAATTTGGCGAGATTAAGTCGTTCCGAAACGGGCCTTTGAAGTTCCGAAACGGTCAAATCTCGTTGACCACGAGATATTGACCGTCAAGGTCGTTCCGATACGGGTCTACCCTGTTTCGGAACGGTCACCTTGGGGTTGACCCAGGCCCGCTGACTAGGTCAGGGCGTTTCGGAACACCCTATAGGTGTTTCGAAACGGCCTGCTGAAATGAAGTAAAATGGACTGTTTACCTTGTTGTTGGTCGGTGAAAGTTTCGTTGATTGTATCTTCCGCTGCTGTGCCACACTTAGGTCTAAATTATGCATGTAAACAAGATAAGATCAAAAGAAATTTTCTGGGTCGTTAACCGAGGGGAAGCCTTAACGGGTTTCGCTTCGGTTTTCCCCCGTGTAGCCCACTCGGACCGGTCATCCGACCAGACCGGGACGAGGGGGTTACATTGCTTATCCTATTCCACTTTTGATTACTATTTACATCATAGGAACAGATTTGGGAGAAGAACCCCACACAGTGATTGCACAAGTCTTTACAATTAAATTTTCCCTTTGAATCTAGATCTTGGAATCTCTAGTCAACTAGCTAGGGGTTTCCTTCACATAGCACCTTAAATATTCCTAGGCTTTAGTCTAATTCCTTTCGATGTTTTCTCAACTTGATCTCGATTTAATCATTTAGTTAGTGAATCTACAACATTATCCTTTGATTTCACAAAATCAATAGAGATAAGTCCATTTAAGATCAATTGTATAATGGTATTATGTCGACGATGCATATGTCTCGACTTGCCATTGTACATAAGGCTCTGTGCTCTGTCAATAGTTGTTTGATTATCAAAATCTATGCATATTGTAGGCACTACATTGGTCATTCAGGAATATCTTCTTCTAAAAAATTTCGAAGCCATTCGGCTTCTTCTCCAAACTTGTCTAGAGCTACAAACTCATATTCCATTGTGGATCTAGTTATAACTGTTTGTCTTGAAAAATTCTATGATACGACTTGATAAGTGCCCAAAAGTCTTCTATTTTTACCCTTTTTACATGACAATTATCACTCAACCTACACCCATTTGAGCTATATTATAGCCCTTCATGCATTAATTTCATCATTTATGCATTTGATCCTTATATTCTGTTTATTCTATGAAAAAGGTATTGTTTGATGCATGTTTGGTGCTTTTGCAGATTTGCACGAAGCCAGGGCAGGAGATGCCGTGAGGGCAATGAAGGAAAAGGAAGGATAAGACAAAACCAACTAGAAATAGACCCTGATCGAGCCAAGTCACAACAGATGACTTCTATTGAGAGAAGCTGATTTATGAAGAATAAAGCACGGTTTGTGAGATTACCCATTTGTTCTTGGCTTATTCTTGGCTTTAATCATGCTTGCATACTTATCGAGAGAGAGTTTGTGAGATTACCCATTTGTTCAATATCGAGAGAGTTAAATTCACGAAACAAATAAGCACGATTTTCATCCCACGCGGTGTTAACTAACTTAGCCTAGGGATATGTTAAGAATTTTAACGGCTAAAAGAAGCGTGTGATTGGTTGGTTTTTATCTTTGGTTTACGCCGAGAGGTATAGTCAAAGTCTATTCATCAACAGTGTTCCGAGCTTAGAGATAAGGAGGAGCCATCTAAGGATGCTTTGCCGAGCCTTAACAACATCTGCCCAAGAGCAAGGGATTGCCGCGGCAGGGACTCAACCATTGCGGCCTGAGACGATGAGATTTTCAAGATACGTTTTAGATTTTCTATAGAAGATGTACGGCGTATTCAAGAAAAAATTCAATTTTTTCTTCACGCCATTTGTTTACATGTTTTAATTTTTTTTTCAAGAGTTTTCTTAGTGAATTTGATCTTTAATATTCTTTTTATGAATTGAGTATGTTGTATTTGTTATACTTTTTCGTGTTTTTTAAGAAATTCAGTTTTTGCTCCTGTTTAAAAAATATCAAAGGTGAAAATGGCCTTATACTTTGAAAATGTTCGATATTTTTATTTATTAAAAAAATTCAAAAAATTTATATAAAAAACCAATGTTTCAGTAGTTTTAGCTTCTTCTTTTTCAACCCAGTTATGGGTTTTTTTATCAGTTTTGATTTGTTCTAAGATTTTTTATTTAAATTATATAATTGAATGCTTAAATTAAACGATTAATTTAGTCGATTTATCTAGTTTTTTTTTTTGATGAAAGCTAGAGTGATTACAAGTAATATATGTTCTAAATATACTCTCAACCATTTGACAATGAACGCTCAATTACCCTGTTGATTGCTGCTGGTGCTCGAACTCGTGAGCTCTAGAAACAACAACTGTTCCCTTAACCACTAAGGCAAGTTGGCTTGTGCGATTTGTCTAGTTCTTACTACCACAATTTAGCTTTACATATAAAAGATAAAAGTATTCAAACGATGAATTCAATTATTAACTGAATCAAACTTTTATTATCTAGTTAACAAAAAATTTAAAACTATCCATCTTTAATATAAATGAAGTTTATTATGGGTAAATTAACCGAATTAAAATAATTCAATTCAGTCGATTTTATAAACAAAATTAACCCATAAAACATAATAAACGTTTCAATAATGATCAAATATCAAATTAATACATATCAAAAGTCTAAAAAATAATATCAAAATATTAAATTTTAATTAATTCGTTTAGTTCCATTAATTCCATCAACGAAATCAAATTAACTGATAATTATTTTTTTTAAATCTCTCCATTAAGTGAATTTATTTTTATATAATTAACTTGATTAATTCAATTAAAGCCAAACAATGAAAGCCCAGTATATATAAGCTTCAAACAATTTGGACGTTTGAGCCACAACAGCAGTAGTCGTTGAATAAGGTGTTCATGAATTATGTGTATAACATTCGTTTATCAAGTTAGATAAATAATTATAAACAAAATTTGTATGTCCATTTAATATATGAACGGATAAGAATATAGGTGTGTTCGGTTCATTATGTTCACGAACAAGTTCATTTATTGACTCGTTTATCCGGTTCCCCATTTTCTTTTATCTTTTACATTTTAAATATTGGTAAAAGGTAGGGATTAAATTGAACACATGGTGAACTTTAGAGCTCAAACTGTGAAGCTTGGGGAGCTTAAGGACTAGTGATGTAATTTTACCATGTTCGTGAACGCTAAACGAACATGTCCGTGAACGTTAAGCGAGCATATAAACGAACCAATCAACATATAAACGAACATGTTCACGAATGCTAAACGAACCAAACACGAACAATTTCTAAAATAAAAAAACAAATACGGATATGATATTAAAAAGTCTTAATAGTCAACAAAGTGCACAAACTATACTTTTTTCCAGATAGGTGCCTAAAGTGTTTTTTGGTCTAAATAGGTACCTAACTTTTTCATTGTTATCATTTTAGGTGTCTAGCAGTTAATGGTCGTTTAATTTTTTTTTGATAACCAATCAAAACATGACACATTTCTTTGATTTTAATTTTTCTTTTTTATTTCTTTTAACTTAATTTTAAAAAATCTCTAAATTCACAAAATAACTCTAAAATCCCTAGATCTCCAAATCTAGTCATTGTCGTCGCCGTTCATCACATTGTTGGCGACGAAATGAAGCATCCTTCTCTCATCGCAAGACCCACACGTCGTTCGTCGTCTGATCGATCGTCGTTTGACGTTCAACATTTCTTTTTCATTTTCTCGCTGTTCGGCTTTGTTTTTACGTTAGTTGCGTTGGACGTCGACTTTCGACGACGAGGGGTGGGAAAATTATCGTGAGGGTCCAACGACGGAAGTGGTGGGCACACCGCCGACGATTGGTGACAGAAACAATTGGAATCAGGATTTGAGACTTATGGATTTGGGGACTGTTTTGAGAATTTTTGAGAACTTTAGGATATTTTAAAAATTTTGATTTTTTAAATAAAAAAAAATTAAATAAAACATGTTACATGTCATGTTTTTATTTGCTAGAAAAAATTTTAAAACGACCATTAACGACAAGGCACCCAGAATGATAATGTTGAAAATATTAAACACCTGCTTGTGCCAAAAAAATAATTTAGCCACATATCTAAGTAAATGTATAATTTATGTATTTTTAACTATTAAGCTTATTAAAAATTTAAACAAACATGAAGCAAATATCAATATATTTAAAAATAAACAAACTAACACAAAAAAAGTGAATTTTGGATAATCATTGTGGTTGAATACGCACTACAAGAATATAGACTTTTAGTGACAAATTGTCAGTGACTACCAGTAATTTTGTCACAAATATTAAACTTTTGTGACAGATTTTTTGTGCGACACTATTAGCATAAGTAATTGTGATGTATTTTTATTTGGTCACTATTATAGTAGTAATTGTGACGATTATATTTTTCACAATTAAATTCTCACTATAAGTCTATAACTGTGACACAAATTTCATTGTCACTAAAACTTTGACACATGATAGTGACGATATATAAAGTGGTCACTATAATTTGATATTTGTTGTGACAATACAATTGTTTGTCACTTAAAATTTTACTTTTGTTGTGATAAATTTTGTCACTAATAAAAAAAATAGACTTAATGGCAAGTTATATATTGTCACAATAATAAATTTATTTTTATAATTATAGTAATAATAACAATTATAAAAAATTAAAGTTACCATAAAGGCATAAACTAGTTTATCAAAAGGTAAAATAATTCTATTAGTCTCTACACTATGTGTAAATTGTTGTTTTAGTCAATCTATTTTGATCAATTTTAGTCCCTATATATTTTAAATTTTAAAACTTCAATCATAATCCAAACGGGACATCGACAATATGAATAAATTACAATGACTAAAAATGATTGAACAAAAGAATAAAAATCAAAAGTTTTACCTAACATATTTAAAAACTATCATTCATGTCAAGATCGAAATCTCAAAATTTAAAAAGTACATATTTTTTTTGAATAAAAAGTACATAAACTTAAAGTAAACAAATTAAAGTAAAAAGACTAATGTAACCCCCTCGTCCCGGCCTGGTCGGATGACCGGTTCGAGTGGGCCACACGGGGAAAACCGAAGCGAAACCCGTTAAGGCTTCCCCTCGGTTAACGACCCAAAAAAATTTCTTTTAACTTTAATCTTATCTAGATGCATATTTAATCCCTATGTGAAACCCAACAGCGGAAGATACAATCAACGAAACATTTACCGACCAAACAACACAAACAGTCCATTTTATTTCATTTTCAGCATGCCGTTTCGAAACACCTATAGGGTGTTCCGAAACGCCCTGACCTGGTCAACGGGCCTGGGTCAACCACAAGGGGACCGTTCCCAAACAGGAGTGACCCGTATCGGAACGACCTTGACGGTCAATATCTCGTGGTCAACGAGATTTGACCGTTTCGGAACTTCAAAGGTCCGTTTCGGAACGGCTTCATCTCGCCAATTTCTCAAAATTCCAGTAGCGAAAACGTTCCGGAACGACCCTCATCCGTTTCGAAACGGCTGGCCATTTACACAGGGGCCGTTTCGGAACACGGGGACCCGTTCCGAAACACCCCCTGTCTGCAGTCTTTTCTGGGCTGTTTTGAGGCACAAGGATGCCCCAAAACACTTCCAAAGCATCATACAACATCCAAGCAACAGCAAGACAAGATAACCTAAGGCTTAGCAACCATACAATCATGCTTCGACAATATTTAGACATGTCTAATACCAAAGCAACAATCCACAACATATATTCATTCTAACTATGACCAAGCACAAGTAGAAACTCTTAAGCATAGGCCAACATATCAAGCAAACAAAATGGACATAAGTTGACATTCAACATGGCTACACATCCATGCATAAGCAATATATATAAAGGAGTCCACACATGCTCCTAACAACCAACAACAACCAACACATCCCATTGCTTAAACTATTACTTGTCTTAACAAAAACCATACTTGATGAACTCAAGTCCAAAACCACACTTGGAGGCCCTCCACTTGCCCGAGCAACCCACGAACTAAGGATCTGCAATGTTGAACAAAGAGAGCGTAAGCAATGATGCTTAGTGAGGGTAAGCTCTAAAAACAAACCTCAACACTGCAGGGTCCGAGCACGATCTAGCCAAGCAACTCACATTACCAAGAGTTCACAAGATATAGATGCATGAGCAATATATCACATATATGCCATAATCATGAGCTCAACACTACCATACATGTAATCACGTTTAAACATCCAAACAGCTCATAAATCACAACACATTTGATACATATCAATCCACATTGGCACCTAGTTATGACTCAAATACGCGGATAGACACGTTGGAAACTCATATCCAACAACCACATTACCTCGGTGGGATTCCACTCATCACCGGTCTCGCGGAGGGGATTCCACTCATCCTCACGCCCCGTCGATGGGATTCCACTCATCACCGACTATATTTAAATACCATTTCCGGGCGTACCCGTACTCCTCCTTGGTGACTCAACGCCACCAAGGCCACGCGCGACTTTGACTCATGTGTACACACTAACATCCTAATGATCGATCATTTGTATTTAAGTATACTAGTGCCAATATTTTACTCATTCCACATTACTCATTTCAATCATTCCCGTGCTTAGCACGTACTCACCATGGACACAACCATGAACCATCACCATGCATGCTTTAAGCAATACAATCCATGCCTCAATTCACATGTATAAAACAATATACATAAGCATTCATAACACAAGACATACGAGGCATATACATTCATGCATTTGAGTTCATCCAAAGGCTTAGATCAAGATTAGGATTAGGCTACCACCCTAATCCTAACTCTAGGTGGGTCTACCAAGCCCAACCTAGTCCATATACTCAAACCAACTAATTTAAAACCTTTAAAAGCAACAACCACTCACCTAAGCTTCCAAGCACAAGACCAAGCAAGCCACAACCTTCAACCTTCCGGGTTCACTTCCAATGCTTCACCGACGCCCAACCTTGATTCTAATCACACAAAACACATACATTACTTCTCAACCCAATGCTAATTCAATCACCAATCTACTTTGCAACTCACAACCCATTTCCACAATTTTCCAAACCACACAACATTCCCAAAACCCCAATTTTTCGGACTCCCAAAATCAATGACTGAAATACCCAATTCCAAGCACCCAAATGGCTTCCAAAACACCCCAAATCACCCTCCTAACATAGGTAGACCATCAGCCCTTCAATTCCAACACTAAACCTCTCAAAAACCCAATTTTTCATACCTTAGAATTTGCCCTAAAGACCCACTACGAAAATTCACCCAAAATCAACCAAATTAAGATATGTTGCATATTTCATTATGATTAAACATAACCCCAAAACAATTTCTCAAAACAACTTGAAAAACCCCATCAAAGCCCCAATTTTCCACATAAACCATAATTCCCAAAACTCACTATTTTTGAAATTTAAAACAATGGTTGGATAGAGGATGAAGAGGAGGTTAGGAAAACGTAATTACCTTTGAAAAAGACCTCGGATTGAAGAAGGGGATGAATGGAATAGTAACTAGTGTAGTTGGGAGAGTTTGAGCATGGGAGGGGGTCTTTCACGTTAATTTTTGGAAGAAATGGGGAAAGAGAAGACACTTTACAATAAAGTGGTCTTACTTTTAAAAGTTTTGGGTAAAATCACGATATAAGTCCCTCCCTTATTAATATGGTTCAAAAAGGTCATTATTTATAGTTGAATTGTCTTAATTAAATTTTTATTTAACTCGAACTAAAACCCGGTTAACTCCTAGGCCTAAGACACGGGTGTTACAACTCTCCCCCACTTAAGGAATTTCGTCCCCGAAATTACCTGGTGGAAACAGATACGGAAACTGCTCAACCATATCCACTTTCCTCTCCCACGTGGCCTCTTCCACACCTCTATGTCTCCACAATACCTTGACCAACTCTATGGTCTTGCCACGCAACACCTTGCTATCAGAAGCAAGTATCTCTACGGGTTCTTCATTATAAGACAAATCCGGATTCAACTCTATTTCTTCAACGGGCATCACATGCGAAGGATCTGACCTATATCTCCTAAGCATAGATACATGAAAGACATCATGGATCTTTTCTAACTTAGAAGGTAACCTCAAACGATAAGCTACGGGCCCAATCCGCTCAACTATCTCATACGGACCAATGAACCTCGGACTCAACTTGCCTTTCCGGCCAAATCTCATTACCTTCTTCCACAGAGATACCTTCAGAAACACTTTCTCACCCACTGAGTACTCAACCTCTTTCCTCTTCAAATCTGCATAGGACTTCTGACGATCGGAAGCTGCTTTCAAACGGTCACAAATCAACTTCACTTTTTCTGTGGTTCCCTTAAGCAAGTCTGGCATAGGTAACAACCTCTGACCTGTCTCAGCCCAACAAATCGGAGTCCTACACCGTCTACCATATAAAGCCTCATAGGGTGCCATCTGAATACTAGACTGATAACTGTTGTTGTAAGCAAACTCAACCAACGGTAAATGCTTCTCCCAAGAACCTTGAAAATCAATCACACAACAACGAAGCATATCCTCTCGAATCTGTATCACTCGCTCTGACTGCCCATCGGACTGCGGATGATAAGATGTGCTGAAATGCAAACGACTACCCAAAGTACCATGCAAACAACTCCAGAACCTCGAAGTAAATCTAGGATCCCTATCTGAAACTATAGACTTTGGAACTCCATGAAGTCTCACAATCTCACGAATATACAAGTTTGCCAACTTATCTAAGGAATCCGTAGTGTTCACTGCTAAGAAGTGAGCACACTTAGTGAACCTATCAACAATCACCCAAACGGAATTCTTCTTCGAAGGGGACAAAGGCAACCCCGATACAAAATCCATGGTGATTCTCTCCCATTTCCATTCCGGAATCTTCAAAGGCTGTAGCAAACCTGAAGGAACCTGATGTTCTGCCTTCACTCTCTGACAAACCATGCAACGACTCACATACTCGGCTACATCTCTCTTCAAACCAATCCAATAGTAATCATTCTTCAAATCTCGGTACATCTTGGTACTACCCGGATGCATAGAAAAGGGACTCGAATGCGCTTCACTCAAAATCTGTCGTCTCAACTCAACATCTTCCGGTACAACAATTCTATCTCTAAAGCATAACAAACCCTCACCACTGAAACTATACTCGGTCGGTCTTCCTTCGGCTATGTCCTGAACATGGGGAACTAGGCTCACATCTTGCAACTGCTTCTCTCTAATCAACTGAATCAAGGAAGGCTTCACTTGCAACTCGGTGATCAGACCACCATCATCGGACACACTCAATCTAGCAAACATAGCTCTCAGCTCAACGGCCACTTTTCTACTCAAAGCATCGGCCACTACGTTTGCTTTACCCGGATGGTACTCAATAGTCAAGTCATAATCTTTTAACAACTCTAGCCATCTCCTCTGTCTCGAGTTCAACTCTTTCTGTGTCATCAAGTACTTCAAGCTCTTGTGATCGGTGTAGACTATACATTTCTCACCATACAAATAGTGACGCCAAATTTTCAATGCAAACACAACTGCGGCTAGCTCTATGTCATGAGTAGGATAGTTCTTCTCATGAATCTTCAACTGTCTAGAAGCATAAGCAACAACTCTCCTATCTTGCATCAAAACACATCCTAAGCCTACGTAGGAAGCATCACTATAAATCACAAACTCCTTACCTGAAACAGGTTGTACTAACACTGGAGCATTGGTCAAAGCTTCTTTCAATTTTTCAAAGGCCTTTTGTCTTGCATCTGACCATTCAAACTTGACTCCCTTTTGCAACAACTTAGTCAAGGGAGCAGCTACTCTAGAGAAGCCATCAACGAACCTCCTATAGTAACCAGCTAATCCTAGGAAACTCCTAATCTCGGTCACGGACTTAGGTTGTTTCCACTCAACAATAGCCTCAATCTTCGATGGATCAACTCGGATACCTTCGGCCGAAACAACATGGCCAAGAAACACAACCTCTCGAATCCAGAATTCACATTTACTAAGCTTCGCATACAACTGAATGCTCAACAATCTCTGCAAAACAAATCTCAAGTGCTCATCATGCTCTTCTTCTGTCTTCGAGTACACAAGTATATCATCAATGAAGACAACTACAAACCGGTCTAGATAGTCTCTAAAAATTCTGTTCATCATGTCCATGAATGCTGCTGGTGCATTCGTGAGCCCAAATGGCATCACGAGAAACTCATAGTGACCATATCTAGTCCTAAAAGCTGTCTTCGGAACATCACACTCTTTCACTTTCAACTGGTAGTACCCGGATCTCAAATCTATCTTCGAGAACACTGAAGCACCCCTCAACTGATCAAACAAATCATCTATACGAGGCAACGGATACTTGTTCTTCACAGTCAACTGATTCAGCTGTCTATAGTCAATACACATGCGCATGCTACCATCTTTCTTTTTCACAAACAACACTGGAGCACCCCACGGAGAACTACTAGGCCTAATGAAACCACGGTCTAATAATTCTTGCAACTGACTCTTCAATTCTTTCAACTCTTTCGGAGCCATACGATACGGAGCTATCGAAACTGGACTAGACCCCGAAACTGTCTCAATCACAAACTCAACATCTCTGTCAGGAGGCAAACCAGGCAACTCTTCAGGAAACACATCTGGAAAATCACACACTGTTCTGATATCTTTCGGTCTAGCTTCACTCATATCCGGATTCATAACATAAGCTAAATAGGCCCCACATCCAGAGTCCATCAACCTATGAGCCTCTAAGGCTGACACCACGTTAGACAAGAACTTAATGTTCTCGCCCACTACCACTACCTCGTAGTCATCAGAAAGCTTCAAGGAAATTCTCTTTGTCTCAAAATCCACACTAGCCCGATGCTCAACCAACCAATCCATACCCAAAATAATATCAAAACCGTAGAAAGGAAGTTCCATCATATCAACTGAGAACACATGACCCTGAATCTTCAGCGGACACCTCCTATACATACGTCTAACTACAACTGTCTCACCAAAAGAACTAGTAACATGCATACCTACATCTAAGATCTCAACAGGAATATCTAACTTCTGTGCATGCTTACTCAAAATGTAGGAATGCGTAGAACCCGAATCAACCAAAGAAAGCAAGGACATAGACTGTAACTCAAAATTACCTGCTATCACATCGGTGTCGTTCCCGGCCTCTCTCTGAGCATAGACCCTCGCTGGTCCTCCCGCCTCTGGCTGCACAGCCACAACATGTGCAAGGTTCCTCTGAGCGTCTACCCTAGGTGCATCAGCCCTCGGCTGGAAGTAGCCACGACCGCGCCCACGGCCTCTCTGAAAATCATTACCTCTCGCAGGAGCCTGAGCTATGTTCGGTGCCTGGGCTGCCTGACGTGGACAGTCCCTCCTAAAGTGGTCCCTCGAACCACAGTTCCAACAAGCATGAAAGTTACCCCAGCACTCTCCCGTGTGCTGTCTCCCACACTGTGCACACTCGGGCAAGCGCCCTCCTCCTCTATGGCCCTGATGGCCCCTACCATGGTGGCCACCGCCACGTCTCTGGTCAAACTGATGTCCGCCACCTCTGTGCCTCTTGGCATCTCTACCATCAAAGTGGTTATGCCTCTTTCCAGAACTAGAACTACCAGCTCGTTTGGCTGAACCCAAACTATGCTCCAAATCCTTGGCCCTCGCGACCAACACATCAAAGTCTGAGTAGTCAGAAGCCAACGTGTACCTCTTAACCTCTTCATTCAATCCATATCGGAATCGTTTGCAGCGTTCCACTTCAGTAGGAACCAACTCTGGGGCATACTGACTCAAGCGAACAAAGCAGATCTCATAATCAGTCACTGAAGCATCTCCCTGAGTGAGAGCCATGAACTCTCTCTTCTTCTCATCTAGGTACCTCGGTCTTAAGTACCTCTTCCGGAAAGCAGACTCAAAGAAATCCCAATCTATCTCGGCCTCTGGAATCCCGGTAGTGATGGTGACCCACCAGGTGTAGGCATCACCCTGAAGCAGTGAGATCACACAACCCAATCTACGTGCGCCCGCACAACCCATCTGAGCCAAAATACGAACTGTCTTCTCTAACCATAACTCCGACCTCTCCGGAGTAGATCCTCTAAACTCCTCGGCCCCTAAGCTACGGAGCCTCTCCAACGGTAAGCTAGTATCATCACCCCTAGGCTGAGCTGCAGCCTGGGCTCCCGCAACTGCGGCCTGGAATGCTCCCGCTATTGCTTGCACAAGCGGAGTCATATCAATTCCAGCTGGACCTCGGCCACCTTGGCCACCTTGAGGTCCATTTCCCCCAGCTCCATCCTCGCCCCCAACTCCCGGTGGAGGAGGTGGTGGTGGTGGAGGTGGTGGAGGAGCGCCAACTCCCGCTGCCCCCGGTCCCTCTATGTGAGCTCCCGCACCAACTACCGGCTCAACAGGAGCCACAACTCCGGTTCCTGACGAACCAACCTCGGTCTACCTCTCGGTCTAAACATCGCTCTCACGATTATCAACTACAACCACAACAAACAAACATACAAGTTGGGTTAGCAAGGCAAGGCTTCCAAGTGTCCAAGTATGTTTCCTCACCTAAAAATCATTTTTTTCAATGTAATAGTAGCAATGGGACCCACGCACACATGCTTAAAAGTAAAACAATCAGCATATTTGTCACATAAGCAACCATTCTTGTAGAACAAGCAAACACCGTGCAATTCAACTTAAAAATTTAAACTTACCTCTCTTACCTGCCCAAGGTCTCGGTAACCTTAGGCTCTGATACCAACAAGTGTAACCCCCTCGTCTCGGCCTGGTCGGATGACCGGTCCGAGTGGGCCACACGGGGAAAACCGAAGCGAAACCCGTTAAGGCTTCCCCTCGGTTAACGACCCAAAAAAATTTCTTTTAACTTTAATCTTATCTAGATGCATATTTAATCCCTATGTGAAACCCAATAGCGGAAGATACAATCAACGAAACATTTACCGACCAAACAACACAAACAGTCCATTTTATTTCATTTTCAGCAGGCCGTTTCGAAACACCTATAGGGTGTTCCGAAACGCCCTGACCTGGTCAACGGGCCTGGGTCAACCACAAGGGGACCGTTTCGAAACAGGGGTGACCCGTATCGGAACGACCTTGACGGTCAATATCTCGTGGTCAACGAGATTTGACCGTTTTGGAACTTCAAAGGTCCGTTTCGGAATGGTTTCATCTCGCCAATTTCTCAAAATTCCAGTAGTGAAAACGTTCCGGAACGACCCTCATCCGTTTCGAAACGGCTGGCCATTTACACAGGGGCCGTTTCGGAACACGGGGACCCGTTCCGAAACACCCCCTGTCTGCAGTCTTTTCTGGGCTGTTTTGAGGCACAAGGATGCCCCAAAACACTTCCAAAGCATCATACAACATCCAAGCAACAGCAAGACAAGATAACCTAAGGCTTAGCAACCATACAATCATGCTTCGACAATATTTAGACATGTCTAATACCAAAGCAACAATCCACAACATATATTCATTCTAACTATGACCAAGCACAAGTAGAAACTCTTAAGCATAGGCCAACATATCAAGCAAACAAAATAGACATAAGTTGACATTCAACATGGCTACACATCCATGCATAAGCAATATATATAAAGGAGTCCACACATGCTCCTAACAACCAACAACAACCAACACATCCCATTGCTTAAACTATTACTTGTCTTAACAAAAACCATACTTGATGAACTCAAGTCCAAAACCACACTTGGAGGCCCTCCACTTGCCCGAGCAACCCACGAACTAAGGATCTGCAATGTTGAACAAAGAGAGCGTAAGCAATGATGCTTAGTGAGGGTAAGCTCTAAAAACAAACCTCAACACTGCAGGGTCCGAGCACGATCTAGCCAAGCAACTCACATTACCAAGAGTTCACAAGATATAGATGCATGAGCAATATATCACATATATGCCATAATCATGAGCTCAACACTACCATACATGTAATCACGTTTAAACATCCAAACAGCTCATAAATCACAACACATTTGATACACATATCAATCCACATTGGCACCTAGTTATGACTCAAATACGCGGATAGACACGTTGGAAACTCATATCCAACAACCACATTACCTCGGTGGGATTCCACTCATCACCGGTCTCGCGGAGGGGATTCCACTCATCCTCACGCCCCGTCGATGGGATTCCACTCATCACCGACTATATTTAAATACCATTTCCGGGCGTACCCGTACTCCTCCTTGGTGACTCAACGCCACCAAGGCCACGCGCGACTTTGACTCATGTGTACACACTAACATCCTAATGATCGATCATTTGTATTTAAGTATACTAGTGCCAATATTTTACTCATTCCACATTACTCATTTCAATCATTCCCATGCTTAGCACGTACTCACCATGGACACAACCATGAACCATCACCATGCACGCTTTAAGCAATACAATCCATGCCTCAATTCACATGTATAAAACAATATACATAAGCATTCATAACACAAGACATACGAGGCATATACATTCATGCATTTGAGTTCATCCAAAGGCTTAGATCAAGATTAAGATTAGGCTACCACCCTAATCCTAACTCTAGGTGGGTCTACCAAGCCCAACCTAGTCCATATACTCGAACCAACTAATTTAAAACCTTTAAAAGCAACAACCACTCACCTAAGCTTCCAAGCACAAGACCAAGCAAGCCACAACCTTCAACCTTCCGGGTTCACTTCCGATGCTTCACCGACGCCCAACCTTGATTCTAATCACACAAAACACATACATTACTTCTCAACCCAATGTTAATTCAATCACCAATCTACTTTGCAACTCACAACCCATTTCCACAATTTTCCAAACCACACAACATTCCCAAAACCCCAATTTTTCGGACTCCCAAAATCAAGGACTGAAATACCCAATTCCAAGCACCCAAATGGCTTCCAAAACACCCCAAATCACCCTCCTAACATAGGTAGACCATCAGCCCTTCAATTCCAACACTAAACCTCTCAAAAACCCAATTTTTCATACCTTAGAATTTGCCCTAAAGACCCACTACGAAAATTCACCCAAAATCAACCAAATTAAGATATGTTGCATATTTCATTATGATTAAACATAACCCCAAAACAATTTCTCAAAACAACTTGAAAAACCCCATCAAAACCCAATTTTCCACATAAACCCTAATTCCCAAAACTCACTATTTTTGAAATTTAAAATAATGGTTGGATAGAGGATGAAGAGGAGGTTAGGAAAACGTAATTACCTTTGAAAAAGACCTCGGATTGAAGAAGGGGATGAATGGAATAGTAACTAGTGTAGTTGGGAGAGTTTGAGCATGGGAGGGGGTCTTTCACGTTAATTTTTGGAAGAAATGGGGAAAGAGAAGACACTTTACAATAAAGTGGTCTTACTTTTAAAAGTTTTGGGTAAAATCACGATATAAGTCCCTCCCTTATTAATATGGTTCAAAAAGGTCATTATTTATAGTTGATTTGTCTTAATTAAATTTTTATTTAACTCGAACTAAAACTCGGTTAACTCCTAGGCCTAAGACACGGGTGTTACAACTAATATGTAATCTTGGCATAATATGTGATAGAAAAATTTTACCTTGTGAAAATTTTTACACTTAATATTTGTTTTAACTTTTCTTTTGGAGGCAAAATTTGCATTGTCAGTATAGTAAATAATTATCACATAAAGGATAATTCTATCAATAATTTAGGTGTAAATATTAATATTCATATGTTTATATTTTAAAACCAACTCAATTTTTTTATATATTTTCTTCAACAAACGTATTTCGTATAGGAAACCATATAAAATTAATTAAATTATTGTTATATTAATTATTGTTATTATTAATACATACTTTTAAAATAAATAAAATTAATTTAAATTACAATTTAACCTAAATAATATTTTACTTTCAAAATAATATTAAATTTCTTGCCTAGTGGATAGACATTGCACTCTCTCCCTAAAGGTTTCAGGTTCGATCCCTTACGAAACCATGCATTGTATTTATTTATTAAATAATGATATATGAATATGCCACATCATCTATAATTAACCCCTTCGCCATGGGCTAGTAACCGAGCTAACCTTGGTGTAAGTGACCTTCTCCTAGGCTCGTGTGGGCCCTAGGTGTACGGGCCATTGGGACCAAGTGGATGACCTTCGAGGGACCAATTTGGGGGCATCTGGCATTATATCGCGCTCGTCGCAGAAGTCAAGGGTTCGTATCTTAGCACATTTGCTACGCCCCCGCTGGAGAGATATTCAGTGTGCGTGTTTGCCTGAATAAAGATTGTTGCAACTAAAATAATCTAATTATTTTATTATTATTGAAAGTGACAATGTATTTTAGACACTATTTCAATATGTATTTGTGATAAAATATTTGTCACTACTAAGAATAACATTAGTGTCTAAATTTTAGTCACTATTATTAATCTTTTGTGACAAAAAATATGATTATAAAAAATATAACTTATTGTGACAAAATGCATAAAAGTTGTCACTAATATAATAGTGACGGAGTTATTAGTGACGACAAGTGACGACTCAGAAAAATAGTCACTGTAAATTTCAGTGACTAAATTTAATACTTTTAGTGACTATTTTTGATGTCACTAAAAATCTATTTTCTCGTAGTCACGTGGAAAAGTTGGATAGTATTTCTTAATCTCTTAGCCTTATCGTTGCTATGTCGGATAATGATTACAATCAAAATATGAGGCAATGATTATGAAATCACTATCAGAGCAGATGGAAAGGAAGAATGTTGATAAAGACATCCATTTTCCTTATAACTTGCAAAATCTGCAAATTTCTAGTCTTCGGCTCACTCAGAATTCAGAGCTATCAGTATTCTTCCCTGTCTATTATTGACCTTTAGCCCTCTACTTTGTTTATAAACTTATCAACATTGGATTCACTTGTTTCCATGTTGCAGGTAAACAGGTTAAATGGCACTTCCATTATTGTTGTCCTCAAGGATTGTCAAAAAGTATGGTTGGGAAAACTACTCGTCTTCTTCGTGTATTTAGCTAACACCCCAGGACCCGGCAACATATTTTACCTACTCCAAATTTAAACAAAAACTAGAGATGGGCATGGACCCTACTGTTCCCACCTGGTCCGATCTTATAGGTCAGATTTTTTTTTTAAAAAAATCAGTTTGAGTCGAGTTTAAATTTATGATAAAAATACTTGATTTGATCCGATATAATTATATGATTCTCCCGTATATTTGGAGTAATTACTTTAATGTCATCTTTATAATTTTCTCATTACCTACTTCATTTTACCGAATAAAAAATGAAAAATACGAATAATTATTATAAATATCTATTTTTATATGGTTTCCTATTATCTCCTATTTTTCCATAGGAAATGTTAGAATTGACCATACTTGAATTGTTGTGGGTATGAAGTTAATAATACTTATTGTAGTGGAATGAAAATCTTTTGTACTTCATATTCTACTCTGACCCCACTATATAAAAATTCTGGCTTCGCCACCGGCTCTTTCTCTCAACAACGTCGTCTCCAATATCCAAACCAAACTCGAGTCTCTCCTTGCGAGAGCAATGTGTCTTGTCATTGCACCCAACCCTTGTTGGTTAGGAAATATATATATTATTTATTTCGGGTCAAAATTTTATTTTACTCCTAAAATTCAAGTCAGTTAAAAAACAATGAATGTCGAATCGGGTAAAATCCTTTATATTTTTAGATCGGATTGAAGTTGACCAAAAACTTGACTTGTGTCTGATCCCGACTAAAACCAGTACTCCATATAATATCAAGTTATAATGCTGTTAGTGTTACTCTCTGTTTATGTGATCAGTTTCAACGCCTATCCATAACTTACTAAATAAAATAAAAGTTATCGCTAAAAATCAAAATCAATATAAATATATATCTTAAAAATGATTATGAGGTATAAAAACTAATATAAGAATGACATGATTTTCAAACCTTAGGTGTGGAAGTCAAATTGTTGTAGTTTTGGTGTGGGGGAAAAGGAATATGATGTGGTGAGCTGTGTTGGTTGATTGGGCAAAACAATAACAAAAGCTGGCCCCTCACTTATTCAATTTCCAGCTTGCAATGCAAATTTATAAGAAAAGAACATGCTCCAAGAACAGCAATATAAATTTTATTCCCCCTTCACGCTCCCGCACCACATGCCTTTTCCCAACATTTATCACCCCTCCCTATATTTCCGATTCTTTATTTTATTTTTGGTTCAACTATTATTTAAATA
This sequence comes from Hibiscus tridactylites, assembly GCA_958450335.1. Classification (NCBI taxonomy): domain Eukaryota; kingdom Viridiplantae; phylum Streptophyta; class Magnoliopsida; order Malvales; family Malvaceae; genus Hibiscus; species Hibiscus tridactylites. The sequence goes on along the minus strand of OY288292.1, from coordinate 34,957,648 downwards.
TATTTGATATCTTTTTCATTTCAAAAGTTGACAAAACGAAAATTTTTAACCCAAATTAAATCCTTTTTAGTTAATTTATAATTACTTTTTAATTTTTGTAACTTGAAAATAAATATTTTTGAACCCAACAATTTGTCTCAATAGAAAAATTGATGATATTCATCTTAAGAGATTTGAGTTCGATCGTTTTGTCTGCAAGGTGTGTGCGCATTGTTAATGGGTTAAAAATATCTATAAACAAATACTATCTTCTAATCACCTTTAGACTATTAAAAATAAATATTTTATGTTTATTGAAAAAACTAAAAGAATACCATATAAATTACGTTTTAAAAAATTAGAAATGGTTGAACCAAATCAATGGAATTCTATTATCTTTTATTTTGATTCAGTTTGAGTTCAAAATTCTAGAAGTTAAAATATTGTACAGTAAGAACATTTTTTTTTTCAAATTCAATCAAAATTAACTATTATTACTGGGTTAACAATACAATAGGGTAGGGAAGATGTTAAATCGGATGGAAATCATATGTTCGTATCCCTTTTTCTATTAAAAAAATGAGTTTAGGGTTTATGGTTTATAATTAGGGTTTAGAGAGTTAAAGGTATAGTGTAATTTTTAAAGTATAGAATTTAGGATGTAAAATTTAGGGTTAGAGTTTAAAATTTAATTTTTTAGTGTTTTTTAGTATAGAGCATAAAAAGAGACATAATTAGGTAAAGAAGATTTTTGTTCTGTTAAAATCCACCATTGTTTCATAGTTAGCACACATGTCCTACCTTTACTCCACTATGGATGTGTAATATTGAAAACCACGCGGCCATGCCTAGTGGTGTTCATAATAGGTTAATCGTATCGTTTAGTTTAAGTGATTGGTTAACTGTTATAGCGATTATTAACTGTAACATAATCATTAAGAAACGGTTAACCACTAATTTTTTAATGGTTAACTGTTATAGTCGTTTACTGTTTCTTAACGGTTAAGTTATATGTTAACCTATTATAAAAAATTTTCATATGTTCATTACTTGTTTTGAGAATAATGAAACTATTTTTTCGATAAATATTATATTAATTTTTTAAAAAAAACTTAAATATATATATATATATATATATATATATATATATATTTTAAACACAAACTTCATACTTAGTTAAAAAAACTGTCAACAACCTCTAGAGCAAATGATTAAAAGTTCTTAGTTGACATCTTCCCCTCCCCTAGGTTGTGAGTTCTAGACCTATTAGGAACAAATTTTCCCTTCCCCTAAGATGTTGAAGTTGTATTTTGGAAAGAAATCAAAGAATTAAGAAAAAGAATCATAAAAATTTTCATTAATTAAAAATAATAATACACTTAATATTTATTCTAGTAAAGAAAACAAAGAAATTAACTCTAACTAATTAAATATCCTAATAATAGAATTACAGCTAATGGTCTAATAACCAAATTACAGTTAAGGTATATTTTTGTCAGTCCCTCAAGTTGGAGCATACGAATTTTGAATGTAAAACTTAAAAGTGGATCCCTAAAAGGAAGAAGGTGGAAGAGCCTTGGTGAAATAATATGTTAACTGGTTGTGGGCAGAAACAAGTAGAAGTGTGACAATTTTTTTGGAATCTTTTCAATGATTAAATGGTAGTCAATTTTAATATGTTTTGTCTTTTTATGATGCACAAGATTTTCTACAAGTTTAATAGCAGAGAGACTATCACAAAATAGATTTGTGAAAAAAATTTAAGTTGTAAATCATAAAGAAAAAAAATGTAGCCATTGTATTTCACAAATAATAATAGCTAGTGCTTGATATTCCGCCTCACTAGATGATTTGGATTTTCATGAAATCAAAGTTGAACCTCAAAAAACATAAAAATTAGTAGTAAATTTTTTGAGTCTGGACAAAAAGTCCAATCAAAATTAGAAAAAACATTTAATTTTAGTTGATTATTAGCAGAAAAATAATTTTTGACCTGAAAATTTTATTAGATACCGATGAATTTTATATGCAGTCATCATATGATTATTAGTAAGAACAAACATAAACCGAAGGAGTTTTTGTATAGCAAAGGTCATACCATGCTTAGTATTAGTAAGATACAAAAGCTTCTATATAATCCTTTTGTAAGAAATAATGTTTTGTAATGATTCACCATCAAATTTTGAAAGTCTCTTAATAATTGTAATAGGTGTAGAAACTGGTTTTGAACCTGGGAAGCTAGAATCTTTTAATATTTTTAAGGTATACTTCTTTTGATAAATCTAGCAACTACAAGCCCTAAAAAGTATTTCAAATCTCTTTGATCTTTTATTTTAAAGGTGTCGTAAAAATTTTTTAATAAAATTTATTGCATTTAAGTTTAGACTAACAAAATTATATCATCAACATAAACAACTAATGCAATAAAGTCAGAGTCTTCATCTTTAGTAAACAGGCTAGTATAAAAAATAACTTGCTTGAAACCTTGGTCAATCAAAGCAATGGTCAATCTTTCCTTTCACTGTCTGCTAGCTTGTTTTAAGTCATACAAGCTTTTATTTAGCTTACAAACTAAACCTGTATTTTTAATAGAAAAAACATATGGTAATATACACTTCCTCTTGTAAAAAAATTATGAAGAAAATTATTATTTATATCAAGTTGTTGTAAAAGTCAATTTTTAGCTACAACTACTGCCATTAAAGTTCTAATAGTAGTATTTTAACAACTAGACTAAATATATTAAGAAAATCAATCTCAAGTTGTTGAGTATAACCTTTAGTCACTAACCTAGCTTTATATATATCAAGAGTACAACTAGATTTAGGCTTGGTTTTAAAAATCCATTTAAATCCTATAGTTTATTTATCAAGGGAATGGGGAACTAAATCCAATGTGTAATTATTTTGTAAAGTTAAAATCTCTTCACTCAACAGTTTTCCAACAATCATTCAATATAATTTTTTGTAGGTTTTTAGTTCAACTAAAGTATCAATAGTAGTAATATATGACTGATATTGAAGAGATATATTATGATAGGATAGTACCTGAGCAACTGTGTGAGGTGTGGTTCTTAATCCTGATAAATAAACCTGGTAGTCCTTAAATTTCTGTGGTAGCTTAACATTTTTGGATAAACGAACTATAAATGGAGCATGAATAGCCAAAGGTTGTTGTTGAGAAATAAGATCTTTTACAGAAACTACTTTAGGCATAGTACTACCATCAGAAGCTCAATTTCTTATACCTTTTGAATTATCAATGAAGTCTGCAGATGCTGCCGTTTGATTTCTTAAGTGAACGTCTGTAGTAATATCTAAAATAGTGTTTAAAAAGGGTTAGTAGTATCATCATGATGTTTTATTATCTAAAATAAGAGTAAGAGTAACATTAATAAAATTTATCCAAAAAGATAAAGGTAAATGAGCCTGAATTTTCAAAGCTCTTGCAATAGCAAGCAAGTGTTATACTTTCTTTCAACTATACTATTTTGTTAAGGGTGTGAGTACAAGAAGTCTGATATATTATTCCCTTAGAATTAAAAAAATCGGTCATATCAAACTTTTTGGTGTTATCTATTCTAATACATTTAATCTTTTTAGAGATTTGAGTTCCACCAACTTATGAAAATCGGCTATTAAATTTCTAACTTCATATTTAAACCTCATAGGAAATATTCAAACAACCTACTTTTATCATCAACAACGGTTAAGAAATAAGAATGTTCATATATGCTTTGAATTGGAAATTTTTTTCAAACATCCATATGAACAAGATCAAAAGCAGATTCAGATATAAAGATACTAATATAAAAAGACAATCTTTTTTGTTTAGCTAAATGACTAATGTCGCATTCAAAAGGAACACCAGAGGGAATTTTATTATGTAGTTTAGCAAAATTTGTCATTCTCTAACCATAAGAGTGATCTAATCTAGCATGCCATGCATTGAAAGAAACTGTATTTGTAACCCCCTCGTCCCGGCCTAGCCAACAGAACGAAACGAGCGAGTTACACGGGAAAAATCAAAGCGAAATCCGCTAAGGCCTCACTTCGATTAGTAACTCTATTTTTTTTCATTTTATTAATCTTGTCTAGATGTCACGTTTAACCCTATGTGAGATGTAAAACCGCAGAAGGACAATCGCGGATACAAACCAAGCAAAGGGCATACGATAATTTAAACTTACCAAGTAGTTTATTAGTCAAGTTTCAAGCACACGAGGCAAAACCATCACAAAGGATACATATAAACTCAAATATGAAGCATACAAGCATTAGGGACTAAAACGAAACACTTGGAAACCTTTAAATATACCTTTTAACTGTTTTAACTACATGCGTTTCGAAACAGGGCTACCCGTTCCGAAACGCAGACTTCATTCAAAAAGCAACATCAGGTTGTTTCGGAACAGCCCCTCATTGTTCCGAAACAGGAGCCTCCAGTGGCAAAACATACCGAAATGGCTCCTTATGGTTCCGGAACAAGAGCCTCAAGTGGCAAATCGTACCGAAACGGCACCACCCCCATTCTGATACGGGTTCCCCTGGAGCTTGGACGTTCCGAAACCATATTAGACGTTCCGAAATGCCTGGACACAGTTTGGCCCGAAAACACATTTTGGCATCTCCAAACGTTCCCAAACTTACCCCGAAACATCTCAAACCACATGGCAACTTATTCAACAAACAATCTAGAGCCAAAACATCCTAAAGACAAGCTTCAAACATGCATATACACGAAAATGGATCTCAAACCCAAAACTCACAAGAACACTTTAATTCAAAAACGCCAACAAGTCAAAACACATAGCAATTAATCCAAGGTCATAACAAACCTCAACATAACATGATATCATCATTTAAAACATGCTAGCAACTTTAACAAAAGCCAAACATAAGAGTTTGAACACCAACTCCCTAACATGGTCTAGCATTCCCATTGCCTAAGTGTTATTACAACTAGTAAAACCATACTTTGAGCTAGCCAAGAACTCCTCCCTTGCCCCGCTTGCCTCTGAGGCTACTAACGATCTACATTGTTGGAAAAAGAGAGCGTAAGTTTAAAATCTTAGTGAGCGGAGCTCTAAAACACAACAACATTGCAATTTAAAACATATATCTTGGTTTTAATAGCAAAACCATTTAATAAAGAGATGTAATAATATGCAAGCATAACGAAACATGGTATGCACATGCACAACCATTCCCGGTGGGACTACACATCACCGTACATAATAACTAGCATATTTTCGGTGGGACTACACATCACCGTACTCATCTACTAGTCACTACCGGTGGGACTACACATCACAGTACACAACAACTAACCATCACGTGAGGCTTGACATCAACTACGATTACACAACAACATTAAAAAGGGGAGTAAAAGCAATCCACATTTCATGCAACAACACGAATATCCGCACACACCAACAATTAACGAAACAAGGCAAATTAGACAAACTTACACTTGGGTTTATGTTAGCCCTTAAGGCCCCACCCAAACCCCCAAGAAAATATCTTTGAATCATTTTAAAGCTTCAAACGTTACCACTCACCGATAGAGCCCAAACGATAGCTGAATTCCCGATTTAAGCTTCCAAACTACCTGGATTCACGTCCACGAAGCCCAAATCTGTTTCCTCTGCTTTAGGCAACCTAAAACAGATTATTAGGATGCTCATATACCCACAAACATAGTAGCAACTCAAAACTCAACAATCTTGCAACAAAACACATCGACATTCAACCCAAACTTCACCCAAATTCGTTCTAATGGAACCCCAAGCTGAACACAACATTTCCAAACATCAAAACACACCAAATATCATCTAAAAACGCCCTCAACATCAAGGAAATCATCAGTCATGATTTCAACCCAAAACCAAGCTAAAAACTCTACCTTTTCAACCCAAAAATCCCATTTTTAGATCCATTTCGGGTTTCCTACTATTAGCCACTATTTTAACATTATTAAGACACCAAAACAAGAGTAAAAACACCTTAAACATGACATCAAAAGACCCAAACGAAAATCCCTTCATTTTACTATTTTTCAAACTCAAGGCATTTTGAAATACTCTAAGTAATGGGTTTTTTAAGGAAAATTTAACTAATAACAAACTTGAGGAAAGAAAAATCAAAACAAGGGAATGCTTACCTTAAAAACTTGCTTGTGGGAAAAAGGGTGGGAGCATTGAAATAGTAACATTGGAGATTTTTGAGAAAAGCAAATGGGAAAAGTGTTGGAAAGAAGAAGATGGTGATGTTTTGAAATAAAAACCCTTTCTTTAAAAAATTTTAAAATCCTTTTTTGCCCTTATTCCTTAAAACCTCTTTTGTTCATTAAAAATGTTTTCTTTCAATTAAATTAACCTGAACCGGTTTAACCAAACTCGATTATCTCCCGAACCTCAAACCTTGGGCGTTACAGTATTATCAACATTACAGACCGTAGATTCAAAGCTTCCAAAAAAGTATTGAACTTCAAGTTGATATAAATCATGTTGTTTTCTAGTTATACCAATCGTCTTCCAAAGTCTGGTATCATGTATACAATAAATATCTTGTGAGAAAAATAAAGAAATACTTATCTCTTGAGTTAAATGAGAAACGAAAATCAAATTAAACCTAAAAAATGGTATAGGAAGAACATTATATAGATTCACTATAGAGGTAATCTGCATAGTACCTATATGTAAGACTTTAACTATTTCTCCATTAGATAACTTAACAAACTTGTTTCGAACAACAGAATATTCTTTAAAAAAATTAAAGAATTTACTATGTGATCAGTTGCTCCTGAATCAATAATCCAAGGAGTAACTTTATAATTTGAAAAATAACAAGTAAGTGCAATACATATTTCTACTGTAGGAGCAAAATCAAAACTGAAAGAGAGCGCACATTAACCTTGGACTGCTGAAGGGGATTATGTACAAAAATGTTCCTTTCTTGCAACAGGTTCATCAAACTTTCATATTGTTCCTTAGTAAAAGTAACAAGATTTGCTTCTTTTTGATTAAAAAATCATTATTCGAAACTTCTTCATTACTAGAAGTTCGTACTTGATTGAACTTACTAAACTGGTTTTTATGCTTATACCCAAGTGGATACACATGCTTCTTGTAACATTTCTCAATAGAATGTCCATATAAACCGCAATATACACACAATGTTCTTCAATTCCTAGAACTATTAGTGAACTTCTTAAAGAACCTATTGTCACATCTAATAATATTCTAATCTTCTTTCTTGACATCGTGTCTATCAACCATTAACACATTGGAACCACTAACAAGAATAGAATTAACAGTTCTCTCATGCTGAGAACAATAGAGAAAATCTCATTGATTGAAGGCAACTATTTCATTATTAATATTTGAGATTTTAGAATAAAAAATGCACATTTAAACCTCTAAGAAACCTAAGGATAAAATCTCGTTTTTGATATTTCATATCAAAGCAATCACGAGAAGATAGAGGCCTGAGGTTGCAGATTTCATCTCATATAACCTTTAATTGAGTATGAAAATTCGTTATGAAAAGGTTACCTTGTTGCAAACTGTAGAAATCTTGAAGCAAGTAAGATACACAAAACAGATCACTATGATTAAATCGATCAAAAAGATCGACCCACAGTTCATACGTAGTGTCAATCTAGATGACACCTTGCGCAATTTCTGGACTAATCACACGTTGTAGCCACGACAAAACCATATTGTTGCATTTTATCCACGCTTGGAATCGCGCATCGTATTCGTTAGGTTCGGTTATTAGGATAGTTAATTAGTTAGAGTTATTTTCTTTGTTTTCTTTACTAGTATAAATATTAAGTATATTATTATTTTTAATTAATAAAAAATCTTTGAGATTCTTTTTCTTAACTTTTTGGTTTCTTCTTAAAATTCTCAAAATACAACTTCAACATGGTATTAGGAGGATTTTTCGATTCTCGTTCCTCTGAATCAAATCACGTCTTCAAAAACGATGATATGTCTGATAAATTCTACATTCATTCAAATGAGAATTCAGTTCTCGTCTTAACCTCTGCTCTTCTCAACGGCATTAACTACCACGGATGGGTGTGTTCTATAAAAATGGTGTTAATCTCTAAAAATAAAATTTAATTTGTGGATAGATCGATCAAAGAACTCGACTCTGATACCATGTTAAAGTTGTATTTTGGTGATTTTAGGAAGAAACCAAGGGGTTAAGAAACAGAATCGTAAAGGTTTTTCATTAATTAAAAATAACAATACACTTAATATTTATACTAGCAAAGAAAATAAAAAAATAATTAGTTTAACTATCATAATAAGAGAATTACAACCAATGGTTTAATAACTAAATTACAGCTAAGGTACATTTTTGTTATAGGTACGAATTGTTCAAAAAAGGTTAAAAAATCTATCTATAAGGTAAATTATAAGTTAACCATTAGCGATTATTTTTAGTGAATCGGTTAACCAAAACTATTTAATTTTTGATGATTAAATTAATTAACCTATAAAATACATTATCATACCGATTAACAATTATGTTTTTTTGCACATCCTTAACGCTACTTCTATCGATATTGGATATATCTACCCTCACACTATCTCAATTTAATTTTTTATTAGTTATTTTTAATATTTTTATTCGGGTTAAATTAATTTTAAATTTATCTCACGTTCAGTTTTTTTTTCAATTGCATCCCAAGTTCACCCTAAACATGCATAAATATGGATAAAGAAAATATTTGATTCTAAAAAATTTATTTTAAAAATTTTGAATTATTTAAATCAATTTGAATTTTTGATTCTGATTGAGAATTCAAGTCGATTTTAAATTTACAAATTTTGAATATTTGAAAATTACAATATGTTGTTTTGGTCTTACGCTAAGTTTTTTTTGGCGGTTTGGTCTTTAGTTTCTTTGTTTATTCAATTCACCATTCGTTTTAAGTTAATTTTTGACTAACTTTGAATTACATATTCACCAACCATTATATATTACTTGTGTAAATTCAATTCTTCTTTTGAAAACAAATCTCTTTTTTTGTTACAATTCGGTCTCTTGATTTTACATGATTTCTTTGTTTCTTCAGTTTATTTTTCATTTAAGTCCAATTTTTTACCAAATTTAAAGCATATGCTCCTCAACTACTGTAGAATACTTATGTAACTTCAATTCTTATTTTTGATAACAAAATTCTCTTTTTTTTGCAATTTATCTCTCAACTTTGCACGATTTCTTCGCTTTTTTTAATTTCTCATTCGTTTCAAGTCCGAATTTTTTACCAAATATGAACCACTTGTTCCTCACCATTGTAGAATATCTAAGTAACTTCAAATTTCTTTTTTTTTCAATTTAGTCCCTCACTTTTGTATCTTTTCAATTTGATTCTCTAAGTGCAACTCTTTGCAAAATCTTTCTTCTCATCCATTTCCAAACTCATTTATACTCTCATCAATACTTTGTCTTCAAAATTCAATCTTTAAAAAACAACATTATAAATATATTATATAATTTTAGATAATATTTGATTTTATTAAATAACATTACAAATCATACTTACATATATGAAAAAATATGAAGAAACATATAAGTATATATCATATGTGGTTATAGAAAGTTTTGTTTTTTGAACAATTCCTACCTGTGGGGAGGGGAAAGGGGAAATTTGCTTCTAATGGGTCTAGAACCCACAACCTAGGGGGAATGTGTCAACTGGAGATTTTAATCACTTGCTCTAGAGATTGTTGACGTGGTTAGAGAAAATTGTTTAAATTAGAATCAATCATTATCATAACGTTATAAATAAGGTTTTATTACAAAATAAGTGTCCAATCTAAGTGTCTAAACTTAATCATTATCATAACATTATAAACGAACACCTGCAAATTAAGTTTGCATTTAAGTCTAGAATTAAAATGGGTTCAGAAATTAGTTACACGCTGGAAATCTTAGAGCATCCCCACAAAAACCCAAATATTATTACCTAATTTAAAGTACATGTTGTGTCGTAAAAATGAGTTAGTAAAATAATGAAAATAAATTCGATAAATAAACAATAAAAGCAAAGAGATTAAAATTAAAAATTAATTACATATATATTGATAAAAATAATTAAAAAGGTAAGTAACAATATACTAAGTATATAAAGAATGTAAATAAAATATAGAATAATAGTTTTTAAAAAGTAGTGAAATATTAGTAAAAAAGAAATAATAATTAAAAATATTTTTAAAAAATAGTACATTGAAATAAAATAATATTTAATAAAATGGGATAAATACATTAAATAAATAAAAAAATTAAAATAAAACATAAATAAGACTAAATTAAAACCAGAACAGGGCGAAACTCTCTTAGGCCCGAGGGGCCCGCCCTGCTATAAATTTAATTATTTCATAAATTTGGTTTAATAATAATCTGACCTTGTAAAAAATAATTATTCAAATTAAAAAAACATAAGAGTTTATTAAATATATAATTAAGTAGGGTTAAAATAGAGGTGTAAATGAATCGAGCTTGAACGAATAAGGTTTTGTTTGTGTTCATTTATTTATATTTGAAGGTGTTCATGTTCGATTCGTTTAAATTTTTAATATCATATTTATGTTCGTTTACATATTTTTTTATGGTGTTCGTGTTCGTTTGTTTAACATTCACGAACATGTTCGTTTATTATTCATGAATGTATTCGTAATGTTTGCGAACATGTTCATTTATATGTTCGCCAAAATGGAGGAATTACACTACTAGTCTTAAGCTCATTAGGCTTCACAGTTTGAACTCAAAAGTTCACGTGTTCAATTTTGTTCATACATTCACCAATATTTAAAATGTAAAAAAATAAAAGGAAAATAGAAACCAAGTAAATGATCCTATAAACGAGTTTGTTCGTGAACATTAACGAATGGAATAAACCTCTTTTCATGTTTGTTCGTTTATTAAACAAGCATAAAAATTTGTTCATACTCATTTATTTAGCTTAATATACGAACAATTCACTAACAATTCATCAAACGCTATGTTCATTTACACCTCTGGGTTGAACTAAAGAAGAATGAGCATGTATCCTCAATTTTTTTGGTCCAATAACAATTTAGCTCTTTATAAATTTAAATATTAGACAAATTAGGCCTTGCACCATGAATTTTGAGTTTAAATACTTAATAAACTCTTGCATTTTAAAATTTAATATTTTGGCCATTGCCAATATTCGATCTTGGCTCTACCCCTGAACTACCACAGAATAATACCTACAAAGTCAATTTATTCAAATTTTTATATTCAAGTCAACTCGATGTAATATTCACTTTTATAATTAATTAAATACAAGAAAAGCAAATGAAAGTCAACGGCGTCAGCCGCCATCCCTTTCGATCCTACCGCTAATTTCCAACACCCAAATGATGAGCCGCCTGATCCGGGTCAGTATACGACTTCTGATGGTCCCTCAACTCTTTCCGATATGGACTTTGTCTTGGCTGATGGCTTTATCGCCCATGTCTCCGCTACGACTCCCATTGTTCACCCTATGGCCACTGTTGATTCTCAGCCTTCTGATTCGCCAGCCACCCCCTCGCACCTGCACTCCTTTCCTATAAGGATACATTGTTGGGGGATATTTCGACTAGCACGGTTGCGGACGTTAAGATTATTGACGAGGAAGATATCGATCTTCTTGATAGTGATGTTATCTGCTCCCTGATTGACAATATTATTTCTATTGAGTTTTCGGAGAGAGTTCAATTGTTAGCGGTCAAGAGCCTTGATAACACGGTTGTTCTTAAGCTCCTTGGCTGTCGTAACGGCTATAATACTCTCCACACTCGCCTCTATGATTTGTGGAAACCATTGCACGCCTTTCTTCTGATGGACATCGAAAATGATTATTTTTTGGTAACTTTCCGCACTCGTGAGGATTACACGAAAGTGGTATCTAGAGGACCTTGGTTGGTTTTGGGGCATTATCTCATTGTTGAGCCATGAACGACTGATTTCTCCACGTCCCAACCCCATCCGAATCACGTTGTTGTATGGGTTAGGTTCCTAGGGTTATCGGTACTCTTTACAAGACGAGTATAATTAAGGCGATTGGTGAGAGCATTGACTTATTTGTTAAAATTGATTTCCAAAAGAAGAAAGGCTGTTGGGGACGGTTTGCGAGATTAGCCGTTAGTCTTGACCTTCGCAAGCCTCTGGTGTAGAAGCTACTTACTAATGGTCATTTACAAGTTATGGAATATGAATCCCTTCCTACTATATGTTTTGAGTGCAACAAATATGGGCACGTGTAGGACATTTGCCCGTCGGTTCTTAATCCTGTGGGTGATTTGGCTCCTCCTTCGACTACCCAAACTGTTATATATTCGGTGCCTCAACTCACTGAGTCTTTTAGCCCTTGGATGATGGTCGAGCGACATGCGCGCAAGCCAACTCGCAAAGATACTAAGCCGAGCAATGACAGGTCTAGTGTCGTGATTAAAGAATCCAGGTTTAAACCGATTTTTGAAGATGATTCCACCGTACCACCTACTGCTTCAAAAGAGCCTTCAACTTCGCCTTCCTCTTTGGTTGAGGCCGCGCCCACGCAATCTCTAATGGCACCTGTCGATTTCCTGAATTAAGGTATGGATTTTGTTGTTTCGAATTCATCAGTTAACACCGACATTGCAACTGCACGTAACTTGGGAAAGAAACCTGTTGGTCCAAGGCCAATGAGATCATTAGTCCGCCAACCAGCTTCTCATGATCAAGGGAAGAAATCAACCTCCACTAATGCACCTAAATCGGTTACCTCCCCATCTGTTCGTAAATCTCTTGTGGTATAGAAAACTGTGTTTGCTTCTTCTTCAAAAATTGCTAAACCAGTTTCTTGTCGTTCCTCATCATTGAGTGCTGCTTGTTTTGCTCCCTTTGGTCGCCGTACTCCTGTTGTTGATAAAAGTAAACACCCATTTGTTGTGATTAAAGAAAATGATGATCCAAATGTTGTGGTCAATACCCTCGTGTGGTAACATAAGTTCTATACCTGGAAAGCCTCTTGACAAGTCTGTTTTGCCAGCCAACAATGCTTCAAAACAGGGTGTGTCGATGGGTGTTTCTAGTTTGGTTATGGTGGTTGAAGACACAGTGGTGCTGGATCCTTCGGCTCAGTAATAACGTCTTTCTCTCTATCTTGTTATGATGATGAAACTCAAAATCATGTGTTGAAATGCCCAGGGATGTGGGCATCCTAAATTTCTAACGTTTGCTAAGCAGTTTTTCAGGGATAATAATCTAGATATTTTGGGTATTGTTGAGCCTTGCATAAGTGTTTCTCATGCGGATGTTGTTATTAGCTCATTGGGTTTTGCCTACTCTCATAGAATTGAAGCTTCCGGTTTCTCTAGTGGGATTTGGTTATGTTGAAGGAAATGTTTTAAGGTAGATATTCTCCTACACCACTTCCAGTTTCTTCATTGTCGGGTCAGTTGCAAGAAAACATGCTCTTCTACTTTGGTAACTCTCGTTTATGCTAGTCCCATGGCCACGCGACGTAAAAATCTTTGGCCTCACCTTAGGACATTAGCCTTCTTTGTTGATGGCCCTTGGGTTCTTATGGGGGATTTTAACGTTACACTTGACTCTTCAGATAGGAAAGGTGGTACGGGTTCTACGTGTGCAAGTAAAAACTTCTAGAGTTTTGTTTTTTATTTCAAGCTTTGTGATATGGGGTATAATGGATCGGATTTCACGTGGTCTAGGGGTAACACATATGCCCACCTTGATCGCATGTTGTGCAATGATAAATGGGATGAAGCTTTCTCTGAGGCTTCCGTCCTTCATCTTCTTCGTGTTCTCTGATCATCGTCCTACTATCCTTTTGGTTAGGAATTTTTCTAGTTCGCATGCTACACGCCACTTTAGATACTTTTCTGGTTGGCAATCTCATGTTGATTTCAATCGTATAGTCATTGACAATTGGAAGTCCTTACCTTCCTTAGCTGACACATTACATCTTTCTCTACGGCTGCTGATGTCTGGAATTCGACTGTATTTGGGTTTATAGGTGCGAAAAAATAATCTATTATGGTCCGGCTTATGGGGCAAAGGGCTCTTGAACGTCGTTATTTGAGCTTTCTTGTGAAACTTGAGCATGATCTTCATATTGAGTTAGAACAATTTCTTGATCAAGAAGAGCTTCTTTGGCGACAAAAATCATGTTCTGATTGGATTTCTAGTGGTGATCGCAACACTGCTTACTTTCATAGGAAGACCAAGCTTTGTAAGGCTCGCAATAAAGTCGGCTGCTTAAAAATCTCGGATAGTTCATGGTGTGACAACGCGATGGTTCTCAAGGATGAAGTAGCTAATTTCTTCTATTGTCTTTATTCTGACCTAGTCCGTCTGTTGGCAGGTACCCTATTTCCGGTTGTTTCCCCCATATAGAGAACCATCTAATGGAATCCCTTGTGTCAATTCCATCTATGTAAAAGATCAAAGACGCACTTATAGATATGTCCCCTCTTAAAGCCCCGAGGTCTAATGACATACATGCTTAATTCTATCAGAAATAGTGGTCTGTGGTGGGATATGATGTTTGTCGAGCTATACAATCTGTTTTCCAAGGTGGTGAACTCGGAGCCTTCTCTAAACCGTGCAACTATTGTTCTCATTCCTAAGGTTGATGTTCCACAATCTTTTGCAAATTTTCGACCTATTGGTCTTTGCTCGGTCATTCAAAAGCTTTTATCCAAAGTTATTGTTCGGCGTTTGTGTCACATCATGCCTTTTCTTGTCCACCCTTCTCAGACAAATTTCATTACGGGTTGATCAATCATTGAGAATATAATCTTAAATTAAGAAATTTACATTCAATGCGGTTAAAGAAAACAAAGCATGGTTGGATGGCGATTAAAGTTGACATGGAAAAGGATTTCGATCAGTTTCATTGGGAGTTTATCCGGGATACACTCTTTGACGCTGATTTTCCTCCAGCTTTTATCTGTCTCATCATGCGATGCGTTTTTGCTCATTCTCTCCAAGTTTAGTGGAATGGCTCGCTCCTCGCGGCCTTTTCTCCAGAATGAGGAGTTCGACAAGACGACCCGCTCTCTCCGTATCTTTTTGTCCTAACCATGTAGAGATTAGGCCACACCATTTGCAAGGTTGTTAGTTCAGGCGACTAGTTGCCTTTTATGATGGCTCGTCACGTAATTTCATTCTCGCACATGTTCTTTGCTGACGATCTTATTCTCTACACTAAGGCCACTATTGAACATGCTAGTTCTATATCGTCTATCTTGTCTGAGTTTGGTTACTTTTCTGGCTACAAGGTTAGTGCGCGTAAAACACATGTTTACTTCTCACTGAATATTGACCCTGACACTCGACATGCTATTAGTGCGTCACTTGGCTATCATGAAATTATGAACTTGGGTGTTTACTTAGGTGTGCCGGTTCTCCATCATCGTCTGCGTTGTGTTGCTTTTGAGTTCATCATTGAAAGGATGGGACAAGCTTAGTGGGTGTGGGCTGGCATGTCCCTTTCTTTGGCGGGTCGCATCACTCTGGCCAAATCAGTATTGACGGCTGTAACAACTGGGGAGTCGCCACCAATCTTTTGTTTTACTTTAGGTGCGATTGGAACACCTGAAAAACCCAGTTATTTTAATAAAACTTGTTTTTATTAAAACAACGAGTTTTGATCTGCGAAACCAGAAAAACAGGTTCGGGAGTCGGTTACGTGTGGGGAAGGGTGAGCACCCCCACAACGCCCAAAAATTGGTACCTGTCGATTACGTAATGTCTTATGGTGGAATTATGAATTTGAATTTAAATTTAGAAATTATGATCCCTTAATTTAAAATAATATTTAAAAATATATGTTTATGAAAGGAAAGGTACACTCCAACGCCCGGAGCATAATTTCCGTTAGACTCCCGACTGAAGGAAGTCTATTTTGAAAATTAAGATTTAGAATAAAAATATTTTTAATAGAGACTATAGAAAAGTGGCACCCTTACGCTCAGGGTACGTTTTTCACAATAATCCCTACTAAAAACTTTTAATTTAAAATTCAATCAAACAACATAAATAAATATATTTTATTCAAACATGACATACAAAATAAAATATACAAACATGAAATATAAAATGAAAAACATACGAACAAATATAAAAACATCTTATATTTCATACAAAGATATTTATTACAAAAGGACAACATTAAAATAGACGAGGATCAAAATTTACCATACTAGAAGCTCGAAATAAGAACTTCACCCGACTTCTAGCAAGATCTCCGCATCACCTCGCTATAACTCAAAAAATTAATTCGAACGAACCTCGACAGAGCCTCCAATCGAATCAACTATTCGAACCATTAAAAGGGCACTGCCCCTAAGGTTCGAAAGGGGCACTCCCCCTTATTCGCCATTTTAAATGGCCATTTTTTTGTTTGCGTGCCAATTCAATTGGCAATTTTGTGTTCATGCATCCCTTGCAAGACCTCCCCCTATTTATACTAATTTGGGGGGAGGGGTGAGTCACCCACTTGGAAACGTGGTGGCCTGCATGGTGCCCACGCAATTTCCTCTTCTTCTTTTTTTCCTTTTTTTTTACTTTTTTTTCATTTTTTCTTTCATTTTTTCTATTTTTTATAAGATATAAAATAATACATTTGGGTGAAAAATATTTTTTATATCCCGGACATAAAAGGGGTATTACAACGGCTATGCCCACTTATTTCATGGAATCAACTAGATTACCATCTCGTATTTGTTCTGAAATTGATAAGCTTGTTCGTAGCTTTATATGGGGTTCTGCAGCTAGTTCTCGGAAACCTTCTTTGGTTCATTGAGAGGCTATATCTCAGCCTCTTTGTCGTGGTGGCCTTGGTATTCTGTGTACAAGTGATCGGAATGAAGCATTCATGCACAAGCCTGCGTTTGCATTGGTTTATTGCCCAACTAATATGTGGGTTCTGGCTTTAAGATAAAAATATCGTATGTTGTTTATATGCCAATTTTCGATCTCTCGTCCTACTTGCTCGCCTCTGTGGCGTGCACTCTCAAATGCTTGGGAATCGACGAGGGAAAGAATCTATTGGATTGTGGGTGATGGTGAACTTGTTAATATGTGGTCTGATATTTGGGTTCTGGCTTTGGGGCCCTTAAATTATCGGTTGCATCCTCAAGTTTCTACTATGAATCACCTTGGTTTCAAGCAAAGGCGGAGCCACCTTTGAATTGGGGTGTCTTATGACACCCCAAAATTTTTGGAAAACTTATTTTTTCTATATAATTTGTATAGAAAAAATTAAAAAATATGGACAAATGACACCCCTTTTATGAATAAAATAACACCCCTTTATAAATAATTAATCATCTTTAAATATCGTTGAAAAATGGCACCCCTTAAATATATTTCTAGCTCCGCCCCTATTTTCAAGGACTTTATTACTCACGTGAGTGTAACATGGTTATCGATACCATGTCGAAGCTCTCTTTCTCCCTACATTATCTGCTCTTATTGCTTGTTTCGGCACCTGAGATGATTCAGCCTTTGCTGGCTCGTGATTCTACTGGCCCCCTATCGAAGGCATGCTTTTCTAAGCTTTGAGCTCTCTTTCAATTAAAAAAAAAAAGCAAATGAAAGTAAGGAATAATGAAAAACCATATAGTGTGGGATTTGATAGTCACGGGGTTAAATGCGTGTGGGATTAGTTGGGATTATGGATTTTTCAATTAGGAGCAATTTGCTCCGAGAACTTCGCGGTCGTCCAGGCTCCAGATGGAGGAGGTCAAAGGGTTAGGTTGGCAATTAGAGAAAACAAATTAGTTCCCAAAATTAAGTGGACCCATGGTGTACTGAGCCCACACTAAATTCACAGCTACGTCACATTAATCCGCGAAAATTTCACCTTATTAATTTTTTTCTTATTTAGCAATTAGTAGATTGTGGATAGTAAATTATATTGGCCCTGTTTGGTAAATAGCGGTTTGGGCAAAAAAGAGAGGTTTGAGGTATAATTAGAGGTTTGACTAGTCAAATTCGCTAATATTGATGTTTGGTAAATAGCGGATTGAAAGAGCGGATTGGGGTGAAAAAGCTAATTTTGAAAAAGCTCTTAATATGAGCTTTTTGAGATTAGAGGTTTGATATTAGAGTTGTAATGACTCTTTTACCCTTAACAATTACCAAAAATCTCAAAAAACCTAAATTAAATATTTGACTTATTTGTTGTTACTATTAATTTATATGGTAACATTTGTAAGTTAATTTTATTTTTTTATTATCACATATTTATATGTGCATATAAAAAATTTAATAATTATATAAATAATAAATTAATATATAAATCTTTCAAATATGTTTAGGAAATTTATATTAAAAAATATTTTTTATAAATCTAATTAATATTTATTAGATACAAAATATTAATAAATGATAAATTATTCAAACAAGTATTAAATATAATCATGTCCTTATATGTCATTTTGCTTGTTTAAATAATCAAACATCTATCAGCTATTAGTTAATTTTACCAAACACTTTTATACAATCAGCTAATACAATCCGCTAGTCAAATCAGCTAATGCAATCAGCTATCAGCTATCAGCTAATGTAATCCGCTATCAGCTATCAGCTATCCGCTAATTGCCAAACAGGGCCAATAATTGACTGTATTAGCTGATTTAACTAGCGGATTGCATTAGATGATTGTATAGAAATGTTTAGTAAAATTAACTGATAACTAATAATTATTAAATATTTGAACAAACAAAATGACATATAAAGATATGATTATATTCAATACCCGTTTGAATAATTTATTGGTTAATAATATTTTATGTCTATTAATATTAATTAGATTATGAAAATTAATTTTTTTAATATCATTACTAAGCATATACGAATGATGTATATATATATATTTTTGTGAAATTCTCTTTTAGTATAATTTTAATAATTATTAAATTTAATTGTATATATTAATTTCTTATTTTCAATAAAATCATACTTATTTGCCGATAAAAAATATTTTTTATGTAAGAAATTGTTTTTTTTAATTTTATTAGTTATTAAAATTATGTTATTTAGAAAAAAAATTATAATTATCAAGGACAAAATAGTCTTTACAAGTATTTTGTTCAAACCTCTAACTCAAAGAACTCCTAAAAAGAGCTTTTTCAAAATGAGAGGTTTCACCCAAATCCGCTATTACAATCCCCTATTTACCAAACATCTAAATTAGCGGATTTAGCTGGTCAAATATCTAAATATGCTTAAAACCTCTAATTTTAGCTCAAAAAGTTGTTTACCAAATATATTTTTCTTAAAAAATGTATTAAACATTTTTTTGGATAAATCATCATACAACTTTACTCCCAAACCTATTTTAGTCTTTAGAGTTTTAAAACGTTAAATTTATTCACTTAACTTTATACATTGAATACTTTTTGTCACTATTTTGTTAATTTTTTTACAGTGTTATGATGCGGACGTTGTTCAACGTCGCTAGACGCCACTCAACGGTCGTAGATAGTGGTCGTTCGGTTCTAAATTTCATCAATTGCTTCGTCTCGGCCCTCTAATTCAAACTTGACCTCCATTTTATCGAAAGTTATCTCAAAGTCTACAAATCAGATAAAAACGTTTTGATTTTTGTATCGCCAATCTTCTTCATCCATCATCAGGTGGAGCTCATTTATTAGTATATATTGCTTTTCTCATGTCAATAAAGCTTTTCACGAGAAGCTTCTTCATTCGTCGGTAAATGGAGTTACTTCGGAAACAAAAAAGAGAGTAAAATTTGGTTATTTTCTCAATTCCAATAAAATGTAACTGGATCTAGTATATATGAGGGTGTTCAAAAGTTAACAGAGTACTGATAGAAAAACGTTTGATGTCTAAATTTTAATAAATAAATCTAATATTTTAAAATTTTAATGATCAAAATAGGTTTTTAAAAATATAGCGACGATTTAAATAATCTACCTATATTTTTTTTATGTTTGCATGCAATCTCGCTTACCCCGCCTCGCAAGTGAACTGGAGAAATTGACAAATTGACTTAGTCCCTTGTTACTTTTCAATTTTCACTACCATGAGCTCACATGTCGTTTTTGCTTAACCGGCGCCAGCCCTCTCTTAATAATAATAATAATATTAATAAGAAGAAGACTTACATCAAAGTCAAACTGCTAGGGATCGGCTTTGTATACAAATGTTTTGGTTAGTTCTTTCATTATATTGAAATTTCGAGATTTGATTTTAAATTTTAACTTGATATAATTTATTTTTTATTTTAAAATATTATTATATGTTCAAAATGACAACACTACATCCTCTATTAGTCGGTTCTATTAAAGGGATTGAGTTAAAAAAATAACCTTTAAG
The DNA here is from genome assembly GCA_958450335.1 of Hibiscus tridactylites. Classification (NCBI taxonomy): domain Eukaryota; kingdom Viridiplantae; phylum Streptophyta; class Magnoliopsida; order Malvales; family Malvaceae; genus Hibiscus; species Hibiscus tridactylites. The sequence continues at coordinate 34,937,285 of OY288292.1, read as the reverse complement.
TGTTTGACCAACATATACATTTATTATTGATTGGATATGATTATTATAAAATCATCTGCTCTCTTTTCGGTACCCTACTTATGTCACAACACTAAAAATATTATAAAATTAAATTTTAATCTCTAACTCTATATTTTAAATCCTAAACCCTACACCACGTACCATAAGAATACACTCTACCCTAAATTTTCTAAATTTTAACCCTAAACCATAAACTAAAACCATAAACATAATTTTAAGCGTGAGGTCATAAGTAGAGACACTGAAAAAAGATTAAAAAAATTATCCGATTATTCAATTTTCACGAGATATTGATCGTGTGATTAAATAATAATAAAGAAAACTTCATGAAATAGCTTCAATAGTAGCAAAAAAGGTGTTATCCATTTGGATATATTGATAACACTATAAAAGTAGGAGATCAAATTATGTTAAATTGAAGTAGAAATATATATATATATATATATATATATATATATATATATATATATATATATATATATATATATATATATATATATATATATATATATATATTGACAAAGAAATTGAAGTAGAGATATTAAATCTCAAATTTTAATATCATACCATAGAGGTACTAAAACTATAATTAGACCTTGAAGAGAAAGGAAAATGGGGTGAACGTGTGGCCTACGACTATACATCTCCAGAAAACGCCTTTGATTATGATCTTTGGATTCTACTCGTCCTAAATCATACGGTTGAAAATACCCCCCCAAACCCTATCGTGGGGCCCAAAGGTCAACGGAGAACATAGTTACACACGTCGGCTTGAAAACGAACGGCTCGTTTGGTTTGTGCAGCCGACTCGAAGTCTGCCGCTTTTGCCACATCAGATATTATAAAGGCAAAAAAATAAATTAACAAAAAAAGGCAGAAAGCTGCCCCATTTGCCATGTCCGGCTTTCCACATTGTAAAAGAGGGCCTTGTTCTTTCTTTCTTTCTTTCTTTCTTTATTTTTCCTCTTCCTTTCTCATTTTCTATTTTCTCTCGCACAAAAAGCGTTTTCCGATCAACAGAAAAAGAGAGGGAATTTTTGCAGGACGCCCTGATCTGTTTTTCTCGCTCGTAGCCAATAATCCAATTCCTGGCGTCGTCTTCTCATTCTCTTCGCTTGTAATCTCCTCCATCCTTTGCTATCAACCGATTTCTCTTAATCCTCCTTTGTAACTTTCAATTTCTTTTCGTTGGATATTTATATGATTCTGTCCTTTCCATTCTCTTTACAAATCTAGATTCATTTTATTTTTCTGTTATGATTAACATATTTGTAGGAAATGTTTATTACTTGTTATTTTCTACATTGATTTAGATTTTGTTTTTCGATTTTGATGAAGAATCTTCTCTATCGAATTTTTATATAAATCAGATTTTTTGGAAGGTCTCGGTGTTTTTCCCTAGCCATTTCCGTCTAATGTTATACGTGACAGATGATCATTGATGGTTTTTCAGTTCTTTATTTCGATTGTTTTCCGATGAGATTTGATTATTGAAGCTGACATCGTGCATTTTACAGGATCTTTTAGTGTAATTCATGGAGGATTAAAGGCATTGTCTGTGAGTGTGAGGTGGAGTTTTAGCTGTTGACGTGGTTTTTGGATTTCGAAATCTGGTACAATGTCCTCGAGAGGCGAGCATCAAACGGTTCCGCTGTCGGTTCTACTGAAACGAGAATTAGCGATCGAAAAGATTGAAGACCCGGAGATTGTACACGGACAAGCTAGCCATAGCAAGAAAGGTGAAGATTTTACGTTGCTTAAAACAGAATGCCAAAGAGCGATGGGAGATGGTTTCACCACATTCTCAGTTTATGGGGTATGAATTTTTGGTCTCTCGTACCATCTAAATCGTCTCTAATCACATACTTTGTACTCTGATCTTGAAGTGTCTGTTTAGCCATAAAAACCTGTAATTTGAATAACTAGAAGATAAATATTTGTAAACTTTTGTTTGCTAGGTATATTGTTGTATTTATCTGTATAATCTGTTTGATTTGACGCATATATACATATCATTTCTTTATTTCCTTGTTTTTTCCCTGCAATTTTCTCATTTCTAGGTTGGTTTTGCTAATCTTTCTTTTGGGCAGCTCTTTGATGGACACAATGGATCTGCTGCGGCTATTTACACTAAAGAGAATCTTCTTAATAATGTTCTAAGTGCCATGCCGGCAGATCTTAATAGAGAGGAATGGATTGCTGCCCTTCCAAGAGCTTTGGTTGCAGGATTTGTTAAAACTGATAAAGATTTTCAACAGAGAGGTATGAGTTGTTTTGTTTTTATGTAAACATTTGAGTATAGCATATGTTTTATCGGATAAGCCTTTGTTGAAAAAGGAGTATTTGTCTAGGTATAATTTTTATTATTTTACAATTATGCACTTACTTTGGGAGTGGTTGCTACTGTTTTTGCATATTGGTCATGCAATGGTAGGACATATGCTCTTATCAATGTAGACATAGATTGCATCCCATTTCAATCAACTAAATATTCTATTTTCTCCCTATAATTTTATTTTATTTTTCTATGAGGTCCATGTAGGATAATATATCATCAAGAATCTCCATAGAGAACATGCTTATATGTTGGAAGAGTCGCTTTCTGGAAGTTGGTAGATATTGTTTTGTGATGGTTGATTTGCACTAAGTGTGGTTACGTGGATGGTTAGTGGGGTCGCTGTTTGGTTAGGATGCTTACTTGGAGATATAATGCTTTCCTTTATAAAAAAAGGGATAGCAGATTAGCTGATGTTTATCTATAAATCAGCTTGTCAATATTCATGATGTTATTATATAAGATTTTTAGTTTATGACTATTTTCTCAATAGTTAACTGATAGTCTTGAGATGTCAATTTTAAGTTGGTCTAGTTGTAGTCAAATTGGCCCCACCCCCACCAATATTTGTCCAGCTTGATAATTCACCTCCTTTACCAACAGAACACCAGGCAGTTTCACCAATTAATTATTTTACCCCTACTTGAAGATGATTATAGACGAGCATAAAAATTCATGTACATAAACACATAATTTCTTCCTTCGATTGGGTTGGGAATTGCGGTGAAGAGGAGAAACCATATTAAGTAGCCCCTTTTATGCTTTTAATTTTTTGAACTTTGGGTCATAACTTTTTCTTGCAATTATTCCCACTTGTTTAGTATTTGATAGACATGGCATGGCTTTTTTTCTCAGCAAAAACGTCGGGAACAACTGTAACCTTTGTGATAATAGAAGGATGGGTTATAACAGTTGCATCTGTTGGTGATTCCCGCTGTATGTTTGAATCAGCTGAAGGTGGAATATATTACTTGTCAGCTGATCATAGGCTTGAATGCAATGAAGTGGAGTAAGTTTCTGTCATGGCGTTTGCTGTATTTAAGTTTCCCCTAATATTGAGGTCTTACTTTCTGTTTTCATCTTATTAGGAGGGAACGGATCACTGCATGTGGGGGTGAGGTTGGTCGCTTAAATGCTGGTGGTGGTGCAGAGGTATCTCCTCTGCCCCTTCAAGTGTGCATTGTAATGCATTTTGGGTGCTTTATCTTTTTGTTCTTCTAGATTCTTAGCCTTTTCTGCACATCAGTGAAACTTAACACCCTTGAGATATTAGTTTTAATGGATGTGCAACCACAATGCCTGTAAAACACAATCTAGAAGCTAGGTTCAGACATGCATGACACTTTTGGCCGTTTACCAAAAAGACATTAAACCTATTTGGCAACTAATGTGAATTGAAGGACCCTTTTGTAGAACTTACTAATTTTAGATGTAACACTTATAGTTAGCAACAACTTTTTCCGTATATATCTTGCTTTGTTGCATATTTAAGAAACAGGATACTCAAGTTTGTAAATGATGATATATTGATTCTCGTTAGACAAATTCAGTATTTGCAGTATGAGAGAACTAAATTTGATTAATTGTGTGGATCAAAGCTGGTGACCTAATGGTGAAGTTATTTTATAGATTGGTCCTTTGAGATGTTGGCCTGGAGGCTTGTGTCTTTCACGATCCATTGGTGATATGGATGTTGGGGAGTTCATTGTTCCTGTTCCATACGTCAAGCAAGTAAAGGTTTGTCTTTCATAATCTTATGCGTAATGTAATAGATATTTCTTGATTTAACTTGTGTGCTTAATTGTGTCAGATCTTAACATTTGTTTTAAGGGGGGCAATTGAAACTATATATTTTTCTATTTTTATTTGAGGTATTTCTAAATCCTTTTCTAATACAAAAGGTATATGCAAACAACATAGCAGTTAAAACAAATAACATGAAATATTTAAGTTCTAGCAATTCATAAATTTACAAATCTGTTGGAAACAATCACAAAGATATGGAACTGATTGAAATATATAAGAAGTTATTTTTAGAAGCTAGAAAGTCAATTTACTTTTTTCTGGCAAAGCCCGAGCCGCTCCACAGATTTCTCGCCAATCCGCTCCAAATGGAGTGGATTTTTTAGATAATGTGGATGCGTGTGGTGGAGTGGGGTAATTACGGTAAATCCTTGCCCCGCTTTGCCCCCCCCCCCCCCCCCCCCCCCCTGACTTTTAAAATTATTATAACCCTTTATAATATTTTATGTACCATATTTATATTTTTAGTATATATGCTAAATATATCACTAATATCATAAATATGTTCATATATTTACATTTTTCGAATACCAATAATTATATATACTGAAAATATGTTCATAAATAAACTATAAATATTGGTTTTATAATATTCAGATAAAAAAGCACCTGTAAAAGAAGTGAGGTGGAGCACCATGGATATAACCATCATCCATGTGGATATTTTCAACGCCCATCCAAACGCGGCATGGATGTGGATGAGGCAATCCTCTGCCCTGCTCCATTGCCATCCCAATTTTAGCCAATAAAATTTGTTTTTCATATAGTTATATGATTATGACTTTAATATTTGTGGCTAGCTTATTAATCTTACGTGTTTGAAAATGATCAGTGGATTCATAAATAGATAAGCAACAATCTTATTTTAGTTTATTCTTAATGCATGAAATAAAAATAATAATGTTGGAGGGCCCATTTAAATGTATTTAGTATAGAAACATATTTATACTAGAGGATTTCATATTTAGTATAAAATATTATTCTGTACATTTTGTTTCACAACATGCTAATTTTTTTTCCTTATGCAACTGTTTTAAGAGATTGGATATATTCTTGGCTGTAATGGAGTTCCTTGAATATTTTCCCTTATGCAACTGTTTTAAGAGATTGGATATGTTCTTGGCTGTAATGCAGTTCCTTGAACTTCTAACCATGACCATTTCTAAGTTCATGCTAGTTAAGTACATAGTAGAGCCATTAATTTCATATCCTCATGTGTCCTATACTCGCACATTGAAGTGCCTTTGCATTTGGATTTTTCTTTCTTAATTAGTTTTCTTGGGAAAGGTTCTGTTTTTGACTAAATGTTTTATCTAAAACTAGTTTATTTTATGCAGTTATCTACAGCTGGTGGTAGGATGATTATCTCTAGTGATGGTGTTTGGGATGTTTTATCAGCTGAAGAAGCCCTTGATTGTTGTCGTGGAATGCCACCAGATGCAGCAGCTGCACAGATTGTGAAAGTACACTCATATTCCTTTGTCTTCGTTATGCTCTTCAAATATTGTGGCTACTAGCTCTATGCTTTGGCTTTGGGATATGTTAGTATAAGTTTGCATTTCTTCATGTTTCCTTATTCCTTGGTTTCCAATGAACAGGAAGCTGTACAATCAAAGGGTCTTCGAGATGATACAACCTGCATTGTTGTCGATATCTTACCACCAGAGAAGCCAGCTGCTCCTTTGCCGCCACCAAAGAAGCCAGGCAAAGGTATGTTTAAGTCCATGTTTCGCAAGAAGAATTCTGGATCATCTTCTCATGACAAAGAAGAATACATGGAGCCAGATGTGGTGGAGGAATTATTTGAGGAGGGATCTGCTATGCTTTCAGAAAGGTTAGTGTTTATAAGAATCCATTATTTTTAGGAGTTTTAAATTTGCACATCGATTGGCAGATCAAGGATCAGATCTATTTTATATTTTGTGTCTGTATGTTCTGTGGGGCATGGCTTGCTACGAATGAGGAGAGGATGAAGTAGTTTGTAGTTTATCTCATGAGGAACCTTCTGTTGGATGCAGGCTGGACACAAAATATCCACTGTGCAACATGTTTAAGCTGTTCATGTGTGCAATCTGTCAATTAGAGATGAAACCTGGAGAGGGCATTTCTATTCATGCTGGCACATCTAATTCAGTAAAGTTGCGTCCATGGGACGGTCCTTTCCTTTGCTCTAGTTGCCAGGAGAAAAGAGAAGCCATGGAAGGGAAAAGATCATCAGGAAGTAATGGCAGACCTCTCTCCTTCCCTCTCTTTTACAGTGTTTCTTCATTGCAATTTTATGTTACTAAAGTAAAGGATTCTTTTTTTTTTCTTGTTTTCCCTTTTCCAGATAGACATGGTAGTGACAGTGACTAGCTAGACCATTCCAAATACTGTTGGGTTTTGTGGGCGCTAACAATTGTTCTGGCGGGGGTCACGGATGGGGAAAATGATGCATTCTCAATATAGTAATTTCCGTAAGTTTCTTATTTGAGGGCATCAAACACCCATTTGAATCTGTATATACTCCCAAGTCGCTTTGGGAGTGAGGAGACTTGTGTGTTACCTCGAGTGAAAATGGAAAGAAGAAAAATAAAATAAAATAAAAAAGGAGAAAGATAGCTGGAAGGTTTTTCATAGACTCGGCCAGTGGGATATAGTGGCATGTCTCAGAGGTAATTCCTGTTCTCCATATGTATTCATTCATCGCATTGTTGTATACCAGTCGCTCCAAATTCATAGAGCTAACATTAAATGATAGTGGACATCGATGTAATGTTATAGTATAGGGAGTTTGATGAGTAGTCGGTACACATTTGTCAAAAGCTAGGAAGAAAACTTGCGTGATTAGCTTGCTGAATGAAAATTTGTTCATGTATCATTGGTTATTTGTTCTTTCCTTCCTCTGACAACTGGGAAGGTAATCTTTGGTATAGAATTTTTTTATGGAAAGTCCATTATTCTTTCCCAACTAGAGGTTCCGGAATTGTGGTTGTATTTCAAAGTTTCTTCTGGTTGTTTAATCATCCAGGCATACGTAGACGTATGGTTATGTAGAATGTGTTGTGATGATGTTGGAACCTAGACCTAGTAGCTGGATTGTTGCCCGTGTTTGAGGATAGATATGTTGAGCATTCATGTATCACAGTTGGGACCAGCTCTTGTTGTGGGGACTAGTAGACAACTGCATGGCTGGAGGATGTGGACTCTAGTCAACATACATGTGACCTCGCTTTCCACGCCCCACAAGTTCTTTCACAAGCCAAGTGCCTTGCTTTTCTAGACCCGAGCATTATTAGGTACGTTCGGTTTTAAAATCATTGAATAATCTTACTTTAACCAATACACTTAACATAAATCGAAAATCATAATTAAAAAAGTGGGCAGCGGCAATAGGAGAGAAAGGGAAAGCTAAAAAGCTTCACCACCCGAATGATCTTAAATGGGTTGTGAAGGTGAAATCTTTGTTTTATGTCGTGTTTTCTTCTTATCTTTAATAGAATAAGATTTTGAGTGGAGAAGATTAGTCAGTCCACCAAAATAATGCCTCCATGATTGAGATGTTGACCTCAATTACATGAACAAAATTTCCCCCATGGACTCTGCTGTATAAGTAGCAGGACCACTCTGTACACGTGTGTGGGTCTACCATCTCACCAAATTCTCATTCTTTTCTTCCACCCTTTCCTTTCAACCCCTCGCAATCTTCAACGCAGACGCTTCAAATTTCTTGTCACGAGATCAATTGCATATGGTTTTTCTTCTTCCTCATTTATAACTTTTAGTTCCGAAAGTAGAGTAGATTTGGCAATTTCCCTGTCAGAGGCTCAAAACTAGAGCTAGGCTAAAAGCAACATTCATTGCATGTTTGTTTAAATTTAATTAATTATAAAACAACACAATTTGATTATCACATGGTATCCGTCCCAACCATGAAAATCATTTGCATTTAAACAAAGCAAAGACCAAACCACATTGTCCATAAATTTCTTTTCTTCTGTCCGGAAATTCAACCATCAATCGGCAAGGGCTGAGAAATGTTTCACCAAAATTGATGCCAATGGTCAAAATCAGCTTCAAGTATTGGAAGTGGTGTGTCAAATCGGGTCCATTCCAATAGAAGAAAGGGCAAAAAGGAATGTGTTTTTCAAACTAGTTGAACCATGGAAGTAGACTCCGACTTTAAACATTAATTACTTTGAAAAACAAAAACGAATCAACTCCCTTTCAATTCTATGAATGACATCATTTCCTTGTCAAGATGAACACGTTGAAAAAAAACAACCACCACCTTCGTTTCACACAAAGCAATATACTAAAAGAGAAAGCTTAATTTTCCCATACTTTTAACTTGAAAGGATGAAAGAGTTTGGTTTGGGCCGTTTGGTACGTTGTTTATGATCTAAAGTTTTAGGTTTGTCATCCCATCATCTGAATGTGGTGGGGAAATTTGGATGTTTGTGTTTTTGGATCAACAGTTTTAGAAAAAAGGTGTTGTCTTTTGAGAAATGGACCCACCATCCTTTTTATTGATACATATACTGCTAATTGCTAAATGTATCTTGTTAGTGCCTCAACTCAATGGCCACCACACCCTTTCCTCTCCATTGAAGCATTATACAAAAACAAAATGTAAACCAAATATGTGTCCCATTTTGTACTAAAGACACATTAAACCCAACTCTCTCTCTCTCCCCACTGCCTCCTAATCTTCTTATCCCCTCCATATACAAACAAACCAACCCAAAGCTGAAAGAAAGAAAGAAAGAAAGAGAGTATTGCAATCATGGAGAAAGTAGAAGGCAAAAAAGATAAGCAACAATCACCAATGGTGGTATCCTCCTCTGCTTCATCACCTCCTTCAGCTTCTTCCTCTCCTTCCCATGAATTCTCCTTCACAATATCTCTCCACTCTTCTTCCAACACAGTCTCTGATAAAACCAAATCCCCACCGTCTTCCATCGCCGTTGATTTGACTCCGGCCGATGACATATTCTTCCACGGCCATTTGCTCCCTCTACACCTCCTTTCTCACCTCCCGGTTTCTCCACGTTCCTCCACCACCTCACTGGATAGCTTCAGGCTTCCCGTAAGAGAGGTTCTGGACGACCCCAAGCCGGAAAAAACCAGCAAAAGTGACAGCAATATCAGAAGTATCAATGGCAGACCAGTTAACAACAACATGGAATCAAAAGCAAGGGAAAAATCCAAGTCCTTCTCGTTGTTTAGTTTCACAAGACGGCCAAAAGGACGAGTCGACGTTGTTGAACACAAAGATAAGCATAAGAAGAAAAAGATGAGGTTGGACGTGAGTCATTTGTTGAAAAGATACGTAAAGATGGTACGGCCTTTGTTGTTCTTCAGAGGAAAGAGAGATAAGCTCCATGTCCAGAGGCAAGCTTATTCGTTTTCGGGTAATTTAGGCAGCTTGAGAAACAAAAAGGAAGATGAATTGATGAGAGGAAGGAGAGGAGAGTACTATTCGTCGGCTCCGGCGTCGATGAGAACATCGCCTACAAACAGTGGTCTCCTTGTTGCAACCACAGCGTTTCCTTCTTCAACCAGTGATAGCACCATGGAAGAGTTGCAGGCTGCAATTCAAGCTGCCATTGCACATTGCAAGAACTCCATTAGAGGGGAAGATAATAAACTTAAATGCTAGCCACCTAATTTTGGTGATTTTTCTTTCTTTTAGTTTTTACTACATACTTATGTGTATAAAAAGTAACCTATAAAGAAGTATGAGATTAGTTTAGGGGTATTGCTTTAATAAATCTCTACATCTTAGAATCAAAATTAAACTGGTTTCTTTCTTTCCCTTTACTGTGCATGTTATGAAAACATGTTTGCTGACAATAATGGCAATGATTTGAGGCTTGGCATCATTCATTAGTCTCATTAACTTAATAATAGAAGTTGTTTAGCAGATAACATTCCAAATTATGTGAAATTTAAAACCCTGATAATGTGATTTGTACCAACTAAATCATATATTATGTATTTTTAACCAAAAACCCATATTGATTAACACATCATCAGCAAGCTACAATTTTTTTTTATATGTTGAAAATTTTCTTTCTTTTAGCATTGTCCCATGAATCAAACAGTGTCTGTAAAGCCCATAAGAAAAAGGCAAAGCTAGTATCTGTAGCAAAGGAGAGGTGGGGAAAGAAGCTAAAAAGATAGCAGTGACTTTTTAATAAAAAACCATTGCTGGAAGGGTTTGGGAAGGGAAATAGTCGCTCAAAATTTGATGGGTTAGTTATATTTTAGATCATAATAACTTTAAAATTATTGCAATTAAGCCATTGTCGCTCTCAAAATAGTCGCTCAAAATTTGATGGGTTAATACTAGTAATTAGAGTAATCTGAAATCCCCACCATTGATACCCACAGTCTCTAATTACTAGTATTAGGTGCCATAAAAAGAAATGGTATCAATGGTGGGGATTTCAGATTGACTGTGGGTGGGACACACACAATGAGTTGATAGCTTCAGAATTTGAGAGTACCAAGTACAACAATGTTTGTAGCTTAATATCAAAGAAATGATTCATTCCAATGCCATTAAAAAACCATGATAGGGTAGATTGTAATGATGACAGCCATTGACTAACTTCACCCTTTTTCTCTTTTTCAGGGTCATCTTTTTTTTTTATTATCATATTTTCCGGGGTCATCTTTAATTTTTATCATAAGTATCCACCAACCACTCAAATATATGCAAATGAAAGTGTTTTTGATTGTTTAATTACTATTCTTGAGTCAATAGAATTTAATATTATTTGAACTACATGCTCCTCAATTATTAAAGCTACAAATGTTATAATACATAGGTCGAATTATGGTTTATGTTCATTTACTATTTTCAACTTGAGGCTATTATTAATGTTATTTTTAAGTACAAATCACTTCTCACCATAAAAAAAATTATTTATCAACTGATTTTTTTTACAGTGTTAGTGATTTTAAAATGATTAATATACGACATTCATAATTATAGGAGAACCATATTAAAAATCTACACAAACTAGAACAAATTGACTCAAAATATTTTCAAATAAAGTTTATTATGATAAAATAAGATTTATCTATTCAACTAACTTGAAATTTTTCGACTCAACTAGATCGAATACTTATCTCTAACTATAGGTATACCTATTCTCAAACAGCATAGCGGGAAGATAAAAAAAGCTGCCCGTGAGAAGGTGATGCAGGAACTCAAGAAAAACAAAATAACTCCCATGATTGGAATTCTAACCAATCATGATGTGCCGCAATCAAGTTATAAAATTCTAATTGTATGCATGCATGCATGCATTGTTTTCCATGCACCGTAGCTTCTTGTCCTCCACACAGTTTGGAAAAGAAAATTCAACAGAAGATGATAAACAGAAATAGAACAAAATCTGACAATGTCTCATGTATCTTACCCAAAAATGTAACCATAACAATATTCAATGACTTATGTTGTCGTGAAATTATTTATTTTGTATTGTCGGTTGTATTAATCAGTCTTATTTCTATACGTATATAACAAGACACGGCGTCGAACTTTTAAAGTTTAGAGACAATATCTAAGGAGAGATACAAAATTCAATGAACGTGAAACCAATTAGAGACAATACGGATTATTTGATGATTTGATTAAACAAGTTCAACCACAGAGATTGAAGAGATGCACAACAATCCAAACCTCCCATTTGTGGTGAAAAAACAAGGTTGACATTGCTAGATAACAGACTTTAGAGACTGAAGAGTAGGAAAGAGAGACGACACTCTCAGTGTTTTATTAATAAGTCCATAATATCTCAAAGAGACTGGACTGGGTATTTATACAATGCTGACTGAATCAGTTAGAGTCAGTAACTAACAAACTCCCTAACCAACTCTTGCTGACTCAGCACAACAGATTCATATTACAACTGACTCATACTAACTCTACTTAACTAATACTCATAACATTCACCCAACTTCGAAAAACTTCTGAAACTTGCTGATCTTGAACAAGAAAAAAAAGAGGACCACCTGCAGCAGAGCAAGAAAACAGCAAGAACAGAACAGAAGAAAAGAAGAAAAGGAAACAATACCTTAAGCTGCAGAAGACGAGGAAACAACATCAAGCTTAGTACGAAACCGATTGAAGACAGGAGCAAACAGGGGCTTTGTCATAACATCAGCAACCTGCTCAAAAGCAGGAACTTCATTAACCAGAAGAATCCCAGCAGCAACCTTCTCCCGAACAAAGTACAAGTCAAGTTCAACATGCTTGAACTTAGAGTGCAACACAGGATTCGCAGAGACTGCAACTGCACTAGAATTGTCACACCATAAAGTAGGAATGCCTTCACACAAAACGTGTAACTCCTGCAGCAAAGACAAAAGCCACAACACCTCAGAGGTAGCACAAGCAACAGCCCTGTACTCAGCCTCTGCAGTAGAGCGAGAAACCACTGATTGCTTCTTCGAACCCCAAGAGACTGGATTGCCTCCAAAAAACAGACAGAAACCAGTAGTCGACCTTCGATCATCCAAGTCAGAACCCCAGTTTGCATCAGCAAACACAGTAATATTCAAACGAGAAGCTGCTGTAAACTTCAAGCCACAGTCAATAGACCCTTGTAAATAACGCAAAATTCGTTTAACTGCTTGAAAGTGAGTGTCAAGAGGATTTTGCATAAATTGACATACTCTATTTACAGCAAACGCAATATCAGGACGAGTAATAACAACATACTGTAAAGCACCAACAATGCTTCTATACTCAGAGACATTAGAAATAGGAGACCCATCAGAAACAGAAAGATTGAGACTAGTGACCATCGGGGTAGGAAGAGCCTTGGCATTCTCCAAACCACTCCGAGTCAACAAATCTCGAATATACTTAGTCTGACTCAACACAACAGAATCATCAACATAAGAGACTTCAATACCCAAGAAAAAACTCAACAAGCCAAGATCTTTAAGCGAAAACTGCTTATCTAAATCAGTGATGACCGTCTGAACTTCAACCATATTATTACCAGTAACAATTATGTCGTCTACGTAAACCAACAAATAAACAACTGAGCTATTACTCAATCGAACAAACAGAGAAGGGTCAGATTTAGAGACAGTAAAACCAACAGAAACAAGATAATCCCGTAACTTCTCAAACCAGGCTCGAGGAGCCTGTTTCAGACCATATATAGCTTTATTCAATTTGCACACTAACCTCTTGTCATTACCTTGTTCATACCCAGGAGGCTGTGTCATATAGACCTCCTCAGCAAGGTCGCCGTTAAGGAAGGCGTTATTGACATCAATCTGCCGTAGAGTCCACCCTCGTGTTACAGCAATAGAGATAATAGTGCGAACAGTGGTCGGTTTGATCACGGGACTGAACGTCTCGTGAAAGTCACACCCAGGTTGCTGCAGATAACCCTTGGCCACCAACCGGGCCTTATACCTGGACACTGAACCGTCCGCATGACGCTTGACCTTAAAGATCCATTTGCACTGAACAGCACGACGATTGGGGGGTAACTCAACAATGGTCCAGGTGTTGTTCTTCATCAACGCATCGTATTCGGCTTGAGCGGTTTGGTGCCAGTGAGGGCTCTGCATAGCTTCGCGAATCGTGTTAGGTTCGACAACATCAGGAAGAGAAGGAGGTGGAGCAACCAAAGTTGTGAAAACCTTTGGTTTACGAATGCCAGCTTTCCCCCGTGTGACCATCGGATGCAAATTGACCACAGGAGAAGAGAACAACGAGCCATCAGTTGTATCAGGGACGGAGGAGGACGATCCTTCTGGAGAAGCAGAATAACGGTCGTTGGAGGAGGAAGAAGACGGAGAGTCACCACACACCGGAGAACCAACCAAAGAAGGCACAGGACCATCGGGAGAAGAAGGGAAAAACACAGACTCTTGAGGGGGCACACAAACGGTATCTGCAGATTGAGCGGCAGGACTTGTAACACCACCATGCCCTAATTCGGATTGAATAACAGTATGCCCTAAATCTGACGGACCAAACAAATCAGGATCAGGAATTGGGCGCACCATATCAGGTCTCGGGCTAGACCCCTGACCCATATCATTTGATGACAACGCAGGCCCAGTAGGATTATGAACAGGAGAGTCAACATGGACTGAATCGCTGGCTCGATCAACACCATCCACGTGTCCAGGCTTACTAGAAACCGGCTCACTACGATCATTGTGAAGAGGAGACTGAGAGCTAGACCCAGGAGGCTGAACCGGAGCCTCTATATCCGGAGAAGACCCAGGAGAAAACCTACTAGGAGGAACAGACTTGGCCTACGAAGAACGGACCGCAACATCGGGCCCAGGTGAAACCAGAACCAGAGGAAACCCAGCAGAAACGCATGACCCAGTTTTAGATAACCCAGTATCTGAAGAACTCAAGGACGACTGGGCCCAAGGAAATTTGTCCTCATCAAAAATAACATGCCGGGACAGAATAACCTTACCATCTGAATCGAGACACTTATAACCCCGATGTTGAGTACTATAACCCAAAAAGGTACATTGCCGAGTCCGAAAATCAAACTTATGTTGATTAAACGGACGTGTTAAAGGAAAACAAGCACAGCCGAAAACCCGTAAAAAAGTATAGTCAGGTTTACTCTTGTGTAAAAACTCATACGGTGACTGACCATGTAAAACACGAGTAGGTAAACGGTTTATTAGAAAAACGGCTGTAACGAAAGCATGACTCCAAAACCGTAAAGACAAACCGGCCTGAGCCAAAAGAGTAAGGCCCATATCAACAATATGCCTATGCTTCCGTTCAGCCTTCCCATTTTGTTCGGATGTGCTCGGACAGGAAATTCGATGAAGAAGACCATGTTCAGCAAACCATTTTGAGAGAACCTTATATTCACCCCCTCCATCCGTTTGTAACTCTTTAATCTTGCATTGAAATTGAACCTCAACCATAGTGTAAAAATTAACAAAACAAGAAGCAACATCTGATTTGCGCTTAAGCAAATACAACCAAGTAAATCTGCTAAAAATATCTATAAAAGAAATATAATATCTATATCCATCGGACTCTTCATGAGCCGGACCCCATACATCCGATACAACAAGTTGAAAGGGAGCAGTATACTCAGTTTGTGATAAGAAAAAAGGTTGTTTGTGTGCCTTGCCTTGGACACACGGAACACATACAGAGGGCAAATTATTGTTACTAACAGGAATACTACAAGAATTCAAAGCTGAATGTAAGGTCGAAAGCGAAGGGTGGCCAAGACGCCGATGCGAAACTTCCAATGGCAACGCAGACTTCGAAACATCAAAAGCTTGCGTGACAGAATTAAGCTCACCACTCGAACCAGCAGATCGAAGTTCATACAACCCCTCAGGAGTGAGCTTCCCCTCCAGCAGAGGCCTCTTGGTCTGTGCATCCTTAACAAGACAATGTCGAGGATGAAATTCAAAAAACACACCATTGTCACGAGCAAAGGTAGAAACAGACAACAAGTTCTTCCTAATATCAGGAGCACACAACAGATTGTTCAAGCTTAAAGACCTATCCTCACACACCAACTGACCACAACCAACATGAGAAATACGAGCTTGAGTACCATTTCCAACAAGTAAAGAATCCATACCTGTGTATGCTGCTTCAGCCTGCAAATTTGTGCGATCATTGGTGATGTGATGAGTAGCCCCTGAATCAGGGTACCACACTACATCACGGGAACTAGAAGCAGCACCAGGTGACCCAGGATAAGATGCAGCACCTGGAACAGATGGAAAAACAGTAGAGACCGAAGGAAGGACAGCAGGAGCAGTAGGAGAAAAGGATGTTGGAACACCACTAGGTACAAAAGGAACATATGGTGCAAAACTCGCAGGATAGGAAGCAACAGAAGGTACAAAAGTGTGACTATATGCCTGAGCAGAAGAAGAACCTGGAGTAAAGGATTCAGCCTTTGAACCAAAGTTCGAAGCATTAGAATAAGAACCATAATCTCCTCTTGTATTTGGAAGCCCAGTGAAAGAATGATCAAACCGATAGTAACATTTCTGGACTAAGTGACCATATTTGCCACAAAGTTGACACTGGGGACGATTTGAGCCAAAACGACCCCTTCCACGACCTCTGAAATAATTGTTGTCACGCTGCCCTCTAGAGTCCTGATTCATAGTGGCAAACTGATTCGAAATTGATTTCCACTGAACTCATCCTTGTTAACAGAATCCCCTGACTTAGCATAATCCCCTGACTTAGCATTATGAGTGACCACATTAGCTTGAACTGCAAAACCATCAGACATAAACTCTTTCTGTCTTGCTTCGCAATCAAATAACATTTCAGTGAGATTCTCAAGAGTCAAAACCTCACGTGATGCCACCGCAATAACAGACTCGAACTCAGCTGTCAATCCAGCAAGAATGACACTGACTTGTTCTTGCTCTGTGACCACATTCCCAGCAGCACTTAAGGTGTCACAAATCTGTTTCACCTTTCCAAGATATTCACTGACAGATAGCCCACGTTTCTTCTGAGAGTGAAGGCTGTGTCGAAGTGAAGAAATCTTCGAGGAAGACTTAGCACCATACCTTCTTGCCAAGGCATTCCAGATGCCCAAAGACGTACTAATGCCAGTGAGATGAGGAAGCACATCAGCACTTATGGTGGATAACAACCACGAGGCAAGAAGCCTATCTTGCTTAAGATAAGCAAGAAAAATAGGATTCGCAACTGTCACCCCTGCTGAATCCACAATTGTCTTGGCAGGAACCTCATGATCCGAGATAAAAGGTACGAGACCATATCCCTCAACAATTAGAAGGACTTGATGTTTCCAAATCACATATGTGTTTTCATTCAACTTGACTGTGTCAAGCTTTGGTAGTTGTTGAATGAAATACTCATTTGTCGAAGACGTTAGTGTAGCAGAGATAGAACTAGACCCAACAGACGAGGTGGTAGCCATCACTTGAACCAGACACAGACTACAACTCAGTAGACACAAGCAAATCACCAAAGGAAACAGCTAAAGCAGTTCACAGAGACATTTCATCAAACAGATTATGTGCATAAAACTTAACAACCCCCAGCGAAGCTCATCAGAAGTATCAAACCAAACATATCATCAGAACAATACTCACAACAAGACTAGATACACCAGATGACATATGAGTCAAACGAACTAGAGCAAAGGACTGAAGAACAACCAAAATGCGAACAAAAACCGAACTATGCGAGACAAAAAATCAGATCAACAGAGCCACCATAACCGCACAAACAAGAACAAACCAATAGACTATCACCAATATAGCTAGTAAAGACTGTGATGCCACAAAGATGATAAAACATCAAAAGGCACAACTCTCGATCTAAAGTTACCTGAGAAATCACTAGTCCGTTTTGCAACCAAACCTCAAACAGACGTTCTTACGACTGAAAAGATAACTTTGATAAAAGAAATAAGATCAAAGAATTGATGTAAAGATCAAGATAGGTGAGGACATGAATCTTACCCCGATCGAACAAAACCGAAGCAATTATCCAGAAATTGCAAAGAGACGAAGATCAAAAGGAGCTGATTCTTGAGTCACTATCTTGAATCCACAATCACAGTCCTTAGCAAGCAAGAAAAACACGAACCACAGCGGAAGGAACCCCAGAACAAGCGACTGATACCATGCTAGATAACAGACTTTAGAGACTGAAGAGTAGGAAAGAGAGACGGCACTCTCAGTGTTTTATTAATAAGTCCATAATATCTCAAAGAGACTGGACTGGGTATTTATACAATGCTGACTGAATCAGTTAGAGTCAGTAACTAACAAACTCCCTAACCAACTCTTGCTGACTCAGCACAACAGATTCATATTACAACTGACTCATACTAACTCTACTTAACTAATACTCATAACAGACATCAAAAGTAAAAGCTTACCGTCTTAAGAAAAATATTTATATCTATTTGATTGAATAATATTTTTTTTATCCGAAAAAGAGAAAAGTTTCATTAAGCGTAAAAAAGACTACACGTACCAGATCATCTGTACAACAGGAGAAAAACATGCAATCCCATGCACGTGGAAATACAAAAAGCAAAGCGACACCACCAGAAAATGAACATGGGAAACAAAACAAAAGACCAAGAACAAAGACAAACAATGCCTTGAAACACAGGTAAAACATAGAAACGAAACACAGCCTCGCAGGAGGGCCTAGGGATGAACCCTAACCAGAGGCAAAAACTAGAAAACGAAGCGATCTTCCTCGCCGTCCTAGGACCTTGGATTGAGTCACAATTGCGGCGCCTAAGTGAGAGCTCCTTTCGGAGGCAAGCTCTCTTGTCGAAAGACTTGAGTCTTGTCAACTTGAGCGAAGCGATCGAAAAACCAGGTCTGGGATTTGGAGTGGCGGGGATGCAAAAACCATCAATAGACACAGCCTTCTGTTTGGAACTGAAAACACAAAAAAAAACGATAACGATGACCAGCCGATAAAGGACCTTAGATCAAAAGTGGACAGAAAGCACTTTATGATCCTAGGGGAAGGACTTGTTGTGATCACTGTCTTTCGGTCCTTCCCTTCGAAAGAGGTGATGAAAAAACTGATCATATTTGGTGCGGATAACCCACTGGGGGGTTACCCGCCATGCCTGTTTAGTTCGAAACTGGATTAACAAAGGTCTTCGATAAGTTTGGATTAGGGGTGCTCTCCTCATCACTTAAAACAATCTCTACCATAGAAGAATTTCCTTGTCCACTAGCTGGGGCTCGCTTAATATCCTTCGAAAGAAACAATGACGTGCTAGCAAAACCAAAGAACATAGGATATAAAATCCCATGAAATTCGGTCTTAAGATGTAGAAAGAGATAGACAATCCCATGGAATCCGGTCCTGAGCTGCTGAAAAAAGGTAAAACCCATAAAAGTTGATTTGTACTGCATGTATGGAAAGACTAAACAAAAAGGGAAAGGACCAAAAGGCCCTTATCATCATGCCCTTCCCCATGCAAAGGCCGATGACCTTCTCCACTGAAGCTTTGGGCACTTTTTCGGCAAGCAAAGCAGCTGCAAACCAAGAATTGATGAGTCTCGCAAGGTTACCTATTTTCTTTTCCCCGACTAAAAAAACTCCGACGAACTCTTGTCCCTTGGTTGAAATATTGTCATGTAACACTTTATTTTCAAACTTTGCACCTAGGATGTATTTCTTTCCAAAGGGACTATGAACACTCGCAACTTTTCCATTATACTTCCATGACTTCTTCTCTTTGTTGTACCCTTCGAAAACTATACCCTTAAACACAACACTGATGTTCGCGAACTCGACACCGCTTGAAAACTTGTCGACCTTTCTTCCGTACCAAAAGGGGCTACCGAACCAAAACTCATCTCCCTTGGGGTTTTCGGCAACCATAACAAACAGAGACTTAACCGAAGGAAAACCATTCTGTTTGGGACCGAGCTGAAGACCATACTGGTCTTCCCTTCTAGTGACAACTCCCAAGCAAGGCTTCCATCCCCCAACCTTTCGCTTCCACCTAACTTCCTTCACCACCTCAAAAACTCTAGAGGAACGACAGAGCCTCTTGGTGGGGGAAAGCCACACAATCGAGATTACAACCGAGCAAGACCCCAAGCAATTTTGCAAACTAGCAAAGAAAACAAATGAGGTTTGAGATCGAAAAGAAAGAGAGCCAAACCATGACCCCAGGGCGTGAGAGCCAAAACAAGAGAGAAGGGAGAGCTTCTCACTCATCGTTTTTGGATGTAGGCTTGATTACAAGCCTTAAGTCCCAAAGATATTATTTGATTGAATAATATTTAGTAAAAGCTCCCAATGGATAAGCAATTCATGGTTGAGTGCCCCAACTGTAATGGTGAACTGTAATGGTGAAATTTATGCATTCTATATCTTTCATAATTAATGGATAGCTGATAGTAAATTGAATTAGTTGATTTGATTAGCGGAATACATTAGTTGATTGTATAAAAGTATTCAGTAAAATTAATTGATACTAGTTGTTTGATTATTTGAACAAACAAAATAACATGTAAAGACATGATTATATTTAATACTTGTTAGAATAATTTATTAGTTATTAATATTTTGTATCTATTAATATTAATTAGATTATAAAATTATTTTTTAATATAAGCATGTTTGAAGGATCTATATGTTAATTTTTTATTCATATAATTATCTTTTTAAATTTAAATAATATTGGAAGTATATGTATTTTTAAGCATATGTATTAATCTGAAGGATTTTTTTAAATTATATATGGAAATATATTTTACTTCAAAATAAATATATTGAAGTGATCTGAATACCTTTTGTAATTGTTAAAGATAAAAAATTCTATTATTATGTCAACTTCTCTAAACCCAAAATACTCTTAGTAGCGTTTTCAATTCTAGAGATTTCAATCTAATTTGTAGATACTTATTTTTGTTCGAGCTCAATTACCCAATTAAAACCAATACCATTGACCATTTACAAATAGCCAAAATGTACACCAGGCCCAATACTCAATAATCTAAATAACCTAAATTAGATGACAATGTCTACTGGAAGCAGAGCAGCGAAATTTCTCTCTGAAATTTCGAACCCTTTTTTTGCTTTGATTTCTCCGATAAGAGTCCGGTCGCGTCTTGGCCGTGGTGAGGTGTGTGTAGGTCGACCACCACTTGGTCTTAGGTTACCGTGTCGCCTTCACCGCCAGGTTTGGAACAACGTTCACAGTTCCGATAGGAATTTTGGGTGTTGTTCGTGTGCTTGTTTTTCTTTTTTACAGGTCCGGTTTCGGCGTTGCACCTCAGTGGATCGTTGTGAGATTGGAGATTGGGGGTTTTGTTTATGGTTGGTAAAGTTTGATTTGGCTATGGGTTCCGGCGATGGGTTTGTGAATCTGGTTTTGGTTATGGTTGCAAAGTTGAGGTTTCAGTTTTGGTCTTTGGAATTGGTTGTTTTAAATTCAGTTTCGAGGTTGATTGTTGATCAAGGAATATGAGAGATGGATTTGTTAAGTGGTGGTGTTGATTTTGGTGCTTATCGAAAGGTTGGCATTTTGAATTTTGGGTGGGTTTTGTTTAGATCAGAGTTTACAAAGGATGTTCTGAGTTTTGGATTTTTCTAGAAAGTATTGCGAGGTTCCTTGTTTAGATTTAGAGATGGTCGCTTATTCTCGTTGTGTAGCAGAATTTGTTTGACGCATTCTGTGAGGTTTTTCATTGCGGTTTCTGGGTTTTTCTGGCTGGAATTTGGGTTTTCCTGTTCACGTTTGGTCGTCGAAATTCTTTCCAATGGAGAAGGGGAGAAGATGGTGACGTGGCAGAACGGTATTGGTGTGGGGCATTTTTGGAATTTCTGTTTAGCCTAGTGGAGCATGTGTCTCTCTTCGCGAAGCTGGGATGGGCCCACCAGGCCGTTATTCTTTTATTACTGGTCAATGATGGTTGAGACTGAGAATGTTGGGGGGTCGTTTCAGGGCCTTTTATACTGTTATCGTCAGATTTTTTCTTTTTTGGGTTTTAAGGAAACATCTTATGAAGGGTGGCCCAATAGTGAGATTTCTAGGAGTTTTGGGAGCACGGGGTTTTATAGAATTTTTAATTGGTCTCCTGACAAGTTTGATGAGGTGGATTTTATTTTTAATTTTTTTAAATTTTTTCCGTTAGTGGTGGGGCCCAAGGGTTTTATCCTTTTCTTTTCCTAGAATGGTGGAAAAGTTGAGCATTTTTCTAAGTTTTGAGGTGGTTCTCTTCGCGATTTTGGCCGGATTTTTTGTGGGTAAACACTAATTCTAATGGCGGATGAGATTGCTAATATGCTGGAAGGACTTATGTTTATAGAGGAGGAAATGGCCGATGTAAGGGAGATGGTGGATGGGTCTGAAAATGTAGAAATGGGCTCCGAGAAATGGGTGCTTGGGAAACTGGTTTCACCTAGTCTAGTTGACGGGGATAAACTGATTCGAGTTTTTTTTTGCTGTGTGGAGAGACCACCCCTTAGAGGATGCAAGGATGCTCGGGTCGAATTTATTCTTTTTCAAGTTTCAGAAACTAGAGGATTTGGAGTTTGTTATGAATAGATGCCCTTGGACTTTTGATGGGGAGTTGCTTGGACTTAAACTGTTCGATGGTATGCTCAGCCCACAAGAGTATGATTTCAATCCTCTTCCTATTTGGATTCGTGTGTATAATGTGTAACACCCCAATTTTCACCTAATTTGAAAACCTAAATTAGTGAAATCCCTAAATTAAAAACCCTAATAATTGGGGAATTTTATTTGGAAATTTAATTAAATTTCAGTGATTAAAATGAGAATTTTCGAAATTTCAATGACCAAATTGCAAAGGTTGTAAAATTTAGGTGCCGTTTCATAAACCCTAGAAAGGATGATGGCACGCATTGTGATTTACCCTTTTTGCGTGATTTAAAAGCCTGGTTTCTTCTCTTTTCTGAGATTTTGCGCCGCTAGTTTTGTTTCCCATCTCTCTCGTGCGAGCAGCTTCCCAAACCCCTTTTCATTTCTTTTTCCGATCAAGCTCCGACGAGGGAGCTACCATCGGCCGTTCGTCGACACCACCGTTCGACTCCCCTCGTCGTTCCGATCAAAACCCTAGCCACCGGTTTTGTTTTCCGTCCACCGTTGTTGAGAAACAGTTCGAAGACCGTTCGTGTTCTCCATCGAAATCACCAAGTTTTGTCGGTTCATCGTGTTTCCGAGTTGGGTGAGTACGGGATTGCATGTTTTGTGTTTGGTTTGGCCGAAATTAACATTCAGGGGTTACCGACATGTTTTCCGGTGATAAAAATCCGTTTAGAGGAAAACCCTAATTTTAAATCGGTAGGAATTGGGGATTTTTGGGTCAGAACCAGTCCAAGGGCTGAACCGGGTTGACAGAAACGAACCGGTTCATTTTTTTAAACAGCCGGATGACGTCAGCGATGACGTTAGCGTTGACCCGTTTGACCGTTGATCGTTTGACCAGTTGACCATTGACCGTTGACTTTTTCAGAAAAGGCCTATTTTATGTTTTTTGACGTCCTGATTCCATTTCCGCTGCCCGTTTTCCCAAATTCAAACTCGAAAGAATGTTTTGACTGATTTTATTCGATTATACATGTATTTAAAGATTTGAATATCGGAAAAATTGATTGGAATTATTCGTATTTGCATACGATATTGACTCGAATACTGAGATCCTTCCTCCTCCTCCACCTGGACGACCTCATGTTGCTCAGACTTCGGGATCCGCTCGTGAGTTTAATTATTAATATCAATTTGATATTTATTTTATAAGTGTCTTGGCATAGTAGTAATATCTTTGATGATATATTTAATTGTTATAGGAGCTGACTCTGACCGACCTAGAGATAGAGCTGAGCGTGGGAGATGTCACCGTCGACGTTGAGTGTTAGCTATTTGAGGTGTGTTCTCTTATGTACTGTCTGTTTACAGTGCTCTATATGTAAATATGCTGATTTGCTTAAATGTATACATGATGTGGTCTGATGGTATATGATGGTAATGTTCTGTTGATCTGTGATGTTTGACTTGTTCAACATTCTGTTACGTTATGAAATATTTGTATATACATTCAGATTCGGATTACTGTATATTAGATTATATGATTATGCATTTCTGTTGATAAACAATGCATTCAGATTCAGAACTCAGATTTTATGTCATCTCATTATGGGTGGGATTCTGTATGGGGAAGTTTAGTAGCTTCATCCTTCGGGATGAGGTCTACTTCAGACCAGTGGTTTCACCTACGGGCTGGATTCCACTTCAGATGGTGACGAGGTAGAGAGTGGTTCTAGGGAACCTTACTCTTCGGATGGTGATGTAGTTGGGTGCATGTCATATTGTGTTGCATATTCATTCGCATTTGTTTATGTGTTTGAACTGATTTATGATGGTAAATTGTATTATGATAATATCTGATTGACTCTGCTGATATGACGATTCTGTTAATCCTGTTTGCACTGTAGAGACACACTGAGCGTTATCGCTGACTCCCCCTTAGTTTCTATTTTCAGATACTCGGGTCTAGGCTACGGTACTTGGAGGACCTCATTTTCCAACTTTTTTTTTTATTATTATTAGTATGAGACTTGGACTTATTTTTATTATATGTTTTATCAGATTATATATAATTTCAGATTTTGGATATTTTATTTGGGGTTATTACGTTTTATCATGCATGCACATTTTGAATATTTAATATTTTCAGGAGTATTTTATCAGTATATATATTATGCGATATTATTATTATATATTTTGGAATTAAACTTTTGAATCATGTTACTTGTGTGAGGGACAAGCTTTGAGTGTGACTCCTTATATTCGATCCAATTCTTCCAGGTCGGGTTTAAGGGGTTACATTTAGTGGTATCAGAGCCAGGTTCAACACTCAGCCTAGGTGACTTAAATCAATTTTAAATTAAAAACAAAATTTTGCATACATTATTAAATGTTTTCAGGTAAAATAGGAATTTCAGAAAAAGTTATGATCTTTTATGAATAATATTTATACATATTCTGAATAAGGTCTCCAAGTACCGATTCTAATCTTAGGATTCTGTCTTTTGTAGATATACTACTATGCCACCTCGGAGAAGTTCTAGAGTAGCGGCCGGTCGAGGTCATGGCCGAGGCCGTGGTCAAGGTCGAGGTCGTACTGCGATCGCGGATAGTGACGTTCCACCTCTTGAGGGTTCGATACAAAATCAGGATGAGATCCAGGGTGCGAATGTGAAGGAACATGTGGACCAGGCATAAGCTCAGCAGACTGGAGCTCAACAGACCGGTGGAGGAGACCCACATGTTTAGCCTGCTCAGAGTAGTGGTCATTGTGATTCATAGAATTGTGAGACAGTGTGCATGGATGCCGTTACCGTTCAGAGAGAGTTATTGAGACACCTTCGTCAATCTGATGGTGTTCGGAGACCTATATCCACAGAGTTTCTAGCTGCTGTGATGACTATGTTCGAGGGAAAGACGGGTACAGACCCAGCCGATGCAGAGTAATGGCTGAAGAAGCTTCATCGATTATTTGTTGAGATGGATTATCCTATCGACTGGAAACTCAGGGCTGTCGTTTCGCCACTGCATGGTGAAGCCCAAAATTGGTGGGAGGCTGAGGAGCTTGTTACTCCAGCTAGTAGGGTTACTTGGGATCATTTCAAACAGGCTTTCCATGATCGTTATGTCGGAGCTGAGTATATTGCTAAGTGCAGAGATGACTTTATGAATCTGAAATAGAATGATATGACTATTAACGATTATGAGATCGAGTTTATGAGATTGATACAGTACGTCCCAGGGTTAGTGACCACAGAAAAAAAAAGTGTGATTGGTTTCTGAAGGGATTGCGTCCTACGATAAAGACCGACCAGGAATACAAAGACATTACTCGACGAGCTAGGACAACTGAGCGTAATGAGGCAAAGTTGAGACAACTTGAGTTGCATGGATCTGATAGAGGAAAGAGATCGGTGTCAGTGCCAGTTCAGCATAGTCAGGGAAATCAGTCCAGAAAGAGAGCCAGAGATGAGTCAGACTATCAGAGTTATTCGAGAGCTAGACCAGTGACTCATTTTGTTCTGACTATTAGTACTGGTGGTTCGACTGGTACTCGAGGGGTGCCACAGTGTTCTTTCTGTAAGAAGTGGCATTCGGGCGAGTGTAGGAGGCAGACTGGAGCTTGTTTTAGACGTGGTTCATTCGAGCATCGTTTCAGAGATTGTCCGGTTCCACCTCCCTCAACTTTTACTACTACTCAGTCTCAGGCATTAGTACAGACTCCCGCCAGGGGAAGAGGTCAGGTCAGATCTGTTACTTCAGGCTCTGCTAGTAGAGGTAGACCAGCTACAAGTAGAGGATCAGCAGGATCAGGGGCCAGACAATCGGGGTTAGTTTATTCTACTAGGAGGCACGAGGACCGTGATGAGCCAGATGCTATTGCCGGTACTTTCTCTATCCATTCTATTTCGTATTTTTCTCTGTTAGATAATGAGTCAACTCATTCTTATGTTGCGAGTTCTGTGTCTGGGGTCTTGAGATTTCTGTTTAGGATATTGTTAGTGTTGTTACTGTACACAGTCCAGTGGGTAATCCAGTTGAAGTCACTAAAGTTTACAGGAATTGTCCTCTTGAGATTCAAGGGGAGATCTTTCCAGCTGATTTGATGGAGTTACCCTTTGGGGAGTTTGATCTTATTTTGGGTATGGATTGGCTGTCTGTACACCGTGTTACCTTAGACTGTGAAAAGAAGAAGGCTACACTAAGAACTCCCGATGACCGTGAGGTGATTCTGATTGGTGAGCGCAGAGGGTTCCTATGTAATATCGTCTCAGCTCTCAAAGCTGAGAAAATGATCAGGAAATGCTCTATTGCTTATCTTGCCTATATCCTTGATCCGAGACAGTCAGATTCCGGATTAGATAAGATTCGAGTTGTGAAAGACTTTCCAAATGTTTTTTCGGAAGAATTACCTGGAGTACCGCCGAAACGGGATGAGGTTGAGTTTGGCATCGAGGTTTATCCGAGTACAACTCCTGTGTCTATGGCACCTTATCGGATGGCACCGAAGGAACTTAAAGAGTTGAAGATTCAGTTGTAAGAACTATTGGATCGAGGTTTTATTCGACCCAGTGTTTCTCCTTGGGGAGATCCTGTTCTATTTGTTAAGAAGAAGGATGAAACACTTCGACTCTGTATAGATTATCGGAAGCTGAACAAGCTGACGATCAAGAACAAATATCCTCTTCCTCGTATTGATGATCTATTTGACCAGTTCTGAGGAGCTACGGTTTTCTCTAAGATGGACATGAGATCTGGTTATTACCAAATCAAGGTTAAGGATTCTGATGTGTTCAAAACAGCTTTCCGGACACAATATGGCCATTTTGAGTTCCTTGTGATGCCTTTTGGGTTGACTAACGCCCATGCCGCTTTTATGGATATGATGAATAGGGTGTTTGTGAAACAAGTATTTTAATTTTGATATAACTAAAAACCTAAGGACTAAATTGAAAAAGTCAAAACGAATTTTAAGTCCTCAAAATATCCTCATATAATTTTTATATTATGCCCAAGTTAAAAACATGTCCTTCAAATATTTTTCTAAGTGTTTCAAGCCAAAACAGTGAATTTTAAGCTCCCGTTTCGAAACGGCCCTCAGGCGTTTCGAAACGTTTTCATCATTGTCGACCATCGTTTCGAAACGTGTATCGAAACACTTCCACTCGTTTCGAAACGGTTTCACTCGTTTCGAAACTGTTCTTCATATTTGATTTAAAAATGACTACAACGGTTCAAATATATGCTGAATTTTTAAATATTAAGAGGGTGTTTCGAAACGGATCAAGCCCGTTCCGAAACGACCCTTGACAGTAGCATTTTCGTTTCGAAACGGATTCATATCGTTTCGAAACAGGTCTCTATATGAATTCAAAAATATGACTGTTATGTATTTTAACTGATTTTTAGAAAGTAGTTAAGGCGTTTTGAAACGGGCTAAGACCGTTCCGAAACGACCCTTGACAGTGGCAAAATCGTTCCGAAACGGCCTTAAGGCGTTTCGGAACGGGCTCTTAAATGCACCCCAACGGCTCTTTCTATTTTAGTCCGTTCCGAAACAGGTTCCCCGTGTTCCGAAACGGGTTGGTGCAGACTGCATTTATGGTGGCAAGAGAGGGTTCCAACGGCTCCATTTATGTTCCCAACCACCCAAACGGCTAGAAATCAATGAGAAGGTATAAAAGAGACATCCAAAAGCATCAGCAACAACTATTGATCCTAAAGCAAACATCCAAACATCAAATTCAAGCAATTGAGCAAAAATCCCACTTTGTGTAAAAATCCCAATTTGTGTTCTTCATTCATATTGTGTAAAATTGGGTTGAGTGCTTGTATTGGGGCTATCATTTGTATTGAGAGATACCTTATTAGCCTATAAATTTCTTTGTTCACTTGTGTGAGGGTTGGGTTGATTTTTGGGTAGAAAAATCAACCGAAATTGTAAAGGGTTGCCTCCTTGTCCTAGAAAAGAGGAAGATCAATTTAGTGAAATTGTTGCAAATCCTTAGTGAGACTAAGGTAGTGGATGTAGAGTTCATTTGGAACTTGAACCACTCTAAATTCCTTGTTCATCATTTTTAATTTGCCAATTTCCACTACAATCCTTTAAATTTCCAATTCACCCCCCCTCTTGGTAAATATCGATCTTTCGATCCACTCAACAATTGGTATCAGAGCTTAACTCTTTGAGGATTAACAACCACAAGAGGAGATCCTTGGAAGAGTGTGATCATCAAAATATCAAGAGATGGCTTTAACCTCCGGTTCCGGCATGTACGAGTCACAATCAACCACCAAGCCTCATTTCTTCAATGGTGACAACTATTCTTTTTGGAAGAATAAAATGAGGCTATTCATCAAGTCTAGTGACTATCTTGTGTGGGATGTCATTGAGGATGGACCATACATTCCATTGAAGCAAGATGGTGAAGGCAAGATGGTGTTGAAGAAGAAAGCCGAAATGAGTGAAGAGGAGAGGAAGAAGATTCAAGTCAACAATAAAGCTCTCCACATGCTTTTTTGTGCTTTCGGTCCGGACATCTACTCAAAGGTCTCATCCATTGAAAGTGCCAAAGAAGTGTGGGACACTCTTGAGACCACTTATGAAGGCACCAATGATGTCAAAGAAACTAAGATTGGACTTCTCAATCTTAGTTATGAAAACTTCAAGATGGAGCCCGATGAGACGGTGTCAAAGATGTTTGATCGATTCTCCACAATTGTCAACGGTCTAAAGGGCTATGGAGAGATCATACCGGAAGACAAGCTTGTCCGGAAGCTACTCTATTCACTTTCCGAATCTTGGGATGGGAAGAGAACCGCTATCATCGAAGCAAAGAACTTGAAGACATTAAAGCTTGATGAGCTTGTGGGTTCTCTCCTTACTCATGAGATCATGAAGCAAGGAAGGGAAGATGAGAAAAAGAAAGAAGAGAAAAGAGTAGAGAAGCTTGAGGTTGAGAAGAAGAAAAAGATGGGAATAGCTCTCAAGGCTAAAGCTTCACAACTTGATGAGAGCTCATCTAGTGATGAGGACGAACTTGAAGAATTGGCTATGATAGCCAAACGGTTCTCACGTTTCATGAGGTCCAACCGGGGAAGAAAAATCCAAAGAAAGATGGACTTCAAAGGGAAGAACAAAGAAGAAGGAAAGGATCCCATCATTTGCTATGAGTGCAAACAACCCGGCCACATCCGTTCGGAGTGCCCTCAACTCAAGAAGAAGTGCTTTGAGAAGAAGAAGAAACTCAAAGCCAAGCTTGCTACTTGGAGTGATGAGGAGTCATCGGAGGATGACGAACAAGAAGTGGCAAATCTTTGTCTCATGGCACTTGAGGAAGATTCCTCCTTGGTAACCTCTAACTCATCTACTTTAGATTTTTCATATGAAGAGTTAAATGATGCATATGCTGAGTTACAAGAGGTATATGATGAATTAGTTGAGAAGTTTAAAGAGTCGGTCATTAAAAACAAGAAAATCATTTTAGAACTAAATGAGAAAAATGACTCACTTACTCAAGCTAATTCTAAATTTGAGAAAAATATTTTAGGATTAAAAGATGAACTTAAATTTTTTCAAGATGAAAATGTTGATCTTAATAATCTTTTGTCTCAATGCAATAGTGAACACCAAAAGGTGTTGGGTGAGCTAAATGAGCTCAAAAAGTCCTTAAAAAATGTTGGTAGTGTCAAGCATGAAGTAGGAGAATCCTCTAGAACACACCAACCTAAGAAAAGGACTAATTACTACAAACAAGGTAGCTACCCTAGACATAGTAGAGCTAAAAGAATTAGAAGTGTATGGGTTCCTAAGGAACTTGTAAAATCTAATAATATTATTGCTATGTCATCTTGGATTCCTAAGGGAACCAAGGTTTTGGGAGCTAACACTCATGGACCCAAAATGATTTGGGTACCAAAAACTAAGGTTTAATATCTTTGTTTGTAGGGGGAGCATTGCTTCAAGGCCAAAGCACAAAGTCAAAACTCATGGTACCTTGATAGTGGATGCTCGAGACACATGACTGGAGACAAGAGTCGATTCATGGATTTAAAGCCAAAAAGTGGAGGAGTAGTAACATTTGGTGACAACTCCAAAGGCCACATTAAAGGTATTGGCTCCATAGGTAATCACTCTACCATTCTTATTGAAAATGTCTTATATGTCGATGGTCTTAAACACAATTTATTGAGCATAAGTCAATTGTGTGATAAAGGATTTAATGTTTTATTTGATAAAAATGGATGCAAAATTGTAGACATTAAATCTAATAATATTATGCTCATAGGTCATCGCATAGGAAACATATACATGGTGCATTTAGATGACATACATACATCTCATGCATGCTTAGTTGCTCAAAATGAAAATGATGTATGGTTGTGGCATAGGAAGCTAGGACATGCTAGCATTAGTGTTTTGGAAAAACTAGTCTCTCTAAATCTAGTTAGAGGTTTGCCCAAAATAAAATTTTCAAATGATAAAATTTGTGATGCATGCTCAAAGGGTAAACAACACAGGTCTTCCTTTAAATCCATTAATGATGTTTCTACTAGTAGATGCTTACAATTAATTCACATGGATTTGTTTGGGCCAATTAGGACTATGAGCTTGGGTGGTAAATCTTATGCTTTTGTGCTAGTTGATGATTTTTCTAGATTTACTTGGGTTCTCTTTTTAAGTACTAAAGATGAGGCTTTGGAAAAATTCATCACATTTTCAAAATTAACCCAAAATGATCTTGAACTTAGAATTTCACATATTAGAAGTGATCGTGGAACCGAGTTTCAAAATTTAGGGTTTGAAGAATTTTTGAATGAAAATGGTATTAGCCATAATTTTTCGGCTCCTCGAACTCCTCAACAAAATGGGGTAGTTGAGAGGAAAAATAGAACTTTACAAGAAATGGCTAGAACTATGCTTTGTGAAAACAATTTACCTAAATATTTTTGGGCGGAAGCCACAAACACCGCTTGTTATATTGTAAATCGAGTAATGATTAGGCCAATTTTAAAGAAAACACCTTATGAGATTTTAAAATCTAAAAAGCCTAACATTAGCTATTTTCACCCTTTTGGGTGCAAGTGTTTTGTTTTAAATAATGGTAAAGACAACTTAGGTAAATTTGATGCAAAAAGTGATGAAGCCATTTTTATAGGTTACTCTTTAACCTCTAAAGCCTATCGAGTATTTAACAAAAGAACTTTAGTAGTAGAAGAATCTATTCATGTTGTATTCGATGATAACCTCCTTCCTATGAAGGATTCTTGTGATGATGATGATGTAGGAATCATAAATGCCTTTGATGGAGGTCAAACTTCAAAGGAGGATGAGATTCCAACAAAAGAAGAAGACACACAAGAACCACCTCTTGAAGCCTTGAAGGACTTGGCTATTGAGGAAAAGGAAGTGAGCTACCCAAGGGAGTTGAACTATGTCAAAGATGGTGAAATCTTGGGTGATCCATCCAAGGGGGTAACCACTCGTTCTTCTCTTAGATTAATGAACCATGTTGCATTTATCTCATGCATAGAGCCTAAAAATATAAAAGAAGCATTGAAAAATGACTTTTGGATTATGGCTATGCAAGAAGAGTTAAATCAATTTGAGAGAAGTAATGTATGGACATTAGTTGATAGGCCTAGTAATCAATCTACAATAGGAACTAAATGGGTCTTTAGGAACAAACTAGATGAGAGTGGTAACATTGTGAGAAATAAAGCTAGACTTGTAGCACAAGGTTACACTCAAGAAGAGGGAATAGATTTTGATGAAACCTATGCACCCGTAGCTAGAATGGAAGCCATTAGGATGTTGCTTGCATATGCATGTTATCATAATTTCAAGCTTTTTCAAATGGATGTTAAAAGCGCATTTTTAAATGGTTTTATAAATGAAGAAGTGTATGTGGAACAACCACCGAGTTTTGAAGATTCAAAATTTCCAAATCATGTTTTCAAACTTACCAAAGCTCTTTATGGTTTAAAACAAGCTCCTAGAGCTTGGTATGAAAGGCTTTCAATTTTTTTGATTGAAAAAGGATTTGAAAAAGGTAAGGTGGACACTACACTCTTTATAAAAATGTATAAAAATGACATCTTAGTAGTTCAAATTTATGTTGATGATATTATTTTTGGTTCTACTAATGAATGTCATTGTCAAGAGTTTGCTAAGTTAATGCAAGGTGAATTTGAGATGAGCATGATGGGGGAGCTCTCATTCTTTTTGGGACTCCAAATCAAGCAAAAGAAGGATGGCACCTTCATCAACCAAGCAAAATACATAAAGGATATGCTCAAGAAGTTTGGCTTGGAGAATGCAAAGCCTCAAGCCACTCCTATGAGCTCATCCACAAAGCTTGACAAAGATGAAGGAGGTAAGTGTGTTGACTCTAAGCTTTATCGTTCTATGATTGGATCTTTGCTTTACCTTACCGCAAGTAGACCGGATATCTTGTTTAGTGTTTGCTTGTGTGCTAGGTTTCAAGCTAGTCCTAGAGAGTCTCACCTTATAGCCGTTAAGAGAATCTTTAGGTATCTTAGAGACACTCCTTGTTTAGGTCTTTGGTACCCTAGAGACTCTACCTTCAACCATCATGCTTACTCGGATGCGGATTATGGGGGTTGCAAAATTGATAGGAAAAGTACTTCGGGAACTTGCCAATTTTTAGGTAGTATGCTCATATCTTGGTTCTCTAAGAAACAAAATAGTGTAGCCTTATCTACCACCGAAGCCGAGTACATATCCTTAGGGAGTTGTTGTGCTCAAGTCCTTTGGATGAAGCAACAACTCTTAGATTATGGAATTAAAGTTGGAACCATACCCCTAAAATGTGACAACACTAGTGCAATATGTTTAACAAAAAATCCCATCCAACACTCTAGAACCAAACACATAGAAATAAGGCATCATTTCATTAGAGATCATGTCCTTAAGGAAGATGTGGTTATAGAGTATGTAGACACCTTAAATCAATTAGCGGACATTTTTACAAAACCCTTGGACAAAGAGCGTTTTTGGTCCCTTAGGAGAGAGTTAGGTCTAGCTAGCCTATCTTGACCTTTTAGGACCTCTTTTGTGCCTAAATATGCTTGATTTTGTGAAATGCCATGTTGATATGTTTAAACTCCTAATTTCATCCATGTTTATAGGGGAGTATGTTTATGCTTAAATATGTTTTGTCTGCTCATTCATGCCATTTATGCATGTTAGGCCTCTTAAAATTTCATTTTTCTGCATTTTTAGAGCCTCATCTGCACTTCCAGGCCCAGGTGTATCGAAACGGGTGACCCTGTTTCGATACGGATACCTTAAATCCAGCTCTGAGAGAAGGGCGTTTCGAAACGCCTCCAAGTCGTTCCGAAACATTTTTGCTACTGCCAAGGGGTGTATCGGAACGCGTTCCGATACGGGTCAAAGGGGTTTCGATACAGTCAACACCGTATCGAAATGATCTGTTTATTGGTTTTAAAATGGTCAAAACCCTAGCCGCCCGTTCCGAAACGGTCTTGACCGTTCCGAAACGGCATCGCGGACTGCTTTAAATTAGGGCTTTTAATGATACAAATTCACTTTATATCAAACTCTTAAAACCCTAAACCGCCTCCCTCTCTATAAATACCCTCTAAAACTCTTTGATTTTCACAAAATTGTGAGGGGTTTTACTCTACAACTCAAGTCTAAGCAAGTTTCATCAATCTTGTGCAAGGATTTTTCTCAAATCATCCAAAATCCCAAACTAAGGTAATTTTTCTATTTTTCTTTTTCTTTCAATTCATGTTCGAATCTTAGGTTAGAAAATTTTATTTTTGTATAAATTATATGTTTTTGTTGTGGGTTTTCAAAATCTTGTAAAAATTTTTTCAAATCTCAAAATTTTTTATTCTAATATAAAATTTTTCAATCGTATTTTTTAAACTGTTTTTTATTTTATTTTAATTTTGTTTTCAAAAACCTAAGTGGGATTTATTATTGGATTGATTTTTAATTATCTATGCATACACTTAATTTTAAAACACTTGCTTAATGTTTTTAGATGGCGGATCAATCAAACAAAAAGCGCAAAGCCGTTCAATCCGGTGATTCGAGCATTCGTCCAAATATTACGATGCTTTTTCAGAAATCTCTTAAAACTCCGGAGGCACGTGCTCGTTTCTCTTATGTCAAGGATTTTGCAATTCGCAAGGAACGTGTCATTGATCTTGAGTTCCTCAATTCCGAGCGATTCCTTTTCCGTTATCTCGCTCGTTTGGATGAGTGGAATCTCATGCATCTCTTGAGTCTTCCGGATGTTCGCTACAAAAGCATGGTACTCATCTTTTACTCTAATGCTCGTTTTCTTTATGATGAGACCAAAACCGAGATTATAGGAATTGAGTCATCCTTATTGGGCAAAAAGTTTGTTATTAATGTTGCTCTTTTGGAGTCTGCTCTTAAACTTAAGGATGAGGGTCTTGAGGATGAACGCCACTTTGGCAATTTTACCGGCAAAGCACTTTTCTTGGATGTCCATGATCGAGTTCTTCACTTGATGGTATCGTGGTTCATTCGACCTTCCGGAGGTAAATACTCCCACATCCGTCAAACCGATCATTTTTGGCTAGAGTGTTTCCGTAAGGGTGAGCGCCCAAATGTGCCTAAGATTATTTTTGCCGAGATAGTCAATAATATTAAGCTTATTGACACAAATGAGTTGAAGTCTTTCACTTATGGCATAGTCTTGAGCGCCTTATTTCATGATCTTGGCATCGATTGTTCTTATGACTCTCCGGAACCTCGCAAGACCAAGATTGGTGAGTCATCCCTTCGCAAGTCCGGGTTCACATATGTGGATGGTGTTTGGGAAAGAGTTGATAGAGAAGCGGATCCTCCTCTCGTTGCTCCTCCACCGCAAGTTCAAGCCGCAAACAATGATGCTCTCACGGCTTTCCTTACCGAGCGATTCAATGCTTTGGACTCTCGGTTCGATGCTTTGGACACTCGCCTTACTTCGGGCTTTGAATCTATGGGAAATCGTTTGAAGAATGTCGAGGATCGCCTTCTTTCTCTAGAGACTTCTCATTCCAACTTGGACCTATCCTTCTCCACGCTTTTTGGGCAATGGACGAAGTTTCACCGTTCTCAAGCCAAGAGCGATGATGATACTTCGGATGATGATGACGAGGCTTAGGAACTCCATATCATATCATATCATATCATATCATATCATATCATATTATCTACGCATTTTAGGATTAAGGTTGCATCTTTATGTTTTCTCATGTTTTAGGAACCTATGCTTATGGCTTTTTATTTGGGATTTTATGTTTGAACTTAATGTTTGAATTATGTTTTGGATATTTTGATTATGAATTTATAATATGGTTGCTTATTATTGCTTATTGATACTAATCCTTTATCTTCTCTATGAGCTTTTATTGTTCTTTTTGATCTAACAAAAAGGGGGAGAAGAAATTTAAGAGCCACACTTTTAACTAAAATTCGTTTTTAAATCTTAAAAGGTTTTAAAGGTTTACTTGGATTTCAAATCAAATTTTTTTTCTAAACTTGAAAAAACCTATCTTAAATTAAGGGGGAGTTAGAATATTTTCAAAACTTTCAAAATTCTCAAAAAATTCTAACTTTGGTTTTGTTATATCAAAAAGGGGGAGATTGTGAAACAAGTATTTTAATTTTGATATAACTAAAAACCTAAGGACTAAATTGAAAAAGTCAAAACGAATTTTAAGTCCTCAAAATATCCCCATATAATTTTTATATTATGCCCAAGTTAAAAACATGTCCTTCAAATATTTTTCTAAGTGTTTCAAGCCAAAACAGTGAATTTTAAGCACCCGTTCCGAAACGGCCCTCAGGCGTTTCGAAACGTTTTCATCACTGTCGACCATCGTTCCGAAACGTGTATCGAAACACTTCCACTCGTTTCGAAACGGTTTCACTCGTTTCGAAACTGTTCTTCATATTTGATTTAAAAAGGACTACAACGGTTCAAATATATGCTGAATTTTTAAATATTAAGAGGGTGTTTCGAAACAGATCAAGCCCGTTCCGAAACGACCCTTGACAGTAGCATTTTCGTTTCGAAATGGATTCATATTGTTTCGAAACAGGTCTCTATATGAATTCAAAAATATGACCGTTATGTATTTTAACTGATTTTCAGAAAGTAGTTAAGGCGTTTCGAAACGGGCTAAGACCGTTCCGAAACGACCCTTGACAGTGGCAAAATCGTTCCGAAACGGCCTTAAGGCGTTTCGAAACGGGCTCTTAAATGCACCCCAACGGCTCTTTCTATTTTAGTCTGTTCCGAAATAGGTTTCCCGTGTTCCGAAACGGGTTGGTGCAGACTGCATTTATGGTGGCAAGAGAGGGTTCCAACGGCTCCATTTATGTTCCCAACCACCCAAACGGCTAGAAATCAATGAGAAGGTATAAAAGAGACATCCAAAAGCATCAGCAACAACTATTGATCCTAAAGCAAATATCCAAACATCAAATTCAAGCAATTGAGCAAAAATCCCACTTTGTGTAAAAATCCCAATTTGTGTTCTTCATTCATATTTTGTAAAATTGGGTTGAGTGCTTGTATTGGGGCTATCATTTGTATTGAGAGATACCTTATTATCCTATAAATTTCTTTGTTCACTTGTGTGAGGGTTGGGTTGATTTTTGGGTAGAAAAATCAACCGAAATTGTAAAGGGTTGCCTCCTTGTCCTAGAAAAGGGGAAGATCAATTTAGTGAAATTGTTGCAAATCCTTAGTGAGACTAAGGTAGTGGATGTAGAGTTCATTTGGAACTTGAACCACTCTAAATCCCTTGTTCATCATTTTTAATTTGCCAATTTCCACTACAATCCTTTAAATTTCCAATTCACCCCCCTCTTGGTAAATATCGATCTTTCGATCCACTCAACAGTGTTTCAACCCTATCTTGACCAGTTTGTTGTGGTATTTATTGATGATATATTGGTATATTCTAAATCTGAGGCAGAGTATGAGGAACATCTTTGGATTGTGTTACAGACTCTGCGTGAGAAATAGATGTATGCAAAATTCAGTAAGTGTGAGTTTTGGCTTTCTGAGGTTATGTTTCTGGGTCATATAGTTTCTGCTCAGGGTATTTGGGTTGATCCGATGAAGGTTGAGGATATTATGAGTTGGAAGCAGCCCAAGAATGTTCTTGAGGTTCGAAGCTTCTTGGATTTAGCTGGTTATTATCGGAGATTCGTTGAGGGTTTCTCATCTATTGCAGCTCCGTTGACTAAGCTTCTGAGGAAGGATGTTCCCTTCGTCTGGACTGAGGCTCAGCAGTATAGTTTTGAGAAGCTTAAGTCTGTGTTGACTGAAGCTCCAGTTTTGATTCAGCCTGAGCTTGGTAAGGCTTATATAGTTTTCAGTGATGCTTCGTACACCGGATTGGGGTGTGTTCTGATGTAGGACGGGAAGGTAGTGGCTTATGTGTCTCAATAGTTGAAACCGCATGAGTGTAAATATCCTACCCATGATCTAGAGCTTGCTGTTGTTATCTTTGCACTTAAGATCTGGAGACACTATCTCTACGGAGAGAAGTGTTATATCTATACAGACCATAAGAGTCTGAAATACCTCCTCACTCAGAAAGAGCTTAATCTGAGACAGCGTCGCTGGTTAGAGCTTCTCAAGGATTATGATTGGGAGATTGAGTATCATCCGGGTAAAGCTAATGTCGTTGCAAATGCTTTAAGTCATAACGCCATTTTAGATTTGAGAGCTTTGTTTGCTCGGATGAGTTTATATGACAATTGGCAGTCTGTTGGCAGAACTTCGGGTTATTCCTACATTGTTTTCTGATATTCAAGCTGAGCAGCGTAGTGATCCGTTTTTGATGCATCGTATTAGAGAGGTGCATAAGGGTACATCTCGAGATTACTCTATTGATCAGGATGGGGTATTATGTTTCCGTGGTCGGTATTGTATTCCGAGGAAATCTGGGTTAAAACAGGTTATTCTCCGTGTGGCCCATGACAGTCCTTATTCTATGCATCCTGGTGGTGACAAGACGTATAAGAATCTTCGTGAAAGGTACAGGTGGAAAGGTCTCAAGCGGGACATCATCGGATTTGTATCGAAGTGTTTGACTTGTCAGAAAGTTAAAGCAGAGCATCAATGTCCGTCTGGGTTACTACAGCATATTGAGATTCCTCAGTGGAAGTGGGAGCGCGTGACTATGGACTTTGTTAGTGGACTTCCTTTGACTTCGTCGAAGAAGGATTCCATCTGGGTTATTGTTGATCGTTTGACGAAGTTCGCACATTTCATTCCTGTCCAAGTTAACTATTCTTTGAGTAAGTTAGCTCGACTTTATATTTCTGAGATCGTTCGACTTCATGGGGTACCGTTATCTATTATTTCTGACAGAGATCCGAGGTTCACTGCAAGATTCTGGAGGTCTCTTCATTCTGCTTTGGGTACTCGGTTGAACTTCAGTACATCTTATCATCCGCAAACAGATGGTCAGTCTGAGCGTGTGATCCAGATTCTTAAGGATATGTTGAGGGGTTGTATTCTTGATTTCAGAGTCAGTTTGGAGGATTTCCTGTCGCTTGCAGAGTTTGCTTATAATAACAGTTATCAGGCCAGTATCAAGATGGCACCGTATGAGGCTCTATATGGGCGTAGGTGTCGTTCACCTATTGGATGGACTGAGTTGAATGAGCACAAATTATTGGGACCGAAGATTGTGCACGAGGCTGAGCAGACTGTCAAATTGATTCAGGATCGGCTTAAGGCTGCTTTTGATAGACAGAAGTCTTATGCGATTTGAGACGTCGTGATCTTGAGTTTGAGGTGGGTGATGAGGTTTTCTTGAAAGTATCTCCTTGGAGGAAGGTACTTCGGTTTGGTCGTAAGGGCAAGCTGAGCCCTCGTTACATTGGCCCTTATCGGATTATTCGTCGAGTCGAACCAGTTGCCTATCAGCTAGAGTTACCACCAGAGCTTCAGCGAATTCACGATGTTTTCCATGTTTCAGTGTTGAGACGTTATCATCCTGATCCGTCACATGTTATGCATATTGAGGATATTGAGGTCCGTCCTGATTTGCGTTTTGAGGAGGAGCCTATTGAGATTCTTGCTCAGGATAAAAAGGTTCTCAGAAAGAAGACCATTAAGATGGTCAAAGTTTTGTGGCGTGGTTGTAGTCATGATGAGGCTACGTGGGAGCCCAAGACTGTCATCCGAGCTTAGTATCCGCATCTTTTTCCTCCAAGTAAAATTTCGAGGCCGAAATTCTTTTTAACAGGGGGAGAGTTGTAACACCCCAATTTTCGCCTAATTTGAAAACCTAAATTAGTGAAATCCTTAAATGAAAAACCCTAATAATTGGGGAATTTTAATTGGAAATTTAATTAAATTTCAGTGATTAAAATGAGAATTTTCGGAATTTCAATGACCAAATTGCAAAGGTTGTAAAATTTAGGTGCCGTTTAATAAACCTTAGAAAGGTTGATGACACGCATTGTGATTTACCCTTTTTGCGTGATTTAGCAGCCTGATTTCTTCTCTTTTCTGAGATTTTGCGCCGCTAGTTCTGTTTCCCATCTCTCTCGTGTGAGCAGCTTCCCAAACCCCTTTTCATTTCTTTTTCCGATCAAGCTCCGAAGAGGGAGCTACCGTCGACCATTCATCGAACCGACACCACCGTTCGACTCCCCTCGTCGTTCCGATCAAAACCCTACCCACCGATTTTGTTTTCCGTCCACCGTTGTTTAGAAACGGTTCGAAGACCGTTCGTGTTCTCTGTCGAAATCACCAAGTTTTGTCGGTTCATCGTGTTTCCGAGTTGGGTGAGTACGGGATTGCATGTTTTGTGTTTGGTTTGGCCGGAATTAACATTTAGGGGTTATCGACGTGTTTTCTAGTGATGAAATCCGTTTAGGGGAAAACCCTAATTTTAAATCGGTAGGAATTGGAGATTTTTGGGTTAGAACCAGTCCAAGGGCTGAACCGGGTTGACAGAACCAAACCGGTTCATTTTTTAAACAGACGGCTGACGTCAGCAATGACGTCGGCGTTTACCCGTTTGACCGTTGACCATTTGACCCGTTGACTGTTTGACCGTTGACCCGTTGACCGTTGACTTTTTCAGAAAAGGCATATTTTATGTTTTTCGACGTCCTGATTCCGTTTCCGCTGTCCGTTTTCCCAAATTCGACCCCGAAAGACTGTTTTGATCGCTTTTATTCGATTATACATGTATTTAAAGATTTGAATATCGGAAAAATTGATTGGAATTATTCGTATTTGCAGACGATATTGACTCGGATACTGAGATCCTTCCTCCTTCTCCTCCACCTGGACGACCTCCTGTTGCTCAGACATCGGGATCCGCTCGTGAGTTTAATTATTAATATCAATTCGATATTTATTTTATCAGTGTCTTGGCATAGTAGTAATATCTTTGATGGTATATTTAATTGTTTTAGGAGCTGACTCTGACCGACCTAGAGATAGAGCTGAGCGTGGGAGATGTCACCGTCGACGTTGAGTGTTAGCTATTTGAGGTGTGTTCTCTTCTGTACTGTCTGTTTACAATGCTCTGTTTGTAAATGTGTTGATTTGCTTAAATGTATACATGATGTGGTCTTATGGTATATGATGGTAATGTTCTGTTGATTTGTGATGTTTGACTTGTTCAGCATTCTGTTACGTTATGAAATATTTGTATATACATTCAGATTCAGATTACTGTATATCATATTATATGATTATGCATTTATGTTGATAAACAATGCATTCAGATTCAGAACTCAGATTTTATGTCATCTCATTATGGGTGGGATTCTGTATGGATAACTTCAGTAGCTTTATCCTTTGGGATGATGTCTTCTTCGGACCAGTGGTTTCGCCTACGGGATGGATTCCACTTCGGATGGTGACGAGGTAGAGAGTGGTTCTGGGGAACCTTACTCTTCGAATGGTGATGTAGTTGGGTGCATGTCATATTGTGTTGCATATTCATTAACATTTGTTTATGTGTTTGAACTGATTTATGATGGTAAATTGTAATATGATAAAATCTGATTTACTCTGTTGATATGACGATTTTGTTAATCCTGTTTGCACTGTAGAGACACACTGAGCGTTATCACTGACTCCCCCTTAGTTTCTATTTTCAGATACTCAGGTCTAGGCTACGGTACTTGGAGGACCTCGTTTTCCAGCTTATTTATTTATTATTATCAGTATGAGACTTGGACTTATTTTTATTATATGTTTTATCAGATTATATATAATTTAAGATTCTGGATATTTTATTTGGGGTTATTACGTTTTATCATGCATGCACATTTTGAATATTTAATATTTTCAGGAATATTTTATCAGTATATATATTGTGCGATATTATTATTATTATCTATTTTGGAATTAAAGTTTTGAATCAGGTTACTTGTGTAAGGGACAAGCTTTGAGTTTGACTCCTTATATTCGATCCAGTTCTTCCGGGTCGGGTTTAGGGCGTTACATTTAGTGGTATCAGAGCCAGGTTCAACACTCGGCCTGAGTGATTTAAATCAATTTTAAATTAAAAACAATTTTTTGGGGGTTACCTTGGCTGTTGATCTCTGGGAGAATGAAGGGAGTCTTAGAAATTATATTCGAATCAGAGTTGAGATAGATAGTGGGAAACCTTTGAAGAGATGTGTTGCTCTTGAGAAATTAAGTGATGGAAGGCCTAGGATCTGTATGGCTCATTTTGAGAGGCTTCCTAAATTCTGCTTTAGGTTTGGGCTAATTGGACATGAGGTGGATGCTTGTCAAACAATGTCGGCTGGGGAGAAAAGGGCATTTTTAGTTTGGGGAATGGTTGGGGATTGTTTCCGCAAGACAAAAAGCTCGAAACCAAAGGGTAAGGAGACCTAGTATAGTTTATTTTAATAAGGGTTGCAAGTCCAGTAATGTATGGAAGAAATCTTATATAGCCAGTTCAAGTAGGACAAATGACCTTGTTTTTGAAGAAGTGCCTCAGGATTTTATCCCTCCCATGGAAAGAAACAAAGCTGTTGTGATTTCAAATACAAGGAATATAAGATCTAAAAGAATTCTTTAAGGGGAAAATGAAGTGAGCAATCCTTTTGTACCAAAAAAGGCTAAGTCTGGGATGAGTGGCTCGGTTGTGGAGGAGGATTTTAGTTCAGAGGTGATCTCTAACTCTCAAACTTTAATTCCAACGGTGGAGGCTGCTAGTCAGCACCGCCGAGAACCATGCAAATTGTGTGTTGAAACTGCCGCGGACTGGCCAACCCTGAGACAGTTCGTCAACTGGGTCAGATTGTGGCCAGGAAAGAAGCTTCTTTAATTTTTCTTAGTGAAACTAGGGTGTATAAAAATGAAGTTGATAATGTTAGAAGAAGATTGAGAAATCATGGTTGTTTTGAGGTGGAAAGGGGTCCTAATTGTGTTGGTTTACTGTTATTGTGGAGTGATGATATCCAAGTAAATTTACTATCTTTCTCCAAGTCACATATTGATGTTGAAGTTTATGGAAGTTTTAGCCCTTTTAGATTCACTGATTTTTATGGGACTTGTGATAGAGCTAGGAAATATGAAGATTGGAAGTTACTTGACAAATTGAAAGACCACTCCTCTCTGCCTTTGTTAGTAGGAGGAGATTTAAATGATATTTTGGACTTGAATGAAAAAGCTGGTGGTAG
Organism: Hibiscus tridactylites; assembly: GCA_958450335.1. Classification (NCBI taxonomy): domain Eukaryota; kingdom Viridiplantae; phylum Streptophyta; class Magnoliopsida; order Malvales; family Malvaceae; genus Hibiscus; species Hibiscus tridactylites. Next base: position 34,894,375 of record OY288292.1, on the reverse strand, counting down.
AAGAAAACCCTAGGTTGAGATTGAAAACTTTAGAAATGCTTTAGAAAGGAATAGCTTGTGGGATCTGAAACCGAGTAGAGGCTAGTTTACCTGGGAGAAGGGGGAAGATATGGAAACTCGTGTTAAAGAAAGAATTGGCAGATTTATTGCAAATATTCCCTGGATTCATGAATTTGGGCAGTGTGAGGTTATTTCAGAATTTACTTTTGAATCAGACCATTGTTTCATATGCCTTGATACAGAGGGGCCAAGTAGACATTTTGGAAGAAATAGAGACTACTTTAAATTTGATACATGTTGGGCTGAGGCGGAAGATTTTGTTCAAACTGTTCATAATGCTTGGAACTTTCAATCTAGAAACACTTTAGAGAAGTTAAGAAATGTTGAAAATCACTTGGATGTTTGGCAAAATAGGAGAAGGGATAAAGCTGTGAAAAGAAAAGGAGAGCTGGAAAAGAGGACCAAGTTTCTTATAGCCCAAGTCATTACTGATAATTATTTGATTGAATTAAATCAAGTCAGAAGAGAGCTGAAAACTTTACTGGATAAAGAAGAGAAGTATTGGAGACAAAGATCAAGGGTTCAATGGTTAATAGAGGGAGACAAAAACACTGCATTTTTTCATACAAGGGCCAGCGGAAGGAAGAAGAAAAATCACATTAAGGGGTTTTTTTTTATGAGGATGGTGTGTGGCAAGAGGGGTGGAGAATGTTTTTGGTGTGACTCAGAAAATTTTCTCCAATCTTTATCGATCCAGTGGTGGTGTAACGTCAACTTGATCCTGGATGCTGTCAAGACATGTATAACACCTGAGATGAACACTAGGTTGTGTGCTGAATTCATGGTGGAGGAAGTCAAAAGAGCCTTTTTTCAAATACACCCCAACAAAGCCCCAGGTTATGATGGTATGCCAACTTCCTTTTTTAGATATTTTTGGTCATAATTGGTTGTGATTTCATTCAATTATGTCTTGATTTACTTGCTGGCAAACTTAATATGTCTGATGTTAATCAAACTGTAATTGTCCTTATACATAAAGTAGATAACACAACCCTTCTGAGACAATTTAGACCAATAAGTCTATGCACTGTAGTGTATAAGACTTGCTCAAAGGTCTTGGTTAACAGGCTTAAAGGAGTAATGTATTGTTGCATAGCTGAAAACCAGAGTGCATTTGTGCCTAGAAGAATGATATATGATAATGTTGTAGTTTCCCATGAATCATTGCATTACCTAAAGAGAGCTCGAAATGGTCCTAATAAAGGAGCTTTAATTAAATTAGATATGGAAAAGGCATATGATAGGGTAGAGTGGCAGTTTCTCATTGATGTTATGTGCAAAATGGGCTTTGATTCAAACTAGATAAACCTTATGATGAACTGTGTAACCTCAGTTTCCTATTGCTTTAGAATCAATGGTTGTGTTTCTGATTTCTTTAGGCCTGGGAGAGGGTTGAGGCAAGGAGATCATCTTTCCTCTTTTTATTTTGTACTTAAGGGCTCTATGCTCTACTTTTGAAACAACATTTGGAGGGTAATATAAAAGGAATTAAGGCTATCATGTATGGTCCTAAGGTAAATCATTTGTTATATGCTGATGACTGTCTCCTCTTTATTAAAAATTCTGTTAAAGAAACTAAATGTTTGAAGGAGATGCTAGCTGAGTATGAAACTTCTTATGGGCAAAAAGTGAGTGTGGAAAAATCCTATGTTTATTTTAGTAATGGTATGAGTGAGCATGATAAGACTAGAATTCTAAATGTGTTGAATATGAGAGAAAAAAGGAGTTGGGCAATTATCTTGGGCTTCCTTTAATTGTGGGAAAGAATAAAACAGAATCTTTGAGCTTTTTAAGAGGTAATGTAGATAAATGTGTAAGGGGCTGGATTAAAAATTTACTCTCCTATGGTGGTAGAGAGGTTTTATTGAAATCAGTAGCTCAAGCCCTGCCTTCCTATGCCATGTTGTGTTTCTGTTTGCCAGATTACATTCTAGACCCTATCATTTCCACCATGAAAAGCTTTTGGTGGTCAGAGAATACTGATGAAAGGGACTGAACTCATGTTGCATGGAGGAAGCTTTGCAGACCTAAAAGGGATGGAGGATTGAGACTGAGAGATTTGAAGTTGTTCAACCTGATACTTCTGAGAAAACAGGTATGGAGACTCATTACAAAAAAGGATTCTCTTTGCTTTAAAGTTCTGTCAGCTAAGTACTTTCCACATGGTAACATTTTAGAAGCCAAGCTAGGTGACAAACCATCTTTTATATGGAGCAACATATATAAGGCAAAAGAAAGGTTAAATGATGGGTTTTATTGGAAAATTGGGATAGGTAGTGAGGTTAACATGTTTAGAAATAGGTGGGGAGGTGATAATTCTGTGATTTTTTCTGATATGTATATGAAATTTGTTGTTCTTTTTAAATGAAAGGATTTGATGGTTCCTAACCAAAACATGTGGGATAGAAGAGAGGTTCTTCAAGTGTTTTCTAGGGAGAATGCTGTTAAGATTCTCAACTGTCTCATTGCACTAGCCCATGGAGATTGTATAATCTGAAGTCATTATTCTTCAAAGAATTATATCACATGGTCGGCTCATAATTGGCTAATGGTCCAGGATAATGTTGAAAGAGATACTTTTTTAGCTAAATTGCCTACCCTACCCAAGATTAGAATTTTTGGTTGGAGGCTTTGTTATGAAGCTTTGCCTACTGCCCTGAAGTTGTCTTTAGCTGGTATTGGTTCAAGTATGTACAAAGTTTGTAACTCTGAAGAAGAATTTGTGTTGCATGCTTTTAAAGACTGTCCCTTTGTGGTTGAGGTGTTTGATCTTTGTGGTTTATCATCCTTAACTCATGTTGGGGTTTTTGGTAACTGCAAGGATTGGTTAAAGGCAGCTTTAGAAGTCCTTGATAAGAACCAATTTACCATTTTGATTGTCTTATTATGGAATCTTTGGAATATGAGGAACAATGTTGTGCATAAAAATGTGTTGCATCATGCAAGTGTTATTATAGATTATGCTCAGTTTCTCTCTTCAGATTTCTTGCAGGCACAAGAGTTTGTTTCCCATTCTGCTCCTTGTAATCGTGCTGTGAAATGATCCTGCTCTCCTAAAGGTTTTATAAAAATTAATGTGGATGGAGCGTATGTTGCTGATTCTGGTGAAGCTGCCATTGGAGTTATAACACGAGATTGTCATGGCATGATGATCGATGGCTGGGCATACAAGCTGGTGGGTTCTTATTCTGCAGAAACAACTGAGGTTTGTGCTTTTGCAACAGCAGTTAACATGGCAGTTGACAATAGATGGTGCAATGTTCAAATTGAAGGTGACTCGATGGCTATAATCAACAAGTTGTCAGCCCCTGATCTGGATCGTTCGGTTGCTGCATCCTTTTTGCTGGAAGCCTATGCTCTTCTTCATTTTTATTCTGATTTTAAGTTACTTCAGGTAAACCGTGTGGCCAATCGAGCTGCTCATGGCTTTACCCATTGGGCCCTTTCGTTAGAAAGTTTATTTTATTTTTCTTTTGATGTACCCGATTGTATTGAACAATTTGTACTTGAGGATGCCATTTTTGTCTAAGTTTTATTGAATATGGTCTTTTTTAAAAAAAAATAATAAATAACCTAAATTAGACCTTACCCCTACTCTGCAGCTGCCATCTCCTACAACTCGAGCCGCCGCCATAAGCTAAACCCCTAATATGACCCTGAATGAACCCTAAACTATACTATGGAAACCCTAAATAACCCCCTAAACCCAACACAATTTGTCACTACCGTCCAAAATATCCTCTTTCTGCCACCACCGCCATATTCCCATCATTTCAAAGCCTTCATCCTTATCCCTACAGCCACCGACCATCATTATCCTCGTGACCCCTTGACGTGGCCGGTTGAAAGCCATTCCACTCCCCCTATAAAATGAGATATGTAACACAAAGGAAAGGAAGGAGATTCAGACCAAAAAAGGAGAAAACTGAGGCTCTTCATATTCGAAAAATAGAGAAAGGAGAGTTTTTAGGTCAAAAAAACGAGAAAAAGAAAGTATTCTTGTGTTTGGGAGATTTTTCCAAAAATCAAGTTGAAATTCGTGTTTGGGAGGCTTACCCGAGTCGACCGGTGCGCTTGCATGTCCTCCGGTCGTCGGAGGCGGCAAATTCTGTCGCCGATGAACGACGGCGCACGGTGGAGCTCGATGACCGACGTCTGGGGTTAGGCAGAGAGAGTGGAGAGAGCTTGAGAGAAATTTGAGAGTATTCTTGTGTTTTTTTTTTATTTCCAAAGCTGAAAATGATCTTTTGGGATAAAAAAGTATATTTAAATACTTTCCAAAACGACGCCGTTTGGCCCTTGTAACCACTCGTGTGACCGACCTAGGGAGGATCCGTACGTTTTAAGAAATGGAAAAATTACCTTTTCAATAATTTCGCTTTTATTTTATTTTAATTTCGCCCATTTTAATGTTTATTTCTTTTTATTTAGGGTAAATGACCTAAATCATCACTCAACTTTGCACTTTGACCTATTTTGGTTACTTAACTTTCAAAATATTTAATTTTATCACTGAACTTTAAACATTGATCTATTTTGGTCACTCCACCATTAAGTATCTAACACTATTATAACGTGAAAATAAAAAATAATAAAAAATATATATTTTTAATAATATTTTAATAAACTTAATTAAATTAAATAAAAATCACCCCTCACCTCACCCTCCTTCACCACTATCCCACCCCTTTCTCACCTTCACCGGTAACTCTCTTTTTCATCCCAAGAACACCGCTCCGGTGAGTTTTCCGGCGAACCAAAACAACCAAAAAAAGCAACCTCAATATGTGAAGGAACTATCATTTAAATAGAAAGAGGAAAGGAAATCCAACACACTTACCTCCGCTAGTCCTCATGTAACCACTTAAAGTGAAAAAAAAAAGTGCGCGATTTATCATCATTGACGAAAACCTCCCATTTGTTAAAACCGATTCAATACCTACTCACAATAAGAGAAGACCAAAATCATATTCTGTAAATTAAAAGGAAGAAAAACAATGGAACTATGCATAAAATAAAGATAAAGATTGAATCGCTTTTGAAACTGAAGCTTCTGGCGAAGCATTGTTACAATAGAGTCAATCTGGTGAAATCTAATAGGAACAACCCTTCCTAAACGTATATGGAATTCCCTTCTCAAGGCAACCTTTTCAAGCTTGTGTTCTTCTTTACACAGTACATTCAATGGAACATCAATATCCGCAACATGAAGACAGGGAACAAAGGATGAAACTTTCTTAAAAAATTGACCCATCTCTTCTTTGAAACAGAAGGTATGAAAACTGATCAAATAACAGAGTAAGCAAAAGTAAAGGCATTAAGTATTATTTTAATGAAAAAATATAACGCAACATTATAAAGGCAGGCACCTGGAATGTAGATGTGCAAAGCATAATTGCCTTCAACATGAGGGAAGTTTCTGACACGGCTGGACTGATCGGTTTTTGAGAAATCCAACGACCCTTTTTGATTGTCAAGGAAAAAGAAAGAGTTGATGGGCATAAAAAGGGTAAAATTTACTAGAAAAAAATGATGGGAAGTTGAGTGTAGATTGAATTACCAAGGGAATTGGGAGGGTGGAGGAGAGAAACAGGAGGCGGAGGGAGAGGGGACGAGTGTGCCTCCTCTATTTGGGGTTTCAATTTGGCGGGAAGAGTCGACGGACAAGAGTCGGCTAAAATATATATTTAATTATTTAATTTCATTAGGTGTATTAAAATATTATTAAGATATATATTTTTATTATTTTTTATTTTCACGTCATAATAGTATTAGAGATTTAACGGTAGAGTGACTAAAATAGGTCAATATTTAAAGTTCAGTGTTAAAATTGAGCATTTTGAAAGTTGAGTGACCAAAACAGGTCACAGAGCAAAGTTGAGTGATGATTCTAGTAATTTACCCTTTTATTTATGCCTTTTGTTTTCTGTTTTCATTCAACTTAGTCACTGATTCTTTCATTATTTATAGTTATAATATAACATTTATTTTACTGCCTTTTATAATACGTAATATAGTATAGCTTCATATTTTATTAATATTACATTAATATGGTACTATTTAATCCATAAATAAATTAATTTATTCTCATACTTATTTATGTAAAGTTTCCTATCTATATTTATGTTAAGTATTAACCATTTATTTTATATGTATATATACAAAGTTTGTCATATATATTAATATTTTCTATATTAATATTTTACCATGTATGTATGTATGTACTTCTTTAATTGTGTAATAAATGTAATGGCTTTTTTATCACATGTTATATATCTTTCTTTATATCATATAATTTATACACATATTTTTTCTAAAATTTTTAATATACACGTATTAACATGTCATATTGCATTCTATATTATTTTTACCCAATCAAGTTTTTATAAAGATAAGACAACATTCTTTATTTATGATTCTCAATAAAATTATGTCTCGATCTTAAAGAGGCGTGATTGTTTTTACTCTCAATTATCCTAAATAAAAATATATTTTAGCCAAATCACGATATTTGAGTCGATATTCCTTTATTTAGGAATCTCGAGAAAATCATGTCTTGAGCTTAAAGAGATTTAATTTTCTCGTTAATCCTAAATAAAGAAGTATTTGTTTAAATATATTATGAACAAACAAATTTTAAACACTTAGGGATCATACTTTTAAATCGTATTAGAATTCTTAATCCCCACCATAAAGACACTACGTAATCGGGTAGGTACCAATTTTAGGTGTTGTGGGGTGTTCATCCTTCACCACACGTAATTAACTTTCGAACCTATTTTCTGGTTTTGTAGACCAATATTTTTTGTTTTAATAAAATGCCAAAAACAAGTTTTATTAAAATAACTGAGTTTTAGGTGATCCAATCTCACCTAAATTAAAAAGATTGGTGGCGACTCGATTCAATTTTTTTTTGTTAAAAACGCGTCAAGCTCGAGGGCCGTTATTACATTGTTGTTACAAATTTCTGATTACTAAACATCTAAATTAGTAGATTTGACTCATCAATAGAGGTGGCAAGTGGGTCAATCGGTTCGGGTTATTTCGGTTTTGGTTATTTCGAGTATGATATCATTCGGTTCAAATTCGGTTTTGGTTCTATAGTGCTTCGGGTCATTTCGATTTGGTTGATTTTCAGTTTGGTTATTTTCGGTTCAGTTATTTCGTTTCGGGTTAATGGGAGATCAGTTGGTTTTAATCAAGTTTTTAGGTTGATCAGTTTTTTACACCCTACATATGGCTTTATAAATGCAATATATTTGACTTTTTGGTGAGTTGTGCGGCTATTCATATCTCATCTTTCTTTATTTATATTAATACCTTTTATTTATTTCGAGTTGTCTTCGGTTCGGGTCCATTTTGGTTTAACTAAAAATTTGTTCGATTTCAGTTTAGTTTCTATTTTGAATCAAATTTCGGTTCATCATGTTTAGGTCAGTTTTGAATCTCGATTCGAGTAAATCAGTTCAATTCTCGAGTTTCAAGTCAAATTTGTCAATTTAATCAAAACTCTAAAATTACTTCAAACCTTTAATTTGTACTAAAAACGATATTTATTGAACATAACATTTTGGGTTGTAGTACTTGCTAGGCAGCTGAGCCAGGCTGGTTCAGAGTACAGTGGACCCTAGTACCTCTGATGTATAAGCTTGGGCTTCATCCTATTTATCCATGTAATGCCACTATTATTAGGCTTCTTCATTGGTCCTCTCCAACTCGAAAACATTGCTACAATTAGAATATCAACAAATTTAAAACAATAAATTACGAGAATAAATTGTTTAAAAATTACGAGAATAAATAAAATAAAAATAAAATAATATTAAATATACTAACATGTCGGAATTTTTCATATATATACAAATTTCAAGAGGGGCATGAATGAGTTTCTTAGAGTTTGAAGCTTGGACATTAATGTCATTCTTGGAACCTGAACAGTGAAACATACCAATTTCTGAAAATCTCTAAACAGATTTTTTTAATTTTATAAAATTACAAACATAGTTATGAAATATTAATGCACGAATTATTATATTTACAAAAGCATAAAAATTATTTGTATGGCTAGTATGTGTCAATGCACGTGCACTTGTATCGACTTAGCTCGGTAGGTAGGACTGAGAGGGGGAGGGCAGGTGGAGTATAGTGGAGCCTGGCACTTTTCCCGTCCTTTTTTTGAACTCCTAAGAAAATAATACAAATAATTAATTAAAAATATAATTATTTTTTATTCTAATATATTTTTATAGGCAAAATTAGTGAAATATTATTCTTGAAAAAATGGGATTGACTGGCTTTTATTTAACCATTTGGGGTGATTGTTACAATGATGACAGGAGGGGGAGTCTAAAACACACTGGTTTAGGGTGTGGTTAAAAATCTGTAAATTTTAAAAGTTGTTTAAGATTCACCTAAAATTTAAAATATTACACTTTTTTATAACATTTTAAGTTGATTTCTCTGTGATTTTTTTGACAAGTTTTAAAATTTATTTTTATATAATATTTTAAATTTTTGGACAAAATTTCAAAAACTTGTCAAAAATTACGAAAAAATCAACCTAAAATGTTATAAAAATTCTAAAATTTTAGGTTCTTGAATAAATCTTGGATAAATTTCAAAATTTACCATTTTTGAATTGCACCTCATACTCATCTTAAGTGGAGTCGTCGTTTGTTCCTTACGAGATTATTAAAATCGCCATCAACTCCAAACATTTCTCATGAATAGAGGTGGATCACTATGGGAGTCAGGGGTAGCCCTGCCCCTCCAAACTTTTAAAAATTTAAAGATAGGCTCTTTGAAAATTAAAAAAATTCAATTTGACCCTTACAAATTTTAAATTTTTTTATTATGTTCTAAATTTTTGAATATTTTTAATTAAGTCATCTTCAAAAAATTTAACAAATATTCATTATGCCTTTAATTTTTTTTTTGAAAATTTTAATTTGGCTCACCTAAACTCTATTATCAAGATTCACCCCTGCTCATGAAAATATATTTAAAAAATATTATAAGAAAGTCATCGTATTTTCTGGACGATTTTTTTCCTTGCATGCACGCATGCTTAGTGGCAGATGGACCGTGACCGGGCAACATGATGGGTTTAGGTTGAAAAAATTACAAACAAATCATAGAAAAGAAAAGAAAGGGTTGGAGTCGAAAGCAAATCAAGTGAGGGAGAGTAGTTTAAAGCTCTTTTTCAAGTAAATTATGACATATTTACTATTTACTATTTAGTATATTATTTTAGTTAAATTGTTAAATAACAAATTTAGTTTGAATGTTACAGTTAGTTTTACATGTTAAAGTTGATTGTATATTTTTATGAATTATATTTTATTATTGTATATATTTGTTAAAATTAGTTGGTTTCATAAAAAGAAGACTGTTTAAAGTCTTTGAAATGTATAATGTATATGTTACTAATGGAAGTTAAGATTATTATTTTAATTATTATTAATATTAATATTATGATCTTTACAATAAAAATATTTTAAATGTATTATATTATCATTAATATATTAAAAAATTATTATTATTAAAAAGTTGAATAAATAATAATAATAATAATAATAATAATAATAATAATTTTCTGATTAAGGTTATTAGTATTTTTTTGATTAAAAGAGTGGAATGAACCATATGCCTCATTCAAAATATCCCAACCTAAATTGGAAAAAAGAGTACATATAGTTCCTTCAAAGTAACACACAATCAACAACGTAAAACAAGAAAAACCACCCTCGCCACCTACACTCAACCCTCCCTATCAACCGGCATCAAAATTCTCCCCCTCGGCAGCATCGAGCAGCAACTGACCAAGGCAAGCCGATGGTGGCTCGAATAGACAATGACACAACAAATCATCTCTCGAAGCGAGCTTAGCCAACTTATTAGCCAATCTATTCTTTTCTCGAACCACATGAGCAATGCGGACAATCCATTGTTGCGACAACAACTCCGCAATGTGTGGAAGCAAAGTGAAACAACCATGGGCATCAGATGAATTAGTAATCAACCGAAAAACATCCAAACAATCCGTTTCAACTAAATGGTTTCGAATCCCCAACAACCAAGCTGATTGTGAGCCTTCTAAAACACCCCACAACTCGGCCTCAAGCACAATGCATATATCAATCCACTAAGTGAAACCATAAGCTATCTTAAGAAACTGATATGTGGTATTTTAAAATAATATTTTTTAATTTCTTTCAAGAAAATAAAACTCATTTTCCCTATTTTCCACGTGAATTTCAAATGTACTGATACTTTAAGCAATATTTGCAGTTTATATCAAGTTATCTTAAGAAAAATTGAGGGATTTGATTTGAGTTTTTCTATGAGTTCCATCTTTTGCTTGGAATCAAATTAAGGGTCGTGTTCTGAAATTTCAAGTAAACAAGTGTTTTTTTCGATTTCATTTGGGTATTTTCAGGATTTTACGTTGAGATTAAATGATTCTAGGATTCTCTTCGATTTCATTTGGGTTATATGAATTTTGGCTTGCTTATTCGTTTAGAATTAATTTTTCATTCGATTGTTTTGAAGGATGTCATCATATTCGTCAAACTAAAAAGGAATGAAACAATCGAGAAATTTTGTGCGACTGTGAGAAGAAAGCTGAAATTCGTACTTCCAGTAAAGAATTAACCAAAGGCCAGCGTTTCTTTGGTTGCACAATTTGGTTCAAGGTTAAATCTTCCTCATGGATTGATGAAGTGCGAATGTTCTGAAATTTTATGCATTATTTTAAACTAGATTTATGAAATGTGAAGCAGGAGGATGGATGTGAATTCTTTCGTTGGGTTGATGAAGATGTTGGAGAAAAAACGAAAAAGACATTCTTCTCGAAGTTATAACAGAAAATAACATGTTGTTAAGGAAGAATCGAGAGTTGAAGGTTGCTCAAGTATTGCTGAAATGCAAAAGAGATTATTGTGTAAGTGATGGTTCAAAATTGGTGGAGGTGAAGGAGAAGTTGAGGAAAGTGTCTGAGAATTGCTCACCTTAAGCTTCGTTGGGTTGTTTGTGATTTTTGGTGTACTGTTTTCCATGAGTAATTCATAGATTAGAATTTCTCACCTTACAAAGTGTCCAAGAACTGCTCACCTTAAGCTTGTTTTTGGTTTACTTTTATGTATTTGTTAACCTTAATCTTGTTCTAGTTGTACAAGGCTGATGTACTTGAACAACTGAAAGTTTATGAATTTTTTTTTTGATCGAAAAAGACTTTCATTACCAAAACAAAAGGATAACAGACTCGATAGAAACATAAAACGACACACTTGAAACCAGCCTTCTAGGCCATCGGGCAAGGACAGAAACACCTAAACAACGCAGCACAAAGCTTAACGATAAAACAAACTCTAAAGGGCCATAAGAGCCACTAACAAACAACCCACCACAACAAAGCAGGAACTGGCCGTATTCATCAACCTCACAGAGGAACCAACGGCAAACCGAGACATGCTCGAGAGACTTACTCAGATGCCAAAATGACTTTTTCATCGGGCAAAGACAATCGGCACCACCATTCCTTCGTCGGAGAGCTCTATCCAGAGGCAGGCTTCCGCTCCATCGGTAACGGTCCTTATCACGACAAGCGGTACAGTGATTATTGTCCAAATGCCGAATCGAAAACCAGGGCATCCGTTGCTCTCCAAGAACATCAGCTGAAAACTCGAACCACACTAAAACAACAAACGAAACAGACCTAGAAATGTAACTAAAACACCAAAAGAAACTGACACTACATGGTGGAGGTGAGCAAATCGCAAGGCACCCAAGCACCTCCTCAACCTTGGTGCCCGAACCACAGGAGCTCATGGAGTGATCGGATAACTCTCACCGGAGTTATCCGCAAAAACTTGCACAAAACGACTTTGGATCGAACAAATGCTCCAATAAACTGAAATGATGAAGCTTGATGTCAAGGTGGGGCCGACACCCAGTGCACAGGCTCGGCAATTAAAGCAGCATGGAAGAAATTGGAATCCCAAATAAAGAAAGTAAGGTGGGCCCCAGAAGTCCTTGAAAAGCCACCAATAGTTGACTTTATGAGCACATGCCAACCAATTGCACAACCTGTAATTCCTAGGAATGGAATTACGTGCAGAGATGAGCTCCCTCATGGTATGCCTAAAAATAGACATAGCACCAGCTGGTATAGATCGGAAAACCACTTCCCTTGTTTCCAAATATTTTCCGGCAACGAAGGTAAAGCTTGGTCCCAAGAGTGCGCCGCCTACCGAAAGACAGTTGTCTTCAACGCCTTTATTCTGGCCACTCCAAACTGAAATAGCGAACCGCCCATAGAGAAGGAGTCGATACAACGCATAGGGGAGATTGTAGGCCTGACACCGGCGCGATGAGACCCAAAGCGGTGAGCATAACAGACTGCGGCACCAGGGGAGGAGCGGATACCTGGAGGCGACAAAACCAGACGTCCATTCAGAACCTCCAATGGCACCCATCCTAACGCCGCCGGAAAGATTCGTCCATTCAAAGCACAGCAGCAAAGCAGGTCGGTTACCAGCCAGATTAACGGCAACAACCACCGTTGGGGTTCTGCCGCGAGAGCCACAAACGTTTGTAAGCAGCCTGCTCCTCGCCCTCGCTTCTCCACCGTCAAGAAACCTCCGAGCAAACCAACAGTCAACCTCGTCCCCTAAGATGCCGACGATCTGGTGACCATCTGATGGCGACGAAGTCCTCCGTGCAGAGACCACGCAACAAGGCCGACTCCTGCAGACCAAAATAGTTGTCTGAGGCCCGGGGAGCTTTTGGTGGGAGAAAACTTTGGGCGCGTGAGGCGCGTTGAGTTTTTTCATCTGTATGGGCTAAGTTACTGAAAGTTTATGAAATGTTCTTTAGTATACATCTATTACAAATTTACATTACCTTAATTTTCATTCCAGATTAAACAAAATACATAAATAAAAGGTTTTTCGGTGTAAATGTTTTAACTGTGATTAGTTATTATTGATACATCAGTGTAGTTAGTTGGTTGTAGTTAAGTAGAACTTACACCGATGTAAATGTATTATAGTTAGTTAGTTGTAGTTAAGTAAAACTTACATCGGTGTAAATATGTTATAGTTACTTAGTTGTAGTTAAGTAGAACTTACACCGGTGTAAATGTGTTATAGTTAGTCAGTTGTAATTAAGTACCAAAGCTATTTCCAAACGTCAGTACCAAAGCTAATGCCTAAAAACATGCAATTGCATATGCAAGTAATGACTATAATTATATATACATGAAGGACAAAAAATTAATACCAAAGCCATTTCCAAAAGTCACATAATTTTCAATTATTCTGCTCGTAAGGACAAAGTAAAAAAGGTAAAGCTTATATCTTCTTCTAAACATGAACAACAATTGGTAGATTAAAGTGTCTAATATGAATCGAACAAAATATATAAAGTTATGACCGCCTCTCAAAGTAAAGTTGCACAAAATATGATAAAAACAGTTCATTTACTAGCTTTAAAAAGTGTAACCCCCTCGTCCAGGTCTGGCCGGATGACCGGTTCGAGTGGGCCACACGGGGAAAACCGAAACGAAACCCGTTAAGGTTCCCTCTCGGTTAGCAACCCTATTTTTTTTTCATTTCATTTTAATCTTGTCTATAGGAGTATTAGATCCTAAGTGATCAAACATCGGGACAACATACACGAGATAATTGAACAAAACCATAACAACAATTAACATCCCAATTTTAAATTTAAACTGCAGGCGGTATCGATACCCTTGAGGGGTGTATCGATACCCCTTGACTAGGTCAACTGGTCAGGGTCAACCCGTGGAGACCGTTTCGATACACCCAAGGAGTGTATCGATACCCTCCCCAACGGTTGACTTCACACGGTCAACGCTAAGATGACCGTATCGAAACGCCAGGGACTCGTTTTGATACCAAAGTGGACAATAACTTCAGTGACCAAAATGGTATCGATACGCCCCCCTCGCGTTTCGAAATGCATGGCCTGAAACAAGAAGGCCGTATCGATACGGGACCAACCGTATCGATACCCCTGCAACGAACTTACAGGTTTTAGCTGATTTAAGGCACAAGGATGCCCCTAAATCCCTCTAAAACCTCAACCAACACACTAACATCAATCCTATGGCAAACCAACCATATAAGCATGCTTTCACATCAATTAAACGAGACTAATCACCAAGGTATAACATCACAAACCATGCATTCATACATATCATAAAAGGAGCAAGCATTCACATAGCCGACACTTAGACAAATTCAAGATAGCAAAACTAACAAGGTTTCAAGCAAGGCATACGAGGAGTCTAACATGCTCCTAAGCAACATCAACCACAACACAATCCAAAAACATCATAATAAGATTACATGCCCCATTGCTTGACTATTACATCTTAATTTAAAAGTTCATACTTGGTAGCTACACTAGCACCACAAGCACACTTGGAGGCCCCCTTCTTGCTCCTAACAACCCCACGAACTAAGGATCTGCAATGTTGAACAAAGAGAGCGTAAGCAATGATGCTTAGTGAGGGTAAGATCTTAAAAACAAACCTCAACATTGTAGGGTCCGAGCACGATCTTAGCCAAGGCATTACACATAAATACCAAGGATCCACAAGAGCCACAAGATAAAGATGCATGAGCAATATTCAAATAAATGCCATGATCATGAGCTCTAAATCCACAACACAAGTAATCACATTTAAACATCCAAATAAGGATCATATATTATAACACCTTGATACACATATCAATCAACATTGGCACCTAGCTATGACCCGAATACGCGGATAAATACGTTGGAAACTCACATCCAACAACTACTTTACCTCACGGTGGGATTACACTCATCACCGGTCTCGCGGAGGGGATTCCACTCATCCTCACGCCCCGTCGATGGGATTCCACTCATCATCGACTATATTTAAATACAATTTCCGGGCGAACCCGTACTCCTCCTTGGTGACTCAACGCCACCAAGGCCACGCGCGACTTTTGACTCATGTGTACACACTAACATCCTAATGATCGATCATTTGTACTCAAGCATACTAGTGCCAACATTTTACTCATTCCACATTACTCATTTCAATCAATTCCGTGCTTAGCACATACTCACCATGAACACGATCATGAACCATTACCATGCATGCCTCAAGCATCACAAATCATGCCTTATCTCACATGTATACACAATATACATAAATCAATCATATCACAAGTCATACGAGGCATACACATTCATATTTATAAGTTCATCCAAAGGCTCTAGATCAAGTTTAGGATTAGGTTACCACCCTAATCCTAACTCTAGGTGGGTCTACCAAGCTCAACCTAGTCCACATACTTGAACCAACCATTTAAAAACCATATAAAACAATTAACCACTCACCTAAGCTCCCAAGCTCAAAGACCAAGCAACCATGGTCTTCAATTTCCGGATTTGCTCCCAAGGCTTCACCAACCCAAAACCTCACTTCTAAACACCTCAACACAAGCAAAACAATCTCAAATCAAATGAAACATCAAAGTGGCTAACCCGGAATACAATTTAAACATCAAACCCAACATTTCAAGTCATGATCAAACCCCAACTTTATCAAATTCGAGCAGCCCATAAACCTTGACCAAAACTCAAGTTTCCAACACATTTTATACTCACAAATGATTGCTAAATTCAGCCACAACATCAACCCATAGGTGCAAGCCAAGCTCCAACAATTTCCAACCCAAACAATCACCAAAATTCCCATTTTCGTACTCCTATTTTACCCAGCAGAAAATTCCATTTTCAAACACCCAAATGACATCTAAATGGTCCCAAAACATCCTCCTAGCATACATATACCATCAGCCCTCTAATTTCACTCTAAAACCCACCAAAAATGGAGTTTTTGACATCTCAAAGATGGGTCTAAGAACCCACTTCGGGTTTTCGTTAAAATTCAACCACATTAACATATAATGTGCATTTTAACATGAATAAACAAAGCCCCAACTCAATTTATCAAAACAAGATGAAAAACCCCTTAAAAACCCAAACTTTAAATCAAACCCTAATTTTCAAAAGTTCATATCTTTAAAATCTAAGACCATGTATGGATAGGGAATAGAGAGGAGAGTTAGAAAACATGATTACCTTTGAAAAACACCTTGAATTGAGGGAGATACACAATGGAATAGTAGCTTGAAGTTTGAGAGGGTTTGAAGATGGTGGTGGGTGTTTTTCATGTGAAATAATGGGGAAAAGGGGGAGAAGATGACAACTTTCAAAAGTTGCCATCTTTTTAAAATCTTTTGGGGAAAATTGCAATGTAGGTCCCTCCCCTCTTTATTAAAGCTCAATTACATCATAATTTAGGTTGAATTGTTTTAATTTAATTTTATTGACTCGGACTACATACCCGACTAACTCCTAGCCCCAAAACACGGGTGTTACAACTCTCCCCCACTTAAGGAAATTTCGTCCTCGAAATTTATCGGACAGTAAGAGTCACTGAAACATGCTCCTCCATACTTCCCTTGTCTTCTCACCACAACATACTCACCAACTCGGTAGACTTACCACACAACAATAGATATCTGATGCTAAGATCTCAACTGATTTTTCGTTGCACGCAATTTCAAACTCAACTCAATCTCTTCAACAAACATAGCACGGAACAGATCTGACTCACACTCCCGAATCATAGATACACAAATCACATCACCAACCCCTTTTTAACTCTGGTGGTAACCGCAACAAATAAACAACTGTACTAGCCCGATTCACAATCTCATACAACACTGTTTGAACACTTGACTCATAACTTTCTCTAACTGACCATCTGACTTCAACAGGTAACCAAACACTATATAAACGTCTTCAAAAATAATCTAGTTGAAATCTCGAATCTCTATTACTCACTTTCATTATGAACCTTCCACGGATGTAACAAACTAAAAGAAAACTGAAGCTCGGTCTTGACACGCTGGCAATTTACACACTTACTCTCATACTGAACCACATCATTCATCCACTCAATCCAGAAGTACTCATCTTCAACCCACTATACGTCTTCATACCACTCAAATGCAAAATAAATTAAATTGTCGTGTGCTTCGGCCCAAAACAATACGTCTCGAAACACTATGTCAATCGGTACAACTATTCTGTCTCTGAAATGCAAAACTCTATCATCTCTGAAACTACATTATGAAGGTCTTCCTTCCGCTATGTCATGCACGTGAGGTGCCAAGAATCTGTCTTGCAACTGTTTCCCTTCAAGCATTCTGACTCAAAGTAGGTTTAACATGAGACTCGACCACAAAACTACTATCATTCGGTAAACTGAATTCGGCAATTACATCTCGCAACTCTACTACTAATCTATCAACAACATAGCTCGGAACATCGGTTACTACGTAGACTCTCTTCAGATAGTACTCAATCTTTAGATCACAATCTTCAAGCAATTCTAACAACTCATGTTGTTCAAGTTCCAACCATTCCTAAGTCTTCAAATATTTCGAGTTCTGATGATATGTACATACACATTGTGCATTTCTTACCACACAAGCTTTGTCTCCAAGTCTTCGAAGCAATTACAACTTTAGGTTAACTCTATGTGATGTGAGCACATCAGTTCAGAACAAACAAGCTGATCCGGAGGTCTTACCAACAGGACCCATCACTCGTTCTAAGGCAAAGAAATTCAGGGAAGCCCTTTTTCTTACTTGTGCTACAATTCCTGGTTCATTCGAGCATGTTCATGCCTTAGAACATAGGCTTTATAATGTGTTGCATGCTGATATGTGACATACATATACTATACTACTTATATAGGTGTGTTTGCTATGTATATATTATGTTAAGTGTGTTTTAGATAAGTTTGCCAGCTTATAATATTTTATGTTAAGCTATGTTAGCTTGTTGTGTGTTAAAACAATAAGGGTGCATTGTTTTGTAGCTTGCTTGAATGTTTTCAATAAGTTTACAATGCTCTGAGTGTGTTTCTTTTGTTTTCATATAGTTACAATAAAAGGGCAGCAGCTCAAAGGCTTAAACTTAGCTCGGATGAAGCTCACGGGAGTGTACGTAGCTCATCTTCAGCTCAAAGGAGTATAGGCAGCTCAACTCAGCTCACTTCACTCCCAGCTAGCTGAATTCAGCTCGTTTCAGCTCCAGTCAGCTCAACTTTAGCTCTACTAGCTCAACTCCAGCTAACAAGTCCAGAAGCAGCTCAAAGGTGTCCTACATGTGGGAGAGTGTCCTATAAGCATGTGAGCAGCATGTGGGGCGTCCTACATCTCTTCAAGCATGTGCACGGCATGTGTAGACAGAATGTGCATGTGTGTACAAGCATGTGGCAGATTTGAAGCAATTTGGGCGCCATTTTGGAGAGAAGTTATCAGCCACCTTTTTTTTGAAATTTGAACACATTTAACATGTGTTAATTTCGTTCAAACTCAGCCACAAATTATCATCACATGTGCTGCAATTTGGGGGAGGTTATTGGCAGATTTCTTTTGCATTTTTAAACACATTTAACATGTGTTTATTTTCAATTCAAACTCAGCCACTAATTTGGGCGCCCTCTCCCTTGTTTTCCCCTATATATATTTGTTAAATTTGTATGAACAAGGTTAGACTTTTTATGAAACAAAATTATTGTGAGTTTTTCTCTCAATTTCAGTTCTTCATTGAACTTCTTTGGCATTTTCAGACTTTGTTTGATTGTGTCATCCTCCTTGATACTTCGGGTTCCTAGATCGCTATCTAGAGGGTCCAAGTCCGTTGGCGAAGAACGTATTCGATTCGGGTCCGCTCAGTATATTGTTCGGGTTCTTTCGAGTTCAACGTCTTGTTAATTTCCAGCAACTTCAACACCATTTTCTGCCATTTTAGTCGTTCATTTGCTGCTATGAAAGCCCTTTGAAGCATTCATCAACATTTGAATTCCGAAACTGCCAGAAAATTCCTTTCTCTCATTTCTTTCTTTATTTTCGTTTTTTTTGTTGTTGTTGTTTTAACATCATTCTAACATCCATAACATTGTGTTATTGCAGAAACATGCTTGCTACAATCCTAGATCCGTTACAAGCAAATGACCGTTGTTTCTGAAGCAACGTACCCCTTTATCATATGGTAATCAGAGCTTTGGTCGGATTATAGCACTTTCTGCACTACAAGAAATCAAAAAAAAAATACAAAAGTAAAAAAATAATTTGAAATTCTGAAAAAAAAAGTCAAAGTCAAAGTTTGACCAAAAAAGTCAAAGTAAAAAAAAATCGAAAAAAAAATTCAAAAAAATTCAAAAAAAATCAGATTCGACAAATTAGTGTTGTTTACATCTTATACTGTTGTTTGGATAAAAAAAATGATGAAAAATTTCTTTGTTTACCGTGGAATGCTTCAAAATCACCCGAAACAACCTGTTCTTGTTTGTTCGGTGTTAGGGTTGTGGTAAGCATTTCTTTTGCAGTAAGTACTTTGTTTTTCCTTTCTTTCACTTCATTTTAAGCTTTAATTCCAGCCATGTTCTTATTTTGTTTCCAGCCTTTGTTTTTGTTCAATTAAACAACCCTAAACTCCGTTTAACCTTTATTCTATCATTTGTGCATTTATATCTTGGAGTTGACACAGATAACAAGTTTGAAGGGTCAGATTAGTTTCTTAAAGAACTGTTTGCGAGAGAACGAGTGGAAAAGGCATTTGAGCGTTGTGAGAACAGAAGGGGAGACAAAAAAAGCCATTCAAGAGCATTCTCCCGAGTGAAACACGAGCGCTGAGTGTTATCTTTTGAGTGCACTGTTCTTTTGAGTGATCCGTGAGAATTTGATTGTGTGTGCAGTGAGGGACTTTAATTTTCGTTTTTACTAACCTATTGATTTATTTTCTTGTGTTTTGTGTTATAATGACAGGAAGTGATGATCGTAGTCCCGGTGGAGGTAATCCACCAGATTTGCAAATGTAAGCTCTTACTAGAACTTTGCAACAATTGTTAGATCGAGCATTGGAGCCTATTCAGTCTCGTTTGGATAGAATAGATGGGGGTGGTTCCCAATCTGTCCAAAATGAGAATAATGATGAGAATGACGTCGAATATTCACCTAGAGTGAACCATCATGCAAGACAAGTTATTGATGACAATTTGACTAACATTAAGGTTGCTATCCCTTCATTTCAGGGACGGACAGATCCGGATGCATATCTTGCTTGGGAAAGCAAGGTTGAACATGTGTTCGAGTGTTACAATTATTCCGAACAAAAGAAGGTCCGTTTGGCTGCGATGGAATTCACTGATTATGCCTTGATATGGTGGGATCAATTGTTGATCAGTCGGAGACGTGCCGACGAGGGTCCCGTGGCTTCATGGACTGAAATGAAGCGTATCATGCGTAAGAGGTTTGTTCCTTCCCATTATCATCGTGATTTGTTTCAGAAATTGCAAACTTTGAAACAGGGGAATCGGAGTGTTGAAGATTACTACAAGGAGATGGAGATGGCCATGATGTGAGCCAACATCGTCGAGGATCGTGAGGCGATAATGGCACGTTTCCTTGCAGGTTTGAATTGTGAAATTTCTAACGTTGTTGAATTACAGCATTATGTTGATTTGGATGACATGGTGCACATGGCAATTAAAGTTGAAAGACAACAACGAAGGAAGTCTTCAAACCGAGGTAATACTCCTTTTAAGTCATTTTCAAATAATTTAAATGCTCCTAACAATTTCAGGAAACAAGCACCACCACCACCACCATTTCAGAATCGAGATAAAGCCGAATCTAGCAAACCGAAGGCACCTACTACTGAGGGTAGGCGTGACAAGCAGGTGGTGTCACAGGAGCGTTCGAGAGACATCCTGTGCTTCAAGTGTTTAGGACGAGGACACATTGCCAGTCAGTGCCCCAACCGGAGGACCATGTTGATGTTAGAGAATGGCGAGATCGAGTCTGAGTCTGAGGAAGACACCCAGGACCCCCCTATGGAGGTTGCAGATGATGATGACAAGGAGGTGCAGTTGTTTGCCACCGGAGAAACACTTGTTGTCAAGAGAAGTCTGCAGACACAACCGATCCAGAACGAGCAGCAGCGAGAGAACATCTTTCACACGAGATGTCTTGTGAATAATAAGGTATGTGTTGTAATTATCGATGGTGGTAGTTGCACTAATGTTGCTAGTACTGTGATGGTTGAAAAGCTAGGTTTACCGACGACGAAGCATCCCAATCCTTACAAGCTTCAGTGGCTGAATGACGGTGGAGAGATTCGAGTGACCAAACAGGTTTTGGTGCCATTTGCCATTAGGAAGTACAAGGACGAAGCACTTTGCGACGTAGTTGCAATGGATGCGAGTCATTTGCTGTTGGGTCGTCCGTGGCAGTTTGATAAAAAGACGACTCATGATGGTTTCACGAATAGGTATTCTTTTATGCATGCAGGTAAAAAGATAACTTTGGCTCCTTTGACACCGAGTCAAGTTCAGGAGGATCAAGCGAGATTGCGAAAGAATGCTGAAGAA
Source organism: Hibiscus tridactylites (assembly GCA_958450335.1). Lineage (NCBI taxonomy): Eukaryota > Viridiplantae > Streptophyta > Magnoliopsida > Malvales > Malvaceae > Hibiscus > Hibiscus tridactylites. The sequence continues at coordinate 34,872,801 of OY288292.1, read as the reverse complement.
GTTCGTGGGAAAAAGAAGATGAACGTGTATGCAAGCAGCAAAGAAATCAGGAAATGTCTTTCCTCTCAGCAGTTTGTTTATATTTTATTGTTTAAGGATTATTGTTTACTGTCTGAGTTTCCGAGTGATTTGCCTGCTTCTGTGTCATCTCTTTTGCAGGAATTTAAGGATGTGTTTCCGGATGAAACACCGAAAGGATTGCCACCCCTTCGTGGCATTGAGCACCAGATTGATTTCATTCCAGGTGCTACTATTCCGAACCGGCCAGCTTATCGAACCAACCCTGAAGAGACGAAAGAACTTCAAAGACAGATTACAGAGTTGATGGACAAGGGTTACATTCGAGAGAGCTTGAGTCCGTGTGCTGTTCCGGTACTGTTGGTGCCGAAGAAAGATGGTTCTTGGAGGATGTGCGTAGATTGTCGAGCTGTGAATCAGATCACAATTAAGTATCGGCATCCCATTCCAAGACTTGATGATATGTTGGACGAGCTTTGCGGAGCCGTCATCTTCTCCAAAATTGACTTAAGGAGCGGCTATCATCAGATTCGCATGCGAGAAGGCGATGAGTGGAAGACAGCCTTCAAAACAAAGCTAGGTTTGTACGAATGGTTAGTAATGCCTTTTGGGTTAACTAATGCACCTAGTACTTTCATGCGTTTGATGAATCATGTTCTACGACCTTTCATTGGTAGGTTTTGTGTTGTTTACTTCGATGACATTTTGATTTACAGTAAAACTTTACCAGATCATGCAGAGCATTTGAAAGCTGTTTTGCAGGTTTTACGAGAAGAACGTTTGTTTGGTAACCTAGAGAAGTGTGTGTTTTGCACTAACAAACTTACATTTCTTGGTTACATTGTTAGTGAACAGGGTGTGGAAGTCGATCTTGAGAAAATCCGAGCAATTCAGGAATGGCCACGACCGACATCGATTACTCAGGTCAGATCTTTTCATGGTTTAGCGAGTTTTTACCGTCGGTTTGTCCCTAACTTCAGTTCTATTACCGCCCCCTTAACCGGGATCATTAAGAAGAATTCGAGCTTCTTGTGGGGTAAAGAACAAGAAGATGCGTTTCTGAAAATTAAGGATTGTTTGACTAGAGCACCAGTGTTAGCCTTGCCTAATTTTGATAAAACTTTTGAGATTGAATGTGATGCATCTGGCATAGGTATAGGTGCTGTTTTAATGCAGGAAAAGAGACCTATAGCATACTTTAGTGAGAAACTAAGTGGAGCTACATTGAATTATCCTATTTATGACAAAGAGATGTATGCATTGATTAGGTCTTTAGAGACGTGGCAGCATTACTTGTTGCCTAAGGAGTTTGTCATTCACACTGATCATGAGGCTTTGAGATACATAACGAGTCAGCATAAATTGAACAAAAGACATGCAAAATGGATTGAATTTTTAGAATCTTTTCCTTATGTCATTCGTTACAAGAAAGGGAAAGAAAATGTTGTTGCTGATGCGTTATCACGTAGGTATGCCTGTTGAGTTATTTAGATTCACATCTGATTGGGTTTGCATATATTAGAGAGTTGTATTCTGATGATCCTGATTTTTGTGATAAGTATGTTGCTTGTGAAAAAGGTGCAGATGGAAAATTTTACAGGCATGATGGTTATCTTTTCAAAGAAAACAGGATATGCATTCCACAGGGTTCGATGCGTGACATTCTGATATGCGAGGCACATGAAGGTGGTTTGATGGGTCACTTTGGAGTCACCAAGACATTACATACCTTAAAGGAGCATCTGTTTTGGCCCAAGATGCGTCGCGATGTTGAAAGGTACTGTGATCGTTGTGTGACTTGCAAGAAAGCAAAGTCGAAGGTTTCACCACACGGTATGTACTTACCTTTACCTATTCCTGAATCCCCTTGGACTGACATTTCTATGGATTTTGTTTTGGGATTGCCTCGAACTAGGACTGGTAGAGATAGTGTGTTTGTTGTGGTTGATAGATTCTCTAAGATGGCACATTTCATTGCATGCCATAAGACTGATGATGCTGTTAATGTGGCTAACTTGTTCTTTAGAGAGATTGTTCGTTTACATGGTATTCCTAGGTCGATTGTTTCTGACAGGGATGTAAAGTTTTTGAGTCACTTCTGGAGGACTCTTTGGAGCAAACTAGGTACGAAACTTATGTTTTCTACTACTTGCCATCCCCAAACTGATGGACAAACTGAGGTTGTTAATCGTGTTTTATCTACTTTACTTCGTTCCATCATTAAAAAGAACATTAGGACTTGGGAGGATTGTTTGCCACATGTTGAATTTGCATATAATCATGCCATTCATTCTGCTACTAAGATGTCACCATTTGAGGTTGTTTATGGTTTTAACCCCATTACGCCTCTAGATTTGTTACCTCTGCCACAGGAACAGGTGACGAACAGGGACGGTCAAGCGAAAGCAGAATATGTCAAGAAGTTGCATCAGCAAGTGAAGGAGAATCTTGAGCGAAGGACTCAGCAATATGAAAAGCAAGCAAACAAGGGAAGAAAGCGAGTCACCTTTGAAGTTGGAGACTGGGTTTGGGTTCATTTCCGAAAGGAAAGATTTCCAGCCCAAAGGCGGTCCAAACTGTTACCGCGCGGAGATGGTCCTTTCCAGGTGTTGGAGAAAGTGAACGACAATGCCTACAAGATAGACCTACCGGGAGATTATAATGTGAGTGCCACTTTTAATGTTTGTGACTTAACCCCTTTTGATGACTCTACAGATTTGAGGTCAAATCCTTTTCAAGAAGGGGGGATGATGTGAGCACATCAGTTCAGAACAAACAAGCTGATCCGGAGGTCTTACCAACAGGACCCATCACTCGTTCTAAGGCAAAGAAATTCAGGGAAGCCCTTTCTCTTACTTGTGCTACAATTCCTGATTCATTCGAGCATGTTCATGCCTTAGAACATAGGATTTATAATGTGTTACATGCTGACATGTGACATACATATACTATACTACTTATATAGGTGTATTTGCTATGTATATATTATGTTAAGTGTGTTTTAGATAAGTTTGCCAGCTTATAATATTTTATGTTAAGCTATGTTAGCTTGTTGTGTGTTAAAACAATAAGGGTGCATTGTTTTGTAGCTTGCTTGAATGTTTTCAATAAGTTTACAATGCTCTGAGTGTGTTTCTTTTGTTTTCATATAGTTACAATAAAAGGGCAGCAGCTCAAAGGCTTAAACTTAGCTCGGATGAAGCTCACGGGAGTGTACGTAGCTCATCTTCAGCTCAAAGGAGTATAGGCAGCTCAACTCAGCTCACTTCACTCCCAGCTAGCTGAATTCAGCTCGTTTCAGCTCCAGTCAGCTCAACTTTAGCTCCACTAGCTCAACTCCAGCTAACAAGTCCAGAAGCAGCTCAAAGGTGTCCTACATGTGGGAGAGTGTCCTACAAGCATGTGAGCAGCATGTGGGGCGTCCTACATCTCTTCAAGCATGTGCACGACATGTGTGGACAGAATGTGCATGTGTGTGCAAGCATGTGGCAGATTTGAAGCAATTTGGGCGCCATTTTGGAGAGAAGTTATCAGCCACCTTTTTTTTGAAATTTGAACACATTTAACATGTGTTAATTTTGTTCAAACTCAGCCACAAATTATCATCACATGTGCTGCAATTTGGGGGAGGTTATTGGCAGATTTCTTTTGCATTTTTAAACACATTTAACATGTGTTTATTTTCAATTCAAACTCAGCCACTAATTTGGGCGCCCTCTCCCTTGTTTTCCCCTATATATATTTGTTAAATTTGTATGAACAAGGTTAGACTTTTTATGAAACAAAATTATTGTGAGTTTTTCTCTCAATTTCAGTTCTTCATTGAACTTCTTTGGCATTTTCAGACTTTGTTTGATTGTGTCATCCTCCTTGATACTTCGGGTTCCTAGATCGCTATCTAGAGGGTCCAAGTCCGTTGGCGAAGAACGTATTCGATTCGGGTCCGCTCAATATATTGTTCGGGTTCTTTCGAGTTCAACGTCTTGTTAATTTCCAGCAACTTCAACACCATTTTCTGCCATTTTAGTCGTTCATTTGCTGCTATGAAAGCCCTTTGAAGCATTCATCAACATTTGAATTCCGAAACTGCCAGAAAATTTCTTTCTCTCATTTCTTTCTTTATTTTCATTTTTTTTGTTCTTGTTGTTTTAACATCATTCTAACATCCATAACATTGTGTTATTGCAGAAACATGCTTGCTACAATCCTAGATCCGTTACAAGCAAAGGACCGTTGTTTCTGAAGCAACGTACCCCTTTATCACTATGTCTCATATCGGATAACTCTTCTCACGGTCTTCCACCTATCTTGATGAACAAGCCACAATCTTATGTCTTGCATAAGCACACAACCTAACCCTACATGTAATGCATCACTATGGTTCACAAACTCTTTCTATGATATAAGCTGATTCAAGGTCGAAGCTCTCTTCAAAGTTTCTTTCAGTTTCTCAAGGGCTCATTGTCTCGTATCTAACCACACAACTGAACATTCTTCTGTAGCAACTTGTCAAAGGAGCAGCTATCTTCAAAAGACTATTTACAATTCCCCGAAAGTAACAATGTTAGACCTAGGAACTATAGATACCTCTCACAGTCTTCAATTTCTTCCAATTCATATCTTCTTTTGCCTACTAGGGATTTACTCTAACACACTCGGCTGAACTATATGTCCTAGGAGAACATCTTCATTAACTCGAAGTTCACGTTGCACAACTTGGTATACAATTAATTCTCTAATAGAATCTACCACACTAACTTCAAAGCTTGTCATGATCTTCCTCGGTACTTGAATATACTCATGTGACATCTAGAAGAGCTACTACAACTGATCAAGAAACTCAGGAAAATATTCTGCTCAACATCTCTATGAAGGTAACTAATACACTAGTCAAACAAAACGACATAACTCAGAGCTCAAGGTGATCACATCTTGCCCCTAAAGCTGTCTTCGGTACTTCAACTTTTCTCACTTTCAACTAGTAGTAAACGGATCTCAAACTAATCTTCAAATAGACTGAAGTACACACTAACTGACCAACAAATCACTGACACTCGGAAAAGAATACTAATCATTCACTGTCACTAGTTTCAACTGTATGAAATCTAAACACATTCTCGTACTGTCACTCTTTCTTCTTCACAAATTGTACTGTCATACTCTAAGATGACGTACTAGGCCTAATGAGTCTAAGGTCCAACTAACCTCGAAGTTATTTCTTCAACATTCTCAATTCTTCCGGGATTCATAAGTTACAGAGCTAACAAAACAGAAGCAACCTCGGAGACGGTCTCAATAACGAACTCTTCTCCTCTATCGAGAGACAAACCGGGTAAATCTTCCAAACACTTCTAGGAAAACACAAACTATTCTAGCATTCTGCGGTCTAATCTTCATTCAAAATCAAATTCATCACACTTGCTAAGCAAGCCTGCCAACTAAACTCAATCAATCTTCGACCTCCAAAGTTGGATCAATATTCGACAAGAAGTTCACCTCCTCACCTACTACTATAGTCACACAGAAATCTGCAACTTCAAGGAAACTCTCTATTTGTCTCAACGTATACACTAACTCTGTGCTCTTCAAGCCAAACCTTGTCAAAAGGTACATCAAAACCGTAGGAGGACGGTCACTTCACATCCACTAGAAACTAGTAACTCTGAACCACCAACAAACATCTTCTGTACATCTTTCTGATCACTACTATCTCCCAAAGGCTAGTCACACGTGTCCCTACATCTAAGGTCTCAACAAGGATATCTAATTTCTTACATGCTCACACAAAAGGAGGTATCCGCGGAAATTGCAACTTCACATGTACACAACTGATAGTCTTCTGTCCTCTTGTTTTCAGACTGGTTCTTCAACAAAATCTGACTCTTTTAAACTGTTCTTAGAGCATCTTGTAACTTCAAGATTCAATTCTGATCACACACAAACAGTCATGCTGGACTTGTTCTACCCCTACCGAACAACCTGGAGTCAAAGCTCAAGACTCCCTTCTCGGCTCAACTGTATCGGAAGTGACTTCATCTCTTCCGCTTGCTGGGAGTCAACTCAACGTACACTGACCCAATCACTCAAACTAGCTCCCATTCACGGACACTGACCGGTTGTCTTGCATTAAAATCATAGGTCGAACCCCAACGGTCACCAACTAACACTTCTGAATTTCAGATTACTCACACGAGACCCCTACCTTGATCTCGCTAAAAGAACCAAGGTACTCGCACCTACCTCTAACACTTCACCAGGCATATTCAAACTTGCATACTCACTATCGATACACAAAAGCACGGGTTTAGTATCAACTGGAGGAAACAACTTATTACTGTACCAAGGGCTTATCTGTTAAAACATCGACACCACTCTAACTCCCACTCATATGCATTCACTTCTTCTTACCAACTAATGCCAGAGTTGATCACATCGTCCCTCATCCACAGGAATCAACCCACATACACACCGTCTCAAACGAACAAATTGTACCTCAATTCCGGTACAACCATACCTCTCTAACTGAGGTGATGGACTCCCTCAACATCGTCCACCTTTTCAGAAACTACGACTTCTACTTACCGAAAATCAATTAAATCAACAACAACATCAACAGTAAAACATACAAGATTGGGTTAGCAAGGCAAGGCTTCCAAGTGGCTCAAGTATGTTTCCCTCACTTAAAATCTCTTTTTCGATGTAATATTAGCAATGGGACTCTACGAAACATGTTTCAAACAAATCAACACACATACACGCTCAACCAAGCATATAACAAGGCTTACTTGCTAAACAAGCAAACATATGCGTACTATCAAACAACATACATTCTCAATCAAACAATCATACATTACATCATTCACGGATAACAAGCAACATGTTTATATGGCAAGCAAACACCGTGCATATCAATCACAAAACACAACTTACCTCACTTACCTGCCCAAGGTCTCGGAAACCTTAGGCTCTGATACCAACAAATGTAACCCCCTCGTCCCAGTCTGGCCGGATGACCGGTCCGAGTGGGCCACACGGGGAAAACTGAAGCGAAACCCGTTAAGGTTCCCCCTCGGTTAGCAACCCTATTTTTTTCATTTCATTTTAATCTTGTCTATAGGAGTATTAGATCCTAAGTGATCCAACAGCGGAACAACATACACGAGATAATTGAACAAAACCATAACAACAATTAACAGCCCAATTTTAAACTTAAACTACAGGCGGTATCGATACCCTTGAGGAGTGTATCGATACCCCTTGACTAGGTCAACTGGTCAGGGTCAACCCGTGGAGACCGTTTCGATACACCCAAGGAGTGTATCGATACCCTCCCCAACGGTTGACTTCACACGGTCAACGCTAAGATGACCGTATCGAAACGCCAGGGACTCGTTTCGATACCAAAGTGGACAGTAACTTCAGTGACCAAAATGGTATCAATACGCCCCCCTCGCGTTTCGAAACGCATGGCCTGAAACAAGAAGGTCGTATCGATACGGGACCAACCGTATCGATACCCCTGCAACGAACTTACAGGTTTTAGCTGATTTAAGGCACAAGGATGCCCCTAAATCCCTCTAAAACCTCAACCAACACACTAACATCAATCCTATGGCAAACCAACCATATAAGCATGCTTTCACATCAATTAAACGAGACTAATCACCAAGGTATAACATCACAAACCATGCATTCATACATATCATAAAAGGAGCAAGCATTCACATAGCCCACACTTAGACAAATTCAAGATAGCAAAACTAACAAGGTTTCAAGCAAGGCATACGAGGAGTCTAACATGCTCCTAAGCAACATCAACCACAACACAATCCAAAAACATCATAATAAGATTACATGCCCCATTGCTTGACTATTACATCTTAATTTAAAAGTTCATCCTTGGTAGCTACACTAGCACCACAAGCACACTTGGAGGCCCCCTTCTTGCTCCTAACAACCCCACGAACTAAGGATCTGCAATGTTGAACAAAGAGAGCGTAAGCAATGATGCTTAGTGAGGGTAAGCTCTTAAAAACAAACCTCAACATTGCAGGGTCCGAGCACGATCTTAGCCAAGGCATTACACATAAATACCAAGGATCCACAAGAGCCACAAGATAAAGATGCATGAGCAATATTCAAATAAATACCATGATCATGAGCTCTAAATCCACAACACAAGTAATCACATTTAAACATCCAAATAAGGATCATATATTATAACACCTTGATACACATATCAATCAACATTGGCACCTAGCTATGACCCGAATACGCGGATAAATACGTTGGAAACTCACATCCAACAACTACTTTACCTCACGGTGGGATTACACTCATCACCGGTCTCGCGGAGGGGATTCCACTCATCCTCACGCCCCGTCGATGGGATTCCACTCATCACCGAATATATTTAAATACAATTTCCGAGCGAACTTGTACACCTCCTTGGTGACTCAACGCCACCAAGGCTACGCGCGACTTTTGACTCATGTGTACACACTAACATCCTAATGATCGATCATTTGTACTCAAGCATACTAGTGCCAACATTTTACTCATTCCATATTACTCATTTCAATCAATTCTGTGCTTAGCACGTACTCACCATGAACACGATCATGAACCATTACCATGCATGCCTCAAGCATCACAAATCATGCCTTACCTCACATGTATACACAATATACATAAATCAATCATATCACAAGTCATACGAGGCATACACATTCATATTTATAAGTTCATCCAAAGGCTCTAGATCAAGTTTAGGATTAGGTTACCACCTTAATCCTAACTCTAGGTGGGTCTACCAAGCCCAACCTAGTCCACATACTCGAATCAACCATTTAAAAACCATGTAGAACAATTAACCACTCACCTAAGCTCCCAAGCTCAAAGACCAAGCAACCATGGATTTTGAGGTGTAAACATGGATTTTGAGGTGTAAACAGAATCCGATTTCAACCTTCATAGTCACCCATTTATGAGGTGTAAACATGGATTTTGAGTATTGTTGTTTTCAATTTTAAAAACTAGAAAAGGCGTAGTAAAAGCTTTTAAAATGTTTTTTTTTTAAACAGATGAAACGTTATATCTAGTACAATAAATATAATTTATAATCTAGTACATGTGTATTTGAGAATTTGATGCCTTGGTGATATCTTAAACTTGACACAAATCTCTTGGTACATCTTCAAATTGTTCTGCACGATTCAAACTTCTTCTATATTTACGCTTCCAACCAAAAGATCTTCTTCGTTATTCTCACACTCACATATGAATAGAAATCTTTGCCCCTTTTCAGTGTCACCCATACTAAAAAATAGTTTTATGGTTTATGGTTAGGGTTTAGAGAATTTAGGGTATGGTATATTTTTTAGGGTGTATGGTGTAGGGTTTAGGATTTAGGATTTAGAATTTAGGTTAGGGCTTGAAATTTAATTTTTTAGTGTTGGAGTATAAAAAGGGACACCGAAAATGGCAGAGAATTTTTATCCCTCACAAATACTAGGTGTATGAGCATCACTCCTATTTTGGTCACTCAACTTTCAAAGGTTTTAATTTAATAACTGAACTTTATAGATTGAATTTTTTTGGTCACTCATCCGTTAAATTTATAACACTGTTATGACGTGGCCTAATAAAATGAGTTTTTTAATCTTTAAAATCCAAGTCTGATATTAATAACATATATTTTATTTTAAATTTGAAAATCCACATCAGAAAAAGAAATTTATTAATTTCCTTAAAATTTTTCAAAATAAATCATGTTCTTCTCAAAATACCATGGATGTCATGCTTCTTTTTAAATCGCCATGACTGCCGCAGACGAGTGAGGATAGTGAGGTAAAGATATGGCCAATATCAGTGTCGGTGAGTCATAGCGATGCCCGCTTTTATTTGACCAATGATTTAGAGTCCTTTTGAAATACTCTTTAAGACTCTTCAAAGCGATTTCGTAAATATTTTTATAGTATGGAGTTTTGACATTGATGTATTTGGAGAGTTTCAAAGAGAATTTGGACAAGAAGCCAAAATTATTTTTGAGGTAAGAGACGATGAAATGTATAGATTGTTCGTATGGAAGTTTTGAGATGCATCGAATTATGAAGAACAATGATGAGTTATTCGAGACGGGTTGTTTGACAATGAGTAAAAGATTAATTAAATAATGATGTTGCAGAGAATGAAAACTTTAGGTGAAGGTTTAATATTGAGTTAGGAGAAAATAGCCATAAAAATCATTTTGATTTTTTAACTGAAAATCAATGTGTTTGTTGTCAACACCACAGTCATGGTGAAAAGCTTCCACCATAGCCACAAGGAACTCATTTCTTATTTTTAACTGAAAATCATAACCGCAGAAAAGTCATGGTGAAGAGCTTCCACCATAGTCATAGAAATCCTTTAGACTTTTGAAATCGTTTCTAATCTATTTAACGAAGCATAACCACAAAAGAAAACAAACATTTTTCTTTCGACCAACTGTTGTTTCCACTATAAAAATAAATTTGGTTTACTTTATGAACTCAATTTCCATGATTCTAAAATCTTAGAAAATTTAGAACGTCCATAGAAGAATTACAGAGAAAGAATCTGAAGAGAACAATGGGTGAATGTTTAGGGTTTTTATTACAAGATAGACAAATGAGGTGTGTTTGGATGAAGAGAAAATGAGAAGAAAATAAAAAAGTTGAGTTTGACTGTGTTACTTTTGTCGGGTCATAACCCCGTTACATAGTTAATGGTAGAGTCATGAAAAATATTGATTAAAATATGAGTGAGAAGATACTCTCAACCATTTGAGATTGCATGCTCAATCACCTTATTGCAATTGTTGGTGTTCGAACTCGTGAGCTCTAAGAACTACAATCGTTCCCTTAACCATTGAGGTAAATTGATTCATGCATGGTCAACTCAAATTTTAAATACCTAATTAAATGAGCAAAAACTAAAATAGATCCAAATTAATTTTAACCCATAATTAATTAAATGATTAATTTTCTTCCATTAAATAATATTTACATAATCCAATTCTAATTTCGTAAAATCACGATATCTTTACCGTCTTAGAATTTACATAAAACATTAATTAATTTTTCTATTTTAATTTTTCAATTCCATTAAATCAAAAATAATTATTTATTAATTCAATATTTTGTTTTGGACTTCATGAAATAATAATCCAAAATTATTAAATTAATTAAATTATGATTTATTAATTTAATATTTTACTTTAGAACCAATTAAATAATTTTCAAAGCTATTAAATTAATTTTAAAATCTTTTTAATTCTTCCATCCATGAGAAAATATAATTACTTACATAAGTAATTTTCTACAATTTATTTAACAACTATCATTTCTCTCTTAATTCATAATTTAATCAAGCAATTTGTTTTCAAGTCAATTTGAGCTAGTGGAGAGACTATTCAGACTTACATGATGAGAGTTAAAATAATATGCAATTAGTTCCTGACTTTTCGTCAATTAATCACAATTCTATTATTTAAGTCAAAAAATAATTTACTATTGTACCAAAACTGAACTCCCACAAATATAATATTATTAAAAGCTTAACACATAACTTTTGTCCAAGACGTTGTCATAAATATATTGCTTTTATTAGATATTCATGGTCCTTTTGAATTAGATCCATTCATTCAACTTGATCAACCTATTGTTCCATTGTAAACCAAATAGTGAAGATGATTATTAGACAAATTAATAATTAATCATATATCATTGAAAACTAACACGTGGTCACGTTTCATTTTCACAAAGACCACGTGTCAGTTTTCACAAACCATTATAATATCGTTGAAAGGACCATTTGTTCTTTAATTGAAATATGATTTTATATCTATGAATGCATTCATATCATGTATGAGTCATATTTTTAACATATCATCCATTGGCTTACTACTCCAAAACACATCAGATCTTGATATATCAAAGTATGCAAGTCACACACACATGTTCTTACATTTACCCAGGATTAAGGTAAATATATTTTGAATTTCAAAAGTGAATTTAATTTTTAAACAAATTTAAGATCTTAATTCATCTTAGGTCCAGTTCAATGTGTTGTTAGTCCCAATAAGCACATCTACGTCTCCACTCGAGAGTCAACTACTCCGACATCCAAGACAAATTATCTCCCCATTTGGACTTTAAACAACGTAATAATTCTTTCGAATTATTTACTCAAATAATTTTATGAACTATATGCATGTTTAGATTACCAACTAATATAAGTTGTCTTTTGTATTATAATTAACCTTATGATACCACTTATATTTAGTTAAACCACATGTAATCAGTAAGCTGATATTTACTTATCAACTTAACGTTTTACATGCAATGTCAAATTTGAGAATAATGTACATAACAAAGTAATGTGTACATATAGAAGACTAAATGTGCTATTATACAATTTTTTTAAATTGCCACATAATCCCTTAACGACAATGAACATAATGATCATTTTGTAACAAAATTCAATATCATTTTATAACATCTAAAAGTCGAATGACCCAAATGAACAATTTTAAACAGTTTAATACAGTTTTTGAACTTTACACAAAAATTTTGTAACCCCCTTGACCCGGCCTAGCCACCAGACCGTATCAAGCGGATCACACGGGACTACCCGAAGAAAAATCCAGAGATTTCCCTCTAATTAGCAGCCCTAAACACGTTGAATAATATCTTTTCTAGATGCTCGAATTAAACCCCCTATATTTAAGAACACACAACGGAAAAAAAAAACACGACAAGACGAGCATCGAACGATCAACCGGGCAACTAAGGACCAAAATGCAAAATTAGCATAAAATAGGAACCTATGAAGAAATTAGGGTGATCACTTTGAAATTAGTCTCATTTCATACTTCCATGTTGAAATGCAACTCAAACAAGCCCTCAATCAAACTTAAATGATAACACATCAATCTTGGACCAAAACGCAAGAAAAACAACTTCAAAGATGCTCTTAACTAACTTCCAATGACCCCCGTTCCGAAACACTTTTGTTGGGTTGTGTGGGGCTCGATTCGATCAACCAAAGTAGCTCACCAAGTGGTGGAGAGATGGATTTTTGGGTGGAAGGGTTGTGGAAGCTAGAATGTAAAAAGACACAATGATTTATAGTGGTTCGGCCTTCTAACAAGCACCTACATCCACTACCTTAGCTCCCCACTAAGGATTTCACAATCAATCCACTAATTGATTCGTCCCCTTTTCTAGGATTAGGAGGAAACCCTTACAACCGATCAAGCTTCTACCCAAAGCCTTGATCAAAACCCTCTTTTACAAAGAGATAAATAAAGCAAACTTAAACCCTCTAATAGGTGTTTGTTTGCACAATGAAGCACTCACCCAAAACCTAAAACACTTGAGCAAATTTGACAATTTTGGCTCACTAGTGTTTGTCTATACAAGAATTGACAATTTAAGTGTTAAGACAATTTCTTGATCATTTGATGTTTGACAATATGACCATTAGTCTTCTCTTGATGCTTGGAGGTCCATTTTATACTCCCAATTGAGTTTATAGCCGTTTAGGACCGTTGGGGTTGAAATAGAGTCGTTGGACCCTTTAATTCCCTCCATAAATGCAGTTCTGCAGCTCCCCGTTTCGAAACGCTCGAAGCCGTTTCGAAACGCTCTCAATATAGAAAGAGCCGTTGCAGTCTGTCAGGGCACCCGTTTCGGAACGCCCCCTTGCCGTTTCGGAACGCGTATCGGAACGCTATAAGCCCGTATCGAAACGACCTGCATTTAAAAGTTAGTTGGGAAAGAGCCGTTGGGGTTTATGACCGTTGGGGTCAGTGCCACGTGGGCGTATCGGAACGGCCTAGCCGTTTCGAAACGCTAAGGCCCGTTTCGATACTCGTATCGAAACGTTTTAGCCACTGGAGGCACCTGTTTCGAAACGCCCTAAGGTGTTTCGAAACACATGGTCAGTTTTGTGAAAATTGGCCTTTGAAAACATGAAAAACCTTTTTTAAAGACATCCCTAAACATGTTTGGACTTTAGAAATGTTTTAAATACTTTTTAAATCAGTCCAAATTATTTTTCAATTATTATATCAAAACATTAGTTCTACAATCTCCCCCTTTTTGATATAATAAAACTACTTGAAAAATTGTTTGGGATTCTCCCCCTTTAACTTTAAAAATGTGAATAAGAGATTAAAAGTTTTAATTCAAATAAAGCTCCCCCTTATTCATTTGAAAAATCAATTTTTCAAACCATTTCTCCTCCTTTTTGTTATATCAAAAAGAATTTAAAACATGAAGTTCAAAAATAACAATAGAGGTAAAAAAATTGATAAAAATGAAAAATTGGTTTTAAAATGGCTCCCCCTTACTCAAAGCATCATTGAAATGTTAGTCAAACATATATGATCATCTAGTTGAATTAAATAGAAAATAAGACAAATAAATTCAAAAACAACTAGAAATTTTACCAACACTTGAATCCAAAGGAGGATGTGAAGCCTTCCTTCTTCAAGTGTTCTTCCTTGTGTGTATGGAGCTCCCCCTCAATGTTTGACTTGTTGAACATCTCCATCACACCTACAATAGACAATCAAGTAACTTTTGGTATCCAAATTGCTTTGGATCCATAAACGTTAGTTGCACAAAATTTAGTCCCCTTAGGAATCCATTTTTCAATTTCATCCTTTTTAATTGAAGTATTAAGTCCTTTTGGGACCCAAACACTTCTAAAACATTTTCCATTCACAAATCTAGGGGCACTAGATTGTCTAACATAAAAATTTGATTTTCCAAAATTGTTTTTCTTTTCAAGCTCTTTGGAAATCAAATCTTTTTCTTCTTGAACTTTTTGAAGCAATTTTTGTAAATCAAAACATTTTAATTCAAACTCTTCAAGTTTTGCTTCAAGTTCAAGTTTGGTTTTAGAAACCAAATCATTTTGAATTTTTAACTTTGAAATCAATTTATTGTTTTTCAAAATGTGGCTTTTAAAATCTAAAACCAAATCATCATAGGCATCTTGTAATTCATCAAAAGTGTAAGAACATGAAGTAGATGAATTAGAAGTTACCCTTGAATCTTCTTCGATGGCCATAAGGCAAAGGTTGGCTTGTTCATCATCGGTGGAGTCCTCGTCACACCAAGTAGCCACATGTGCCTTCTTCTTATGGCTTGAAGTGCTAGCCCTCTCCTTTCTTTTAGGTTCTCGTTCAAGCTCTCTCAAGGCTTTCTTCATGAATGGGGCACACTTCTTGAAGAGATGAACTATCTCTTCATCTTCCTCCTCCTCTTCACTTGAGTAGACATGATGGCAAGTGGAGGATTTGAGAGCCATGGCACTTGCATTGAT
This sequence comes from Hibiscus tridactylites, assembly GCA_958450335.1. Lineage (NCBI taxonomy): Eukaryota > Viridiplantae > Streptophyta > Magnoliopsida > Malvales > Malvaceae > Hibiscus > Hibiscus tridactylites. The sequence goes on along the minus strand of OY288292.1, from coordinate 34,857,426 downwards.
GCCAAGCCCTTTGATTTTCTTCTCTCCCATAGCTCGAATTTCTTCCCTCTTCTTCTCATCCTCCTTGTTCTTCTTCATGATTTGATGAGTAAGAAGTGACCCCATGAGTTCATCAAGCTTCAAAGTCTTCAAATTTTTGGCTTCGATGATGGCGGTCCTCTTTGAGTCCCAAGACTCGGGAAGTGAGTAGATGAGCTTTCGAACAAGCTTCTCCTCCGGGATGGCTTCTCCATAGCCTTTAAGACCATTTGTGATGGTGGAGAACCGATCAAACATCTTCTCGATGTTCTCTTCCGGATCCATTTTGAAGTTCTCATACTCCAAGGTTAGGAGCCCAATCTTGGTCTCCTTGACTTCGTTTGTCCCCTCGTATGTGACTTCAAGCTTGTCCCATACCTCCTTGGCACTCTCACAAGAAGACATCTTCTCATAGATGGATGGGCCAAATGCACAAAATAGAATGTGCAAGGCTTTGCAATTTAGCTCCATCTTCTTGCGATCGTCGGCACTCCATTCTGCTTTACTTCTTTTAGGTACGAACGGGCCATCTTCAACTACATCCCATAGCTTGTAATCTTTTGATCTGATGAAGAACTTCATCTTTGTCTTCCAATGGGCATAGTGAGCTCCGTCGAAGAAAGGCGGTTTGTCTATGGATTGCGCCATTTGAGCCGGTTGATGAAATAGTGATCGAGCTTGCCGGATCTTCTCAATAGGATGTTAATCCTCACCGATTGAGCCAAGCTCTGATACCAATTGTTGGGTTGTGTGGGGCTCGATTCGATCAACCAAAGTAGCTCACCAAGTGGTGGAGAGATGGATTTTTGGGTGGAAGGGTTGTGGAAGCTAGAATGTAAAAAGACACAATGATTTATAGTGGTTCGGCCTTCTAACAAGCACCTACATCCACTACCTTAGCTCCCCACTAAGGATTTCACAATCAATCCACTAATTGATTCGTCCCCTTTTCTAAGATTAGGAGAAAACCCTTACAACCGATCAAGCTTCTACCCAAAGCCTTGATCAAAACCCTCTTTTACAAAGAGATAAATAAAGCAAACTTAAACCCTCTAATAGGTGTTTGTTTGCACAATGAAGCACTCACCCAAAACCTAAAACACTTGAGCAAATTTGACAATTTTGGCTCACTAGTGTTTGTCTATACAAGAATTGACAATTTAAGTGCTAAGACAATTTCTTGATCATTTGATGTTTGACAATATGAGCATTAGTCTTCTCTTGATGCTTGGAGGTCCATTTTATACTCCCAATTGAGTTTATAGCCGTTTAGGACCGTTGGGGTTGAAATAGAGTCGTTGGACCCTTTAATTCCCTCCATAAATGCAGTTCTGCAGCTCCCCGTTTCGAAATGCTCGAAGCCGTTTCGAAACGCTCTCAATATAGAAAGAGCCGTTGTAGTCTGTCAGGGCACCCGTTTCGGAATGCCCCCTTGTCGTTTCGGAACGCGTATCGGAACGCTATAAGCCCGTATCGAAACGACCTGCATTTAAAAGTTAGTTGGGAAAGAGCCGTTGGGGTTTATGACCGTTGGGGTCAGTGCCACGTGGGCGTATCGGAACGGCCTAGCCGTTTCGAAACGCTAAGGCCCGTTTCGATACTCGTATCGAAACGTTTTAGCCACTGGAGGCACCTGTTTCGAAACGCCCTAAGGTGTTTCGAAACACATGGTCAGTTTTGTGAAAATTGGCCTTTGAAAACATGAAAAACCTTTTTTAAAGACATCCCTAAACATGTTTGGACTTTGGAAATGTTTTAAATACTTTTTAAATCAGTCCAAATTATTTTTCAATTATTATATCAAAACATTAGTTCTACAACTTTCAATGGTATCGATACGGGTCTGCCTAGAGAGTTTTCGTTCCGAAACGGTTAGACCCGTTCCGACCCTGCAAAGCCCGTTTCGAAACGCAAAGACCAAAATGAGGGTCGTTTCGAAACCTTCGAGCCTGTTTCGAAACACCCTGTTGCAGTAATAGAAAATCTGCAGGCCAAGCATCTCCAAGGTTGTTCCCTTTGGTTCCAATCAACACATACAACAAGGTAACATCATGATAAGCATACACACACCAAGAAAGAACATCCAACCATACATTTAAGCAAGAGAACTAACCAACAATTAACAAGCGATAAGATAAGAAACATCAAAATCCATAAACTAAGAAATACGAGATAGAAAACCAAAACCATTAAGCTCAAGGTATAAACAAGCTGACCATGGCATAACTAACATGCTCGCATCACAAGGAGTTTGCAAAACACTCCCAAAACATAAACAAGGTCTATCCTCTTTGCTACACACACTATTATCTAAACGAAACCATACTTGAGCTTGAAGCGGACACTTGGATCACCTCCCTTGCATCGTTGCCTTTCAAGATAGCCTACAGATCTGCATTGTTGGAAAAGAGGGCGTAAGCTACAAAGCTTAGTGAGCGGGGCTCAAAACCAAGCTACAACAATGCAGTTTTGAAAACCAACTTCATTTTGGAAACCAAAACACTTTCTTAAAATCACTTTCGCAAATCATTTCCTTTCAAACATACCACACTTAAATCAAGTACGAGCAATTGCAACAACACATGCCATAGGCACAACAAATGCATCAACCATGCATAAACCATATGTAAATCACATATGCAAACCAAGCCTATCGGCTCCAAAACAACTCACATGCTTCAAGCATATAAACATATCTATATGAGTTTACCAAGCTCATATTAGAACAATAAGCGAATGAGTATATCGGCATCATTGACACGTTGCTCGGATAAGCGGACACCTTGATGGCACAACCCCCATCAAGATACACAGTGAAACAACCCTCACCACAATCTCACTTCGGCCGGGATGCCACAACCCGCATTGCCCGTTGGTGATAGCACAACCCCTATCACTCGCATCACAATAGCACAACCCCTATTGTGAAACCGAAGAATTTATCTCACGCGCGAATTTTATATTTATAGTGCACTTCACATCCTATTGATCGATCAATTTATTCGATATAAAGATCCACATGTGTCAATATACTCATCGCAACATCTTGTTCCACTGTTTTACACCGGGGTTAAACACCTCCCCAAACACATCCCAAATACCATAAACACAAGTCCATGCATAGCATGAACCCAAGCAACATTTTCATACATCACATGGTATTCTCATGGAACAAAATCAACATGCATTGATGCACAACAACAATAGAAAAACATCATTAAAATGATATGCTCGTGATCCAAACATGATCAACATGTAAAACGGCGAAAATACCAAAATAACTCAAAACTTACTCTTGAGCTTGGATTGGTCTAACATCACAACCCAAACTCCCAAAATGCTTCTTTAACCTTGTTAAGGTGTTAAAAAAATTTCACTCACTAGCGATTACCAAAACCAAGCCGAAACACTTTTCTAGCTTCTCGGTTCGCCCACAAATGTATTAACCGATTCCGAATCTTCAACCCCTGCTTCTAACCAACCCAAAACAGAGTATTAGAGATATTTTCAACACTCTAACTTGCTAGAAAACAGAGATTCAACAACTCATTCAAATCGCCTATCGAAACATTGCCAAAACAAACCGAAAACATCAAAAAACTCAAATATGACAACCTCCAGCATAAACCCAGCATTATACATCATCAAAACACATGAATAAACATCTAAAAACATCAACCCATCATCAGAATACCATCAACTATTGATTAATCACAAAACACACCCCAAAACTCACTTTTACATCCATCAAACTTCAACACAAAACCTAATTTCGGGATTTCTATCAATCACTCATCATCTCAACATTATTCCACATCAAAAACAAAGCCCAAAACAACATTAAACCCAAATTTAACAGATCACAACGAAAGATACTCCAAAGAACTCATTTTACCATATTTTACCCAATTTCGTGGCTCACCTCCAATGATAGTATTTCCCCCTTGATTAGCAAAGAACACTTGAAAAAACTAAGAATAAAACATGGGTTTTAGAGATAAAAGATAGGAAAACCTTTTGAAAACATTAAATCAATAAGTAACATCATTTACCTTGATAAAATTAAGCTTCAAAGGCTGTTTGGCTGAAGAGAAAATAAGAAAAGCTTTAAAATGATGTTTTAACGTGAAATGAGGAAATATGAGAAAACATTTTATTAGATATTTGTAAAAACCATATTGGCCTAGCTAATTTAGCTCCTTAAAGATTCTATATTTTGACTCTTTTACAAAATGGTCACTAAAAACAGATTTTGCAATCTTTACATTTTGGTCACTAAACCTAAATGTCATGGTTCAGAAAATGTTTTTCCAAAATTGATTTTACCAAAGCCTTATATATAATTATTAAGGATTTTAGAAATTTATTTAATATTTTTCCGACCATCCGAAGACCACTTTCTCTGAACTCACCTAAACTCCCAACATCGGTCTTTCGGACCTCAAAACCTTACCGAATCTTCTAGACCCAAAACCGGGATGTTACAATTTTAATGATAAAATCTTAAAGATGAGTAGGGGTGAACGTTCGATCGAGCCAAGTAAAAAAATTTCAAGTTATTCGAGTTGACGCGTCATATTTTTCAACTCAAATTTTATTTGAAAATTTTCGATTCTAGTCGAGTTTATGAAATTCTAGTCGAGTTCCTATACAAATTTAATTGTAATTATTTATTATGTTATAGTACAATTTGATTCAAATTTAAACGACTTTCTCTAATCCTATAAGATATGCATACATATTTCTTCATATGTGGCATATTTTTTTCATATTTTTTATACCATTATATATATTAGGAAAAATTGAGGGGCTCGACTCGAACTTAAAAATCATTACACTAATTACTAAAAATTTCGAGTTATTCGAATTTCTATTTTACAACTTAAACTTTATTTGAATTTTTTTCTAGTCGAGTCGGGTTTATGCAATTTCGAATCGAGTCAAGACGAGTCGAGTTTTTCCGCTTCTGAGCCAAGTAAAAAAATTCAATTTTTTCGAGTCGAGTTTTACCTAGCCCTAACGGTGAGCATAAAACTAGTTTATTCTAAGACACCATATATTATATATTTATTTATTTATAATTCAAGTTGTTAAATCATGGTGAGATTTTTTTTGATCAAGAATCATGGTGAGATTATAAAATGAGAGTGGTTCAACATTGATTGAAGAAGGGGAGAATAACAATCTCTGTTCTCATCTTACTCCATTATCAATCAATGCCAAGAGTCAATTCAAGCCAAAGGTATTGATTATAATTATAAGATTATAGTTAATTAATTACTTATTAATGAAAATTAATGGTTTGCCAGCTATAGCCAGCCATTTAAACCACCCTTCCCTGCTGTTGAGAGTGTGTCTATTCTCTGCCAATCATTCAAAAGATTTTTATTCCTATTTTTACAAAATTTGTCGGCGCTTTTGTTTTTATCTCATTGCGATGAATGAAGAGAAACGTAGTTTAGTTTCATAATTAGTCCTCAATTAGTTGATAAGAAATAATAAATTTATTTTCGTTTAAGCATGTCTCGAATTTGAGATATTGTATGTATATAAAAAATTATTAGTAGACCTACCTACTACAGTTAAATATGCGGTGCAGGTCGGGTCGAATTAGTGAGGATAAAGTCTTGAGAAACCGGAAGAGTAATCATTTTTCCGCTTATTAACATTTTTTAAAATTTCTATTTAGGTTAAATTTTGGCTTCAATCATTTCACTGTACTTCAATTTGAATTTATTCCCCGTTAATTATATCGGTTAAAATCTCGAGACAATTTTTTCTACCATACATCATGCTGTTTTTTTTAAACAAGTGAGTCAGCATTTTTACTAGATTTGTTAGAAGTAGTAATTTAATGAATTAGTTTATAAATTTTAAATAGGGTAAACTACACCAGTAGTCATCAAACTATTGTTTCTTTCCTGTTTTGGCCACAAAATTATTTCTTTTACAAAATCGTACTAACGTTATGTTTTTTTTTTCTATTTTGGTCACTGGCCGTAAGTTTTCGTTAAGTTTTAACGGAGATTGTGACATTGCAAGGTATAATAACAATTTTACTCCCAAAACATATATATTTCATCAATTTGGTCCTCATTCTCTAGAGTTTAACTTATTTTTTAACTTTTTTATATTTTGGTCCTCTTACCTTCACTTCTCTTAAAAAAAATAACCATCTTTTTCCTTAAAAATCATACCATAAATTCGGAATGGGTCAAAAATCTTACTCTTGAGTGGAAGAAGCTGCTAACAACCATCAACCACCAAAGGAGAAGAAAAATCGCCATTACTTTGTTCCCTAATTTAACTTATAATTTATGTTGTTTTGTGATTGAAAATAAATTCATGTGCATCCACACATAAGAGAAATCTTATAATTTTAATATTAAAATACAGAGATCTAAAAACTTAACAAAAACTTTCAAATCCGAGCTTCAAAACACCCGAGAACTAAAAAGTCCCCAAAAAAACAGTACAATCAAAAACAAGAATGAAAAAACAAGCAAATAATCAATAAGAAGAAAAAAGTAACCAGAAAAATTGGGAAATGGAGAGAAATTGAAGCACCTAAAAATGCAGATAGAAAATCAAATCTACCTTTAAATATTCGTTTTCCTTGGCCCTTCTTTTCACTATTCTAAGGGGAAGAGGTTTTCAATTATACGACCTCTTTTGATTTCTGGTGGCCGTGTGCCCTTAGTGAAGAACTCACAGCCTGGATTCTAAGGGAGATGGTTGTTTTTAGGGAAGTTAGAGCGGAAGGACCAAAATATAAAAAAATAAGTTTTAAAAAATAAGTTAAACTCTAGAAAATGATGACAAAATTGATGAAATATATTTATTTTGGGAGTCAAATTGTTATTATACCATGCAATGTCACAATCTTCTTTAAACTTAACGAAAACTTAACGACCAGTGACTAAAACAAAAAAAAAATATAATGTTAGTGACGATTTTGCCAAAAAATAGTTCGGTGACCAAAATAGAAAAAAGTAATAATATAGTGACTACTAGTGTAGTTTACCCTATTAAAAATAAAGTATCAAATTAAAGTATATATATACATAATTTGACCATTTGTTTATGTCAATGTCAATTGTGAACTTCACAGGCTGTCTTTATAATACGTTTTGCAATAAAAAAAAATTGTTGGCCTAATAGCATTTTTTGCCCCCAATATTTTTTATAAAATAAAATTATTTTATTTATTTAATATTTTATTACTTTTTTTTCACTAAATTTGTCTAGTATTGACTTTTTAAAGTCATTTTTTTAAAATTTTATCGTAATTGTTTTAAATATTTTAATTAATTAAAATTTTATTAAATATATATTTTTAAACTATTTGATTGGTGGTCTGTAAAATTTATTTTTCTATATTTTTATCAGTAACAAATTTAAAGCAATAAAGAGTCAAAGTTATCAAATTCGACCAAAAAAGTCAACACCAAACATATTCAGTGAGACGAAGGGAGTATCTTTTAACTCTTGTATTCCTAATTTTTTTAATCAGATTAACAAATTGACAGAAAAGGTAATGGATATGTTAAGCTGACATAAACTATTTTATATTTTTACCATTTTTCTCACTTTTAATAATTTTTTAAATAATTTATATATATATATATTATGTTTGAATTTTATGCAGAAGGACAAAAATAGCTGACATTAACATTGCCAAAAAAACACAATAATCAATGTCAACTTAACAGGTTTGTTACCTTTTCCTTCGGTTGGTTCAATTTGATAAAAATCAGAAACCCGAGAGCCAAAAGAGGAAAAACATTTGAGGACTAAAATGAATTTTCGAAAAGTTGAGGGGTAAAAACTTTTATTAGACAAAAAATGTTGGAAGAATAGCAAAACTTGAATTAAAAGAAAAAGTAGGTGACTCTTGTTTTGATTGTTTTGCAAAAAATGATAAAAGCGACCAAAGCTTAAATTATGATTCAGAATGGAAAATGGGCCTTGGCTCAATCGTTGAATCTCCTGCTGACACATCATCTTCTCTTTTCTCTCTCGAGTCTCGACATTTCCGAGGTAAATACCAAGTACAAGCTCTCTCTTTTCTTTTCTCTTCTCTTCTCACTGTGTTCTTTCATTCTCTCTTCAATTTTCCCAGGTCTGTTTCATTTTCTTTTGAATTTTTGGTTTCTCTTGAGAGAAAAAAGAGAGGTTTTTTTTTGGTAAGTTGGGGTTTTAATGATGCTATGCTGTCGTTTCTTTCTGGGTACATTCTAATAGTCAAAAAAACGAATATGCTTTAATGCCATAAACTGTCCTCTTTGTTTTTTATTTATTTCTTTTGCTTGGTTCGATCAAGTTCCTTTTTTTCCCAGTTACGTTGAATTTACAACTGAGAAACACACTACCGAAAAAAAGAAGAAGAAAACTCCAGTTTCTTAGTTGTTTTTTTCTTGCTTCACGCTTTTCTTGTTTCTTTTTTTTTGAGTTACTGGGCATTGAAGTATTCCCAAATTGATACGTTTTGTCTGTGTATTGCCTTGTTCTTTAATAGGGAGGTTTTTGTCTCCTTCTATCTGGTGCGTTATTGTTTCTTCATCTGTAAAGCATTTCTTTTCTCTCTTTTTTTATTGATCGGGGTCTTTAAATTACGTATTGATTTTGATGTTTTGCAATCTGGGTAGTTGCAGAATTCAAAGCTCTAGACTTTTCGAGTGTGATTTCCTGTTGATCTTACTTGTCGAAAGGCAATCCATTGGGATTCTGAATTATGGTTGAAATTTCAAGTGTTTGAGATCTGGATAGTGTTAGAATCTCAAAGGGAGGAGGATGTACGCAGTGGGGCGGCTAGGTAGCTATATTTCTCGTGGTGTTTATACAGTGTCTGGTCCCTTTCATCCTTTTGGGGGTGCAGTAGATATAATTGTAGTGGAACAACCCGATGGGAGCTTCAAATCATCGCCTTGGTATGTTCGGTTTGGTAAATTTCAAGGGGTTTTAAAGACAAGGGAAAAAGTGGTTAGTATCTCCGTTAATGGCGTCGAAGCGGATTTCCACATGTTTCTTGATCATAAAGGGGAAGCTTACTTTCTGAGGGAGGTAGATGGTGAAGAAGGGGAATCTGATGGTGTCCCTTTTCCTTCTGGATACGAAACAGATGAGCCTATGTCTGCTGATAGGATGCCAATGAAGTCCAAAAGTTTCAACTATGTTGCTGATAAGTCTAACTCTGTGGGTGAGGTGGATGTGAGCAATGGGAAGATTTTGGCTAGGACTACTTCGCGGAGGTCGCGGATATTTGGATTTTTTGGACGGAGGTCGACGACAAAGGAGGATGGTTATCAGAAGGGTGTTGATGGTGCTGATGTAATGAGGTTAGATTCGTTGGAGCGTGCTGAGATTGCTGCTGACCTGTTGGAGGTGAAGTGGTCTACCAATCTTACCTCTAATAGATCAAATATTAATGCCTCCAGATTATCTTCTACGAATGATTCATTGGATAATAAAGGTTCTGAAGAGCATACACCAATTAACTGTGAAGAAAGCCGGATTCCCTCTTCTGCAGATGATGAGGAGGAGAAGAATAACGATGAAGAAAATCAATTTAACTCTTCTGTACATGATAAGGAGGAAAATTGCATCGGTTGCCAGACATTACTAGAGGAAACTGAATGCTGCAATGGGCAAAAGGTCAGTTCTCATTCTGGCATTGAGAACCTAGAGTATTCTGTTGAGGAAGCTAGCATACAAGTGTCTTTTGTAAGCGCTGAGCAACAAATTGTTGACGCCTCATCATTAGGTGAAGGTTTTACAGAAGATAAGTGCAAAGCAATAGCCAATATTTCAGGAAGTAATGATAATCTTAGTGTTGGAAATTCGGATCACAATGATAATGAGATGGGTGCTGTCTCAGGGATGAGTGGTCCTAATCTGCAAAGTCAATTTAACCTTGAAGCGTTGACAGACAAACAGTTTGATGAAGAACCGGTCTGTCCCGAAAGTAATGTTGTTTTACCAGCCTGGGGGAATTCCAATAAGGAAGCTGTTCCAGAGAGTTTTCAATCTTTTGTTTACTCCAATATATCAGAGTCCTCAGTAATAACATCGGGTGGTTCAGGTGAACAAACTCTTCAAACACTGAGCCTTTCTGATGTTGGAAATGGGAAAATACATGTTCATGCTGAAATGCTGGTTACAACGACTGAGCTAGTGCCAGAGGTGAACTCTCGTCCAAAATGTTTCTTGTAGTTGTACGAGACATCTTAAACAAAATACGTTTAAGAACATGTTGCACCTTATTTAATGATGCATTTCTCTTTTGATGGTCCAAAACTGCACTTGAAATGATATGAACCTATTTTTTCCTTTGAAAAGTAATCTGTTTATAATTAATAAAAAATCTTGTTGAACTGATGGAATAGATGGTTTAAATCAGGTTACAGTTCTTAAGCAAAAGGAGGACATGGAGTTGGATTCTGAAGGGGTATTAACAATCTCAGAATCTTGCTCTCAAATGGTTACTGTTGACCCTGTAATTGGTTTGGAAGAAATGAAGTCAAACAGCTTTCATGCCACTTCCAACATCAGTGATTCGGCTGCTCAAGCTGAAGATGAAAAATATACCAAGGATGTTGTCCAATATTCTTTGGACTCCGTTGATGATTGTCAAAACTTTTATCATGATGATTACCCAAAGAAAAGCATTCCATCATCAAGGAGTTCCGAGGATGAACAATTTCTTTTCAGTGACCTTGATGAATTGGAACTGCGTGAGCCAGATTCTGTAAATAAAGATCTTCATCCTTCAACTTGTACAGAAAATGAAGGAAGTGATTTTTGTAATGTTAATAATGAGTCATATTTAAATCCTGATAATTTTGTTCAGGAGAATTCATCCAGTGATCTGGAATACTCTGTAGGAAAGTCAAGGAGCAATCCTATTAGTATTTCTAGAAATCATAGAGTATCTGGTGAGAATGATGGGTTGCAGGTGGAATCACTTCCTAATATGTGGTCTCCTGATGCCAACTTTGATGCAAACAACCATCGTCCTGTCAGCCATTCTCTGGATTCAAATTCTGAAACCATGAAGTGGACACCGATCAGGAAAGATGATTTGAGCCGTATAAGGTCAGACGCAGATGAGGAACAACCATTAGAACATGAAAGGTCTAGTAATGAGGAGGGGGAAACTTCAGCGAAGCCGAAAAATACTCTTAATAATCCTGCTGTCGGTAAGAGAGCGCCATTATATTTTTGTTTTCTGCTTCTTTGATGAATAAGAGAACTTGGGTGATATGTATTACTTTCTTGAGTTTACTCTTTACACTGCTTTTTCACCTTTTAGGGAATGTTTTAAATTAAAACATATATCTTGGTCCCAAAAGGACTAGCAAATTAATTGGGAAATTAATTCTTTTTATGTGATGAATAAACCCATAAAATCTTGCTAAGCACAACATGCCGTGCCTACCATTTGTTATGATTTTTAATTAAACATAAAAGAAATGTTCTGTTGTTTCGATGCAACTGCTCTCTAGGCTATAAGTTGTTGAAAGTGACATGCATTGTGCTTTCTGCAGAGATATCTCTTTGCAAACACTTACTATTTGAAGGGATGGGGGCTGAAGCTGCTTGTCAAGCATTTGACGCTGAAAAGCTGGATAGCAAAAACTTTAGCTCTTTAGGTCCTGCTGTTGTGAAGAATGATAGGCTTGTTGTTCGAATTGGTGGTCGTTACTTTCCATGGGATGAAGCAGCCCCCATTATTTTAGGGATGGTTACATTTGGAAGTGAAGAAATATTTGAACCCAAAGGCATGATACCTGTTGACAGAGTGGAGAAATCCATTGAAGGGGATCCATCAAAAGACGTATCCCGTGGTGGTAGCTGGAGGCTTTGGCCTTTTTCTTTGAAAAGATCAAGATCTAGGAATGCTGTACAACCGGTTCCAGCTGAGACCAGAGGTTTGGATGCTGAGAATGCTGCAGGCGTTACTGTTGCCTGCGATGATGATAAAAATATTCTTAAACCCAATCAGGTGAAGAAGATGATCAGGGCAATCACTCCTACCTCTAAACAGCTGGCTTCATTAAACATAAAGGATGGGATGAATCATATAACCTTCACATTTTCGACCCCTATGCTAGGGAAGCAACAGGTCCTTTTTGTTGAATCCTGACTTGAAGTTACTTATTCTTTCTGAAATCTTATTTAGTGTTTTGTTGATGAAATCATTTCTGATTTATCACTTGTTTCTTGATGTGCTCACTCAAAAGCATGTATTAAACAGGTTGATGCCAGAATCTATTTGTGGAAATGGAACACACGTGTAGTAATATCAGACGTTGATGGGACAATAACAAAGTAAGGATGTTTCCAAGATTTCTTCATGCAAAAGACCCTATTATGCTACTTCATGTTTTAGATTGAGTAGTGGCTAAAGTTTTCATGTCTATGTTATTAAGTTCTTTTTCTGCTATTAAAGATAATTCAGTATATGGTTCATATTGCTCGTTGCTGATTTATTGGATTTTATTTGTTCTTATAATGAGCTGTGGCCTTTTGAGGTGTTGCTCAACCAAGGTAGCTTCGCCACTGTTGATTTACTGGCTTTTTATTTATTCTTATATGCATCTTTAACATTAACTTTTGGTTAACTTGAGTAATATTTTGCTAAATCTTCAAATATTAATCTTGGGCTCAAATTCATGGATGTCTTACATAACCTTGAATTTCTTTCAGTGGTTTCTTTTAGAATCTTTTCTTAAGTTCTTAATTGCAGAAGGTAAGGATTTTCTTGTCATTTCTGTGTTCTAATTTTATGTTGTTACAGATCAGATGTTCTTGGCCAGTTCATGCCTTTGGTCGGGATAGATTGGTCACAAACAGGTGTTGCACATTTGTTTTCAGCTATTAAGGTTTGTTGTTTTCATCTTCCATTATAATTTCTTAGTTCATGATACGTTTTATTCCTTCTTGCAAATAAAAAGAAAACCTTGGGTTTGTGAACCATGTACAGTCATAGTAAAGGCCCCTTGCATAAGTGTGACGATTTGTCTTATTTCAAATTGTAGAAAGAAAAACATTTCTATATTTTAGATGGATTCTAATGCATGAAGTTGAATAACACTGTTAATATCGTCAATGGATTAAAATTCCTCCTGTATTGCAGGAAAATGGCTATCAATTGCTTTTTCTTAGTGCACGTGCTATATCCCAAGCATATATCACCAGACAATTTTTGGTCAATCTTAAGCAGGTAATCTAAGCTAGTTTGATTCTTTTGTTATATCAAAGTCTAACTGTAAAATGCGAATAAAAAAACTTCAAAATTTCTTCTTTCCATTGCCCTTATTCTTTGTTTGACCTACCACCATTGCTCATAGAAAGGAGAAACACTTTGACAAAAATATCTTTGTATCTGTAGGATGGCAAGGCTTTACCAGATGGGCCAATTGTAATTTCCCCTGATGGGCTTTTTCCATCCCTATATCGAGAAGGTAACTTTTTTTTTTTTGCATTTCAGAGACCTATATAACATTTTTATAGGGTTGCTTTCTTGTGGCAAGATGGCTGACTGTTTGTGCTTAGTTTTCTATTTCAACCATTCCATTTTAATTTACTTTTGTCTTATTTATCCTGTTGGATTTATTGCATAGATTCTTATGTGGACATTAGTTATGTTCTTCTATATCGCAATACGTATTTTTTTTATATAAAAATGTGACATATGAGTATCTAAATTGCCAACCCTGTGCAGAACAAGGCAAATGGCCTCTTTCTTTTTCATTGATTCAAGTTCTATTGCATCCCAAGACAACATGGTGCATTGTCTTAATTCTGTGTCAACCTCTAGATGGATTTATGACATTTATGCAATAACTAAGATGAGAAGCTGTACCTCCAGAAATAGATACATGAGATCTGCATTTACAACCTTAAAAAATCAAAGTTTAGTTGTGATGACACTTTGAACTGCAATAAGTTTTAAACGAAATATTGTTCTATTTTCTTTTGCTTCTGTCACGTATTATGTAGGAAATTGAAAGATTCCTAGGCACTACCTCTTTGAATCCAAATTGAAGTAGGCATCAGATTCATAGTTAATATGTTATCATTCTGATTTGGAGCATATGCTTTTAACTCTTGAAGCTTATTAGAGTTGAACATCTATTCTTATCTGTTTCTTCCTTCAAGGGACAAAGCCAGGATTTTTTTAGGGTGGGAAGAAGTAAATAATAAAGTTCTAAAGGGTTAAAATTTAATTTATCATTATTTTAGCTGACAACTTTATAATTTTTAAAAGGATTCAATTGAAATTTTTTCATTTAAGGAGGGGGCCAGAATGAAATTTTACCATTATCTAAACTGAAAACTTTATATTTCAAATGGACTGAAATCAAAATTTACCCTTTTGGGGAGGGGAGGCCACTGCCACCCCCTCTGGCTTCGTCCCTCCTTCCTTCCCCCGCCCAAAAGATATCTCAAACCACATTATTGACTGAAACATCTTTATTTGTTTCTCAGTTATTAGAAGAGCTCCTCATGAGTTTAAGATCGCGTGCTTAGAGGTAAGTTCTCTGATCTGACATCCTTCTTAACTTCTGATATGGTATTTGTGCTGTTAGATTAATTAATTAGTTTTTGCATCTTCTTGTGTCAAACCAGTTGAATGGGTTACATGCAAGCCTCATAGGAATTTAAAGCATTTTGAGTGTTGTAAATTGCACAACAAAATGAGATTTTAAGTTGAGTTATAAACAAATTTATATTATCAGAACTCTTGAATTAATCTTTTGCTCGAAACACATCATGTCTGTAATTTGAGTCTTGTCTTTAATATTATGCATCACGAGTCTAGTTAAAATATTTATGGCTTTGTAGATACTATGCATTATAGTTAAAAGCCTTCCAATGTGCATAGATAGATGATAAGGATCAGTGTATCTAAAAAATGGAACATTTTAATTTTCTTAGTATATATATCTTTTGATTTACAGGAGATTAAGGCGTTGTTTCCATCCGATTGCAATCCATTCTATGCTGGTTTTGGGAATAGAGACACTGATGAAATCAGCTATGTTAAGGTTGGAATCTCGAGAGGGAAAATCTTCATTATAAACCCAAAGGTAATTTAAGGCTTTCATACTTAAAGAAAGGAGACCAAATACTTCTAATGTCACTGCACCGAACATTCTCTTCTAATGGTTTCATGTTTGTAGGGTGAGGTTGCTGTGAACCGTCGTGTTGACACAAAATCTTATAGTTCTCTTCATGCTCTTGTTCATGGCATGTTTCCACCTACGACATCCTCTGAGCAGGTTTTGTTACCTTTCCTTTTCCTTTTATATATTACACACAATGACTGGAGTTCATTTCCGAAGCCAAAAACTGACTTCAAACCCAGCCTCAGCGGGTTTGAATTTATACCTGTTTTATGGAAAGATTCCCAATTGTCCCTTCTTACTTCTAGATTTTCCATCCTTTGGTTAGGTGACGCCTATTGCTCGAGGTCTCACCTTCTGATAATATATTACGTCTAAATTTGCTAGTTCTATTCATTTTTTTTCTCGGTTGTCGCAACTTTTATTGCTCAAGTTTTTATTTCTATTGATTACAGGAAGATTTTAATTCATGGAATTTCTGGAAACTGCCACCTCCTGTCATTGACATATGACGTTTTCAGCTAGAATATGTTGCGTTAGCATTCAGATATCAAGATAAATGGACGATGTATTCGATCATTCTGGAGCTATCCAGGTATATTTAGATGGCAATGTTGCCTGCACCAGCTATCACCATTAAATGTTTATAACAAGATTACACCAGCATATGCAATCATGGCTACTTGAAGTAACTTCATGCTCTTGAAAGTGCAGGGCTGGCCAACACTCGGTTGTCCAAAGTAATTTATTTGAAATTCCCATGGAATCTCAGGTTTTATATTGGCTTCAATGTAGTTGGATTTGTGGTTTTGTATAGTGAATTATTGTGATTCTACAAACAGTTGAAACATGTAAACATTCATGGGAGAAAAAGGATAGTTTTAATTTTGTTTATATATATATTTATTGCTGATACATAACCGATCTTTATTAGTTCACAGGAGATTGCTTGTAATCCGATCAACCCCATTTTCTGAAGTACATACATCAGAAATCTAGGATGAATGTGTATATTTATATTTGAAATTATATCTACTTAATGTTACATTTTAAAGACGAAAGAATCTATTCGATTAAATTTTGCGGATTATTAACATTGTTCGATTGGAAGAATGTATCAACAAAGAAAGGAGTAAAGGGATACAACTCAAATGAACACTTTACAAATACAAAATTCTCACGTTCAAGTGTTTCTCTGCAAATTCTGCGAGGTTTTTGATCTCATTGTCGTCAATAAAGCCATTACCATTCCCATCCGCGGATCGGATTATACGCTTGCTCTTCCTCCTAGCAAACCATCCACCACTGGTTTCTCGTATTGCGTCTGCAAGCTCGTCTCTGCTTATCCGACCATCCTTGTCACCGTCAAATTTCTTTAACCATCTTTTGAACTCATCGATTGTCATTTCTCGCTTGCCATCGATGGAGTGTGTTCGAGTTTTAATGGCCATATCCTGTGATCAAAGCCTGGCAAGTCCCTTCGTTGTGCACTGTTATTGCTTGCTTGTTAGCTAGCCAACTTCCCTGGTGTACAAATATTTGGAGGCTTCTCATATTTATACCATTCCCTAGTGCTTTGAGCCTATACAAATCCAATATAAAATCGAATGGTATAGAACTAAAGCACGCAGACGCGCCTTTAAAAGTTTAGGATCAAATTGTTGTTTTGTTCCCTCTAATATGCTAAAATTAAAGATTTGGTCCCTGGGCTTCAATTTGACAATCTTCTTTTATAATGTCATCAGTTAGACCAAATAGGAAACACCATCAACTAAACACTGCTTTTATTATTATTATTATTATTATTATTATTATTATTATTATTATTATTATTATTATTATTATTATTATTATTATTATTATTATTATAGAAGTGAATTCTTTCAGAAAAATCACGTTAACATTTTAACAAGAATAATGAATAATATAACCCTTTTGGACAAACTATTGATATTATCAAAGTAGAGGCATTAAGTATACCAAATTAAACAGTAGAAACAAAATCTCAAATTTGAACATAATAGAGGGACTAAAAGTAGAGTTTGACCAAAGTTTAGATACAATTGTTAATACCCTAAGAAGCATAGAAAATTAGGGGTCATTAGATTTATGAGTAGCATTTTTGTAAACATTGCCTAATATTCTTTGATTCCTTCTTAGGTTGGCATAAACAAAGGGTTATAGAGCCATAAAAGTAGTAAAGTGGTTGATGGCTGTTCAAATCCAAGGAACCGGAGGACAAGTGGGTTGATTAATCTATGGAATTTTGTTCAGAGTTGCCGGCCAGTGTGTTATAGGCTACGATGTTAAGCCAAAAGGGGCATTAAAATATGGATATCGGAGCCAAAACTGTACCCAATGCATTTAACACTTAGATACTCCTTACGGGCTACGGCTATTAGATTAGAGTAATGGTAGTGCTTTGTCATTGGAAATGAGGAAGAAGATTAGGCCAATCACCAACCTTGGATACAGAGGCTTCAAAGAAACCTACTTTATCCTATTTCGTATACTCACTTTTTAAAATATGAGGTCGAGCAGTTCCATAATTTAAAACCCCACGTCTATAAAGTTTTTTTTTGTTGTCGTAAATTACATATCCATTTTATAGTCTATGTTCGAGATTTGTGTATTTCTTTCAACAAAATTATCTTCAAGATTTGAACTTAAATTTTTCATTAAAAGAGCAACGTGTCTTGTCATTACATGTAACATTTACAAACCAACAATTGGTTCCACATTTTTCTCAACAACGTTTGAATCAATTTCTCATTCAAAAATTTAAAATTATCGATTTTTCTCCAACACTTACATGGTGTAAAACTCATTTAGTTTTGCACTAATTCATGATCATTGGATGAGTGGAATGAATGAATGAATGAGATTAAACACTCTTATTTTTTTTCTCCTTAAAAATCTCCTTATTTTCAACTTTTCATCTCATCCATTCCACTCATCAAATGGCCATGGATTAGTGTAAAACTAAATGAGTTGGACACCATGTAAGTGTTGGAAAAAATCGATAATTTTAGAGCTTTGAATGAGAAGTTGATTCAAACGTTGT
The DNA here is from genome assembly GCA_958450335.1 of Hibiscus tridactylites. Classification (NCBI taxonomy): domain Eukaryota; kingdom Viridiplantae; phylum Streptophyta; class Magnoliopsida; order Malvales; family Malvaceae; genus Hibiscus; species Hibiscus tridactylites. Next base: position 34,839,213 of record OY288292.1, on the reverse strand, counting down.
TGAGTAAAACGTGGAACCAATTGTTGGTTTGTAAATGTTACATGTAATGACAAGACATATTGCTCTTCTAGTTCGAACCTTGAAGACAACTTTATTAGGAGAGAGAGCCACAAATCCCGAACATAAACCATGAAAGGATATTATTTTTGCTAGAAACAAATCATAAATATTAAATTGGTTTAGTGGTTTGGAGGTTGCTTTTTATTCTAAAGATTTTAGGTTCAATTCCCATTGAGTCTATAATTTTTTATATTTCCTTTAGCAAAACGATGTCGTTTTGGTCTAGCATCCAAGTCATCACGGCGTTAAGAAATTAACGGCGCGGGGTATAAATGAGTCGAAAAATAAAATTTGGTGGTAAAATTGGACCAATTAAAAGGTTGGTGGTAAAAACGAGTCACATCTAATAATTTAGTGGTGGTACATGACAGTTTATATATAGGGTAAAGTACACGGAGTGCCACTAAACTTTAATCTTTGTATCGAACATACCACTGAACTATAAAATGATACTATTGTACCGCTAAACATTGTTTTTTGCTATTATTATACTACTGAATTTTATTTTTTGTTCAATCCAAGCACTCGACTGTTAAATTGTAACGAACTGTTAAATCCAAAACGGCTTCGTTTTGGTATTGTTACTTTGATGCCTAAGATAAGCCAAAATGACGTCATTTTGTCAGTAAAAAAATTAAGAAACATTGTATTTGAGGAGGATTGAACCAAAGACCTCTAAGTAGTTAAATGTATGATTTAGGGTTTAGTTGTATATATTATAAACAATATTTTAGTTTTATAATATAAATTATAAATAGTATTTATTTATAAAATAATATATTTATAAAATTATATTATAAATATTATAAAATTATATCATGAGATAAATAAAACTAAGTTCAACTGCAGTATTATTTCTATATTATTTTTGTTACGATTATATCAAGTTTTAAGTTGGTTTGGTGTAAACCTTTCATCTTAGAGGTCATTGGTTTAATCCCCTCAAATGCATTGTTTTCTTAATTTTTTACTAGCAAAACGACGTCGTTTTGGCCTATCTTAGGAATCAAAGCAACTATACTAAAACGACGCCATTTTGGATTTAACGGTCTGTTACAGTTTAACGGTCGAGTGCTTGGATTGAACAAAAAATAAAGTTCAATGGTATAATAATAGCAAAAAATAATATTCGGTGGTACAATAGTATCATTTTATAGTTCAATAGTATGTTCAATAAAAATGTTAAAGTTTAGTGGCATTTCGTGTAGTTTACCCATATATATATATACACGATAGGATCCAGTTACACAGTGTAAAATTTTTAACTTCTACACGTGTTGTAGATCATTGGATGAATGAAATGGATGGCTGAGATGAATAGTGTATTATGTGAAGATTATCGCTTGAAAAAAAGCAAGGAGTTAATCTTAACCTTCCATCTAACAAAGCACAAAATGTGTAAAACTATGAGTTTTTAAATTCTGTGTAAGTGGATCTTATTCCTATATGGGATAGGATCCAATTACACGATGTAAGAATTTTTAACTTTTACACGTTTTGTAGATCGTTGGATACTTGGATGGATGAAATGGATGGCTGAGATTAACAGTGAATTATGTGAAGATTATCACTTGAAAAAAAGTATGAAGTTAATCTCAACCATTTGTTTTACCCATCTAACGATCCACAAAACGTGTAAAATATGAGTTTTACATTTTGTGTAAGTGGACTTATCCCTATATGGGATAAGTTCCAGTTAGACAGTGTAATTTTTTTTTACCTTTTACACGTTTTGTAGATCGTTGAATTGATGAAATGGATGATTGAGATTAACAATGGATTATGTAAAGATTATCACTTGAAAAAAAATAAAGAGTTAATCTCAACCATCCATTTCACCTATCTAACGATCCACAAAACGTTTAAAATTATGTGTTTTACATTCGGTGTAAGTGAATCTTATCCCTATATTATGATTTATAACTTTATATTAGTTAAATATTAAATATAAAACCCCAAATACTTATTATTAATTTGAACAAAAAACAACTAAATTAACCATCTCTTATATTGTCCTAAATGGTTAGGTGTGTTGAGATTGAAGAGGCTCGATTCGATCAACCGTTCTTGCTCGCCAAGTGTGGAGAAGTTGGATAATTGGTGTTTTAGTGGGAGGTGAAAAATTGACAATTTGACACAAGGATTTATAGTGGTTCAACCTTCTAACCAAGGTCTACATCCACTACCTTAGCTCCCCACTAAGGATTTCCAACAAATTCACTAAGAATTTCGTCCCCTTTTCTAGGATTAGGAGGAAACCGTTACAACCCTTGAAGCTTTCTACCCAAAGCTTGAAGGAACACTCTCTTTACAAAGAAAGACTTAGCAAACTAGAAATCCCTCTAATAGGTGTTTGTTTGCAATTCTAAGCACTCACCAAAAACCTAAACACTTGAGCAAATTTAACAATGTAAGCTCACAAGTGTTGTCTAAGCAAGAAATGAACAATTAAAGCTCTAGACAAATTTTGACATCATAATGTTGTAACAATTGAAGCATTAACCTAATCTTGATGCTTGGAGGTTTCTTTTATACTCCCAATTGAGTTTGTGGCCGTTACTAGCCGTTGGAGATGATTTGGATCCGTTGAGGACTTTATTTCCCTTCATAAATGCTGTTCTGCAGCTATCCGTATCGATACGCTTGGATCCGTATCGGTACGACCTTCATGAGGAACTAGCCGTTGGGCTCTTGCCAGCCTGGGCGTATCGATACGCTCAAGGGCGGTACGGGTTCACATTTAAAAGTCCGTTGGGAAATAGCCGTTGGGGTTGGTTGAAAGGGGATTGGTACGCTTACCTAGCGTATCGAAACGATCCCGATCCGTATCGAAACGGCAAAGGCCTATATCGATATGGGTTTTGACAGTGGCCAAATTGAGGCAAAAAGGTATCGGTACGAGTACAACCGTATCGATACGGGTACTTTGAAAACACAAGTTTGGCTATTAAAAACATGAAAAATCTTTGCCAAAAACCTCTTAAAATACCTCAAACATAAATTCAAGTTGTTTGGACTTAAAATAAGTTTTAAATTCTTTTCAAATTATATCAAAACATTTTTCAATTATTATATCAAAACATTAGTTCTACAATCCCCCCTTTTTGATATAATAAAATTCACTTGAAAAATTGTTTGGGATTCTCCCCCTTTAACTTTAAAAATGTGAATAAGAGATAGAAGATATGAAATCCAATAAAGCTCCCCCTTATTCATTTGAAAATTTCAATTTTTCAAACCATTTCTCCCCATTTTTGTTATATCAAAAAGAATTTAAAAACATTAAGTTTCAAAATAACAATAGAGGTAAAAAAAAATTGACACACTTAAAAATTTTGGTTTAAAATTGGCTCCCCTTACTCAAAGCATCATAAGAATGTTAGCTCAACATATATGATTATCTAGTTGTCATAAATGAAAAATAATCAAATAAAAGTAAAAGCAACTAGATTTTACCACACTTGAACTCAAAGGAGGATATGAAGCCTTCCTTCTTCAAGTGTTCTTCCTATGTGTGTATGGAGCTCCCCCTCAATTTTTGACTTGTTGATCACTCTCCATCACACCTAGCAAAAGACAATCAAGTAATTTTTGGTATCCAAATTGCTTTGGATCCATAGACATTAGTAGCACAAAATTTAGTCCCTTTAGGAATCTATTTTTCAATTTCATCCTTTTTAGTTGAAGTGGTTAGTCCTTTTGGGACCCAAACACTTCTAAAACATTTTCCATTCACAAATCTAGAGGCACTAGATTGTCTTACATAAAAATTTGATTTTCTAAAACTATTTTTCTTTTCAAGTTCATTGGAAATCAAATCTTTTTCTTTTTGAACTTTGAGAAGCAAATTTTGTAAATCAAAACATTTTTGTTCAAAATCTTTCAATTTTGCTTCAAGTTCAAGATTTGTTTTGGAAAGCAAATCATTTTCAATTTTTATTTTTGAAATCAACTTTTTGTTCTTGGAAAATGATGCTTTGAATTCCAAAAGCAAATCATCATAGGCATCTTGTAACTCATCAAATGTATAAGAATTTGAAATAGATAAGTTAGAAGTTACCTCCCCCTCATTGAGGGCCATCAAGCATAGGTGGGCTAATTCATCATCGGTGGAGTCTTCATCACTCCATGTGGCCACATATGCTTGCTTTGAAGATGATCCCTTCTTTTTGGATTTGTGGGAGTCCTTCATCTTCTTCATCGATTCATGCTTGGATTTTTCCATTTTGCTCTTCATGAACCGGGCAAATTTGTTGAAGAGATAAGCCATCTCTTCATCTTCACTTTCCTCCTCACTTGAATCTACATGATGGCATGTGGAGGATTTGAGAGCTATGGCACTAGCATTGATGCCTAGCTCCATGATCTTCTTCTTCCCCATCGCTCTAATCTCTTCCTTCTTCTTCTCATATTCTTTGTTTTTCTTCATTATTTGATGAGTGAGAAGAGACCCATGAGTTCATCAAGCTTCAAGGTTTTGAGATTCTTGGCTTCGATGATGGTGGTCCTCTTTGAGTCCCATGACTCGGGAAGGGAGTAGATGAGCTTTCGGACAAGCTTTTCTTCTGGGATGGCTTCTCCATAACCTTTAAGACCATTGGTGATAGTGGAGAACCTATCAAACATCTTCTCGATGTTCTCTTCCGGATCCATCTTGAAGTTCTCATACTTTAAGGTTAGGAGCCCAATCTTGGTCTCATTGACTTCATTGGTTCCCTCGTATGTGACTTCAAGCTTGTCCCATACCTCCTTGGCACTCTCACAAGAAGACATCTTCTCATAGATGGTTGGGCCAAATGCACAAAAGAGCATGTGCAAGGCTTTGCAATTTAGCTCCATCTTCTTGCGATCGTCGGCACTCCATTCCGCTTTGCTTCCTTGAGGCACGAACGGACCATCTTCAACTATGTCTCATATCTTGTAATCAGTTGACTTCAAGAAGAATTTCATCTTTGTCTTCCAATGGGCATAGTGATTTTCGTCGAAGAAAGGCGGTTTGTCGATTGATTGTGCCATTGAGCCGGTTGGTGAAATGTTGATCGAGCTTGCCCGATCTTCTCAATAGGATGTGAATCCCCTTCGATTGAGCCAAGCTCTGATACTAATTGTTGAGATTGAAGGGGCTCGATTCGATCAACCGTTCTTGCTCGCCAAGTGTGGAGAAGTTGGATAATTGGGTGTTTTAGTGGGAGGTGAAAAATTGGCAATTTGACACAAGGATTTATAGTGGTTCAACCTTCTAACCAAGGTCTACATCCACTACCTTAGCTCCCCACTAAGGATTTCCAACAAATTCACTAAGAATTTCGTCCCCTTTTCTAGGATTAGGAGGAAACCGTTACAACCCTCGAAGCTTTCTACCCAAAGCTTGAAGGAACACTCTCTTTACAAAGAGAGACTTAGCAAACTAGAAATCCCTCTAATAGGTGTTTGTTTGCAATTCTAAGCACTCACCAAAAACCTAAACACTTGAGCAAATTTAACAATGTAAGCTCACAAGTGTTGTCTAAGCAAGAAATGAACAATTAAAGCTCTAGACAAATTTTGACATCATAATGTTGTAACAATTGAAGCATTAACCTAATCTTGATGCTTGGAGGTCTCTTTTATACTCCCAATTGAGTTTGTGGCCGTTACTAGCTGTTGGGGATGATTTGGAGCCGTTGAGGACTTTATTTCCCTTCATAAATGTTGTTCTGCAGCTATCCGTATCGATACGCTTGGATCCGTATCGGTACGACCTTCATGAGGAACTAGCTGTTGGGCTCTTGCTAGCCTGGGCGTATCGATATGCTTGAGGGCGTATCGGTACGGGTTCACATTTAAAAGTCTGTTGGGAAATAGCCGTTGGGGTTGGTTGAAAGGGGATCAGTACGCTTACCTGGCGTATCGAAACGATCCGAACCGTATCGAAACGGCAAAGGCCTGTATCGATATGGGTTTTGACAGTGGCCAAACTGAGGCAAAAAGGTATCGGTACGGGTACAACCGTATCGATACGGGTACTTTGAAAACACAAGTTTGGCTATTAAAAACATGAAAAATCTTTGCCAAAAACCTCTTAAAATACATCAAACATAAATTCAAGTTGTTTGGACTTAAAATAAGTTTTAAATTCTTTTCAAATTAGTCCAAAACATTTTTCAATTATTATATCAAAACATTAGTTCTACAAGGTGGTTGTCACCATAACCTTGACAAGATTCGAGATTTGGTATCCCTAAAAGAAACTGAAAATAAACCGATATTACTCTAATATTAAATTCTAAATATTTAAAGGGTAAAATACTTAAATCATCACTCAACTTAGCTTCAAGAAATATTTTGGTCACTGAACTTTTAAAACAATCAATTTACTCATTAAACTTTATTTTTTTGACCTATTTTAGTCATTTTAAATTATTTTATTAATATTTTGATATGAGTTGGCATAATTTATTATTATTAAATATAAAAATTAATTTAAAATAAAAATAAATTATATTTTATTATTAGTAAATAAAAAATTAAAATAGAAACCCAATACTCAAAACCTTAAACCACCTTTACCCTCATTGTCCACCCACCCTTCACTGGCGTTACATTCACCGGCCACCCCTTTACCGGCGTAACCATCACCGGAAATCCTAGTGCGTGAATGAATTTCAAACCCTCACCGTCCTGTTGCTGAGTGAATGGATTTCAAACCTTAATGCGTGCATTTTTGCAACTCTCTGGCTCTGGCAAATAACCACGCTAGAAATGGGCAATTCCTAAATATGTGTTTTTATGGTCATATTATGATATGCAAGTTTGGGGATTATATGTACTCTAGTTCCTGCACTTCAGAGTTTATTGCCTTTGATGCTGTATTCCAGCCTTTTTTTGGAAGTTCTCAATTTTGCTTTTGCAGGGAACTATTTATTTCATCCTCGCAGCTACTACTATTTTTAATTTTGTTGCCTTTATCGTCACCAAGCAGAATTGCTTCCTGTATTTGAGTGTTGCTTTCATCGCCTCTGTTTGGAGCATGTTTGGGTTTCTTCCGTACAAAGATAAAAAGAAAATCCAATACTAGGGTAACACCAGGTGAATGGATTCTAAACCCTCACCGTTCTGTTGCCGGTGAGGTTTACGCCGGCGAAAAAGTGGGTGGTAGGTGAGGGTAACGTCGGCGAAGGGATGGGTGGCCGGTGAGGGTAACGTCGGCGAAGGGATGGGTGGCCGGTGAGGGTGAAAATAGATTGAGGTTTTGAGTGTTGGGGATTTATGATTTTTATTTAAATTTTTTATTTAATAATAATAAAATATAATTATTTTTTATTTTAAATTAATTTTTATATTTAATAATAATAAAATATGTCAAGTCATATATATGAATAAAATAATTCAAAATGACTAAAATAGGTCAAAAAGTAAAGTTTAGTGAGTAAATTGATCGTTTTGAAAGTTCAGTGATCAAAATAGGTCTGGGAGCAAAGTTGAGTGATGATTTAAGTATTTTACCCATATTTAAAATTAAACCCTAAATATTAAATCATGAATACCAAAAAAATAATCTCTAAATCCTAAAATTCCTAAACTCAAAATACTAAAAATCATGATTTTAAATATTTTTACTAAATATAAATATTAAATATTAAGTTCTAATGTTGTTTTTGGTTTGGTCTGACTGTGTTGTAGGGGCGATTCAAAAGTTTACGGGGCCCTGTACAGTTTATTAAAATGAGGCCCTTTTATTCATAATTTCAAAAATATATAAGGTTTTTTAAAATATATTTTTTATCTTAGTTAAAAATATATTATGAGACCCTCTTTAAAGTCATTTTTTATTTTTTTCTTGTAATTTACTAAATCAATCTTTTTTCTTTCCATATAAATATTTAACTAAATTCATTTGGGGCCCCTTTTTCTTGGAGGCCTGTGCGGTCGCTGAAATCGAGTTAGAGATTCACTAATTGGTCGAATGGTTAGATATTTTCTTATTTTAAATCCTAACGGTAGATTAACTCCGTCGGTAAATAGATTGTTTTTGGTAATGCTTCTATGCATGAAACTGAAATTGCTCAGACAATTTAGAATCATTTTTCTTCTGAATGTAAGTAGGAGGAACACAGTTGATCTTTTATCTTCCTTGAACATGTAAGAATCCAATGAAAATAAAAGACTTCCAACAATTGCTAATTCATCGCTACAATTAGTTATGTTATGGTTATGAATCGATATTCAACCAACTAAATAAAAACAAGAAACAACCGGAATCACAATCAAAACATTTTCCGTCCAAACTTCAATATATAGCAAACCAATAAGCATGTCATAACCCACAATTTGACCCAAGTGGTAACTAAATTAGTATCGTTTAAGTAAGTTTCGAGTTTGAAACGTTATGTATGTAGAAAATTCTCACTATGAAACTCACCCACCAAAATTAAGTGTACGACGCAGAAATCAGAGGGAAAAAAAGCATATCATATATAAATCCTTGAATCACAAATAAAGTTGCACACAAATTTTGTTCGAAGCAAAACTTATTGATCAAATTGCTCAAGGCAGGCTTATATTTAGATGGGAATTAATTAATAACAGTAACCACCTGTTTCCCATAGCATAACATTAATAATCTTTCACTAGACATGAAGGATTCTAACACCCAAATATTTTTCTGCAAAATTAACAAGGTTGGTGATCTCACTTTTATCAATAAAGCCACTACCATCAGCGTCGGCTGACCGTATCCCACACCAGCTCTTCCATCGGCCGCATCGCCCACCGATCTCGTAAACAGCGCTTCGGAGTTCTTCCTTGCTGATACGGCCATCTTTGTCGGCGTCGAACCTCTTTAACCACTGCTTGAACTCGTCCATGGTCATAGTACGCTTTCCATCCATGGAGATGCCCTTATTAGTCTTGATGGCCATAACAATACAGTAACTAATTAAACTATATAATTCAAGATAATTGTTGTATTTTCAGAGCTCACCGTAGGTGACAATGTCCTTCAGTTCCTTCAGAGTTCAACCATTTATGTTATCTCATGAATCACTCACAGTAGGAATATTGAGATTGGAATTTTGAATTAAAATATATTCAATCTTATCCTTTAAAATATAAAAAATAGAAAAAAGAAATTCGATTGTGTCGTATAATTTACTCTGTCAATCAACTAAAATTAAATATTCCACTTTCTCGCCATGTGAATCACGACCCTGGTTTCAAAACATATATTATATATTAATTAAACTTAGGGTTATTATGTAGTATATAAATGGTAATAAATTTACACAACTTTTATTATTTAAAGCATAAAAATTAAATCTCTACAAAATTTTAAATTATAAATCATAAACTTTAAAATAAATAAATTTACATAAATTACATTTTACATAGCGTGTATATCAAATAATTTTTCTTTAAACTTAAAACATATATATAATACAAAATGACGAGTTGAGATTTTTGACATGCTACATTTCCTAATCTTAGATCTGTTCACAAGCATATAAAAAGATGATCAATACAATTAACACTTTAGATTCTACTAATTTTCTTGTATCCACACTTGTTTATGAGACGATTTATCCGTCTAGTTTGGCCCAAACCTAAAATAGGTGATAAAAAAACCCTAACAAGTGTCCCAATAAAAAACCGGATAATATTCATCTTAAGAGACACCGTTCAAATTATTCAGTCTACAAGGTGTATGCACATTGTCAAATGGTTAAGAATATGTATAAACATATACTACCTTGTAATCACATTTAGACTATTAAAAAAATGATAAAAAATAATATTTAAATTCAATTATAAAAATATTCATATAAGAACATTTAATTTTTGGTAAACTATATATGTTTAGTCAATATAACTTTTAGTGTGTTTTTTTTTTGTCATCCAACTTTTAAATTTTTTAATTTTATTACTAAATTTTAAAATTTTGGTCTTTTACTTCACTTGATCATTAAGTCTTTAATGTTGTTTAAACTCTTTTGATAAATTTATTTTAAAAAAAATCTATGAAACTTTTTTCTAAAACCCATATTTTTAGCCTCTCTTTATTCATCGACGTTAGAGTATTTCTTTCAAATTTGAATTGTGAGGAAGTCAAAAAGGAAGAGAAAAATAATATATCTCATTTTCACGTTAATTAAACGATGAAAATTATATATTTGACCAATATAAGATCGAAATTTTGATTCGAATTTTTTCAATTCTGAGAAAAACTAAACTAAGAAGAAAAGGGGAAAAGGAGGATCATTTTGGTAGTGGTTACATTGCAAATGATAGTAGGCGGCGGTCAAACAACAGCGGAGAAAGAAGTCGACCATATAAATAAATTAAAAGTTTGGATCAATTTCAGAAATAAAAAGCTTCAATCTCAACGTTTTTATTGTGGATGTTAAACATTTAACTGTAGAGTGATCAAATCAAATGAAATTTAAAAATTTGATGATAAAATTGAACTTTTTAAAGTTGGATGATCAAAATAAAAACATACTAAAAGTTGGAGTAACTAAACTTTTTTTGATTAATAGTGATATTATATTTCCAAGACGAATGCCGAGATTTAAACTCATACAAAATAAAACAACATAAACATCTTTGGTCACTCAACCAAGATGAAACAACATTTAATTTACCTTTTAATTTTTCTACTCTTTAATGATCCCATTCCCTCTCTCTATATTTAGTAGCTTTCTTTCAACCATTGGGTGGGTGGCATTCATTCTTGCATTTTATTCCTATTTATTAGGAATTTTGATGTTAGGGTAGGGTCACAAATAGTTATTTTTGGACTTTGATTGTTTCACTTTTTTGGGTTGATGGTAATGGTTCCGCTTTCTTAGCTACTATTTTTAATATGCTTATCTTCAACAATCTGTACATATTCTTTTGATTAATAGAGATTTGAGCATATATGCTATTTAAAAAAAACAAAAAAATGTTTCATTAACCATTTTAAAACTTATTCAATGACTAATTGTTCCATTTTCATGCAATAAACTCGTTTTGCGAAAAGAATAAACATTAATGCAGAAAACCTAATAAATTTTAAATTAAGTTGATTAGATTTTAATCATATTCTTCCAAAAAAATATTTTTAAAAAATTTCAAATGAGAAATTAATTTGAGATAAAAAGTATGCAAATAAAACAATATTTATAGGATTTTTCGAATCATATACTTCAATTTTTGACGTGGGATATGTTGACGTGTGTGACTAGCATTACTCACAAGTCGTGGGTGTGAGGTGTGATTTATCATTTCTCGTTTCTTCCTTTTGATTTCTTTATTTATTTAAAATAAGAGATTCGTGGTTTTTTTTCTTGGTAAATTTAGAGAAATATTGTTCTTAGAATAAATAAATAAATAGGAAAACACGGTTGAGAAAAAATTAGGGTAAACTACACCGGATACCACTAAACTATGGCCCATGAGTTGTAAATACCATCGAACTTTAAAATTTTTCAAAACTAGCACTGGACTTTAATACTTGAGTCGAAAATACCACTCCGCCGTTAATTCCTCCGTTAAGTCAAAACACCGTCAATTTAGTACGGCTGTTTTGAAGCCTAATTTAGCCCAAAACGACGTCGTTTTGCTAGAGGAAAAAATTAAAACCATGCGCTTAGGGTGTTTTAAAGCCAAGATCTTTAGGACAAAGAGCTAAGCCTTAACTACTAAACCAACATAACATTATATAATATTTTACTACAAATATTATATATCTCAAACTAATTCAGATTAATTCAAATTATTCTATAAAATAAATAATATTATAAATAATATTAACATATAAATATATATTATTTGCATATATATATATACAAGTATATTATTTATATATATTATTAATAATATAAATATATTATTTAAAAAACACAAAATATTTATAAAAATAATATATTTATATTATTAATAATATATGAAATCCCTAAATCCTAAATTGTTAACCCACAAACCCCAACCCTCAAACTTAAATTCTAAACTTTAGAGTTTAAGATTTAAAGATTTTTTATATTTAAATTTTATATTTTTTAAAATACTATATTTATATTATAAATAATATAAAAATAAAATATTTTTATTTAAATTATATAAACTTATCTATTTGGTTCAACCAAATTATTTTATAAAAAATAATTCTATAAATAATATAAAATATATTGTTTTTACATATATCAATAAAAATATATTATTTTTTAAAAACAAAAAATATTCATAAAAGAATATATTTATATTACAAATAGTATATAAAAAAACTATAAACCACAAGCCTCAAATCATAAAGTTTAAGGTTTGAGAATTGAGCTTTGTAGTTTAAGGTTTAGGATTTAGAGTTTAAAGTTTTAATATAATATTTATAATATAAATATATTATTGTTATGAATATTTTGGAGTTTTTTTAAATAATATTTATATTATAAATATTATATGAAAAATAAAAATAATACACTTTTATTTGTATATATTTTTTATATAAAAATAATATATTTTAATATTATTTATAATATTATTTATTTTATAAAATAATTTGAATTAATCTGAATTAGTTTGAGATATATAATATTTGTGGTAAAATATTATATAATGTTATGTTAGTTCAGTAGTTAAGGTTTAGCTCTTTCTCTTAAAGGTCTTGGGTTCAAAACACTCTAAGCGCATAGTTTTAATTTTTTTCCTCTAGCAAAACGACGTCGTTTTGACTTAACAGAGGAGTTAACGGTTAACGGTGGAGTGACATTTTTGACTCAAATATTAAAGTTCAGTGCTAGTTTTGAAGAGTTTTAAATTTCGGTGGCATTTTCGACTCAGGGGCCATAGTTTAGTGGTATCCGGTGTAGTTTACCCAAAAAATTACTTAGGGTCTACCCTTGATTCTATAGTATATGACGACTCGTCGTGTGTTTCGATAAGATTGGGGAAGTCGTAAGGTTGGCAATGGGTGGGTCGGAGAAAGTTTGAATTTCCCACTTCGTCCCTAACATTTGCAGGTACGATTTTGGAGAATTCCCATTAAACATTTTGAGAAATTTTTCGTTCTCATACCCATCACCTACGGATCCCAGCGGTTTTCGGTTAATCCTCGTATTCAAAAAAATAAACAAACTTTAATACATTAAAATAAATACTCAAGATTAAATCTCCAAAATTACAATCATAAATGATAAATTTAATTTTACTAACAACAAACAAATCGTTTAAAAACTATAAAACATGACTAAAATATTAACTATTGAAACATGACAACATGTACTACCTTTAAAAGAAAATATGTTATTAATAATTTACAATTCCAAATCATAATCTGTTTGTTCTAAAATGAACTAACATCGATAATTTTTCCAACCATATAAATTACCTCTTCTAATTTTACTCGTACGATTTATGGAGAATTTCTGAAGTCACTGCCATTATTGTTTTTTGGAAACAATCTGCAGCCTTTTCTTCTGACTTTTGCTCACTCAAAAAATAATAACTCCTAATACATAACTCGAAATCAAGAACCATTTGTTTTAAACAAATCTATAATTTCGTATGGTTATAGAAATATAAGGCTTACTTTTTTATTTAACTGATTTTTGGTGATTTTTCAAAGTCACCGCTAAAACTGTTTTTCTTAGAAATCTACTGTCAAATTTTTATGATATTTCAACATTCAAATATTCATATTTTTAAAAATACATATCGAAATCGATCACCGTGTATTTTAAACAAAACTATACTGAATCATGTTTACAACGATGTATAAATCACTTTCTATTTTTTTTTTGGAATTTATGAAGAATTTCCAAATTTACTCTAGCCGACCATACCCATGTTATAAGAGATTAGAGTTTTGTTTAAAAAATGGGTAAATTACTGTTGAGTTGTGAGGAGCTCGATTCGTTCAACCGATGTTGCTCACCAAGTGGTAGAGAGGTGAATTTTTGGGTGGATTTGGTGTGGAAGCTAAAACAAAGATAACACAATGATTTTAGAGTGGTTCAACCTTCTAACCAAGGTCTACATCCACTACCTTAGCTTCCACTAAGGATTTTCAATCAATCCACTATTGATTCGTCCCATTTTCTAGGCTTAGAAGGAAACCCTTTACACCGATCAAGCTTTCTACCCAAAGCCTTGATCAAACCCTCTTTTACAAAGAGAAAGGTAAGCAAACTTAAATCCCTCTAATAGGTATTTATTTGCACAATTTAACACTCACCCAAAACCTAAAACACTTGAGCAAATTTGACAATTTTGGCTCACTAGTGTTTGTCTATACAAGAATTGACAATTTAAGTACAAAGACTATATTTGATCATTTGTTGATTGACAATTGAAGCATTTACCATATCTTGATGCTTGGAGGTCCCTTTTATACTCCTTAATGAGTTTATAGCCGTTACTAGCCGTTGAGGATGAATTGGAGCCGTTGGAGACTTTATTTCCCAAAATAAATGCTGTTCTACAGCCTTCCATATCGATACGCTTGGACCCGTATCGGTACGATCTTCTTCGAGAACTAGCCGTTGAGCTCTTGTCAGCCTAGGCGTATCGATACGCTTGAGGGCGTATCGGTACGGTATGAGGTTTAAAAGTCCGTTGGGAAATAGCCGTTGGGGTTGTTGGAAAGGGGATCGGTACGCTTACTAGGCGTATCGAAACGATCCCGATCCGTATCAATACGACAAAGCCTGTTTCGATACGAGTTTTGGCAGTGACCAAACTGGGGCAAAAAGGTATCGGTACGGGTACAACCGTATCGATATGGGCAACTTGAAAAATCAAGTTTGGCTATTTAAAATCAATAAAAACATTGCCAAAAACCTTTTAAAATTCCTCAAACACAGACTCAAGTTGTTTGGACTTAAAACCAAGTTTTAAATTCTTTTCAAATTAGTCCAAAACATTTTTCAATTATTATATCAAAACACTAGTTCTACAATCTCCCTTTTTTGATATAATAAAACTAACTTGAAAAATCGTTTGAGATCTCCCCCTTTAACTTTAAAAAAGTGAATAAGAGATTAAAGATATGAAATCAAATAAAGCTCCCCTTTATTCATTTGAAAATTCAATTTTTCAAACGATTTCTCCCCTTTTTGTTATATCAAAAAGAATTTAAACACTTTTAGGTTCGAAATAACAATAAAGGTTTGAGTTTTAAAATTGGTAAAAACTTTGGTTTTAAAATGGCTCCCCCTTACTCAAAGCATCATCAAAATGTTAGTCCAACAAATATGATCATCTAGTTGAAAAAAAAATAAACCAAATAAAAGCAAAGATAACTAGAATTTTTACCAACACTTGAATCCAAGGGAGGATGTGAAGCCTTCCTTCTCCAAGTGTTCTTCCTTTGTGTGCATGGAGCTCCCCCTCATTAATTTGACTTGTTGATCATTCTCCATCACACCTAGTAAAAGACAATCAAGTGATTTTTGGTATCCAAATTGCTTTGGATCCATAGACGTTAGTTGCACAAACTTTAGTCCCCTTAGGAATCCATTTTTCAATTTCATCCTTTTTAGTTGAAATGGTTAGTCCTTTTGGAACCCAAACACTTCTAAAACATTTTCCTTTCACAAATCTAGGGGCACTAGATTGTCTTATATAAAAATTTGATTTTCTAAAATTGTTTTTCTTTTCTTGCTCTTTGGAAATCAAATCTTTTTCTTCTTGAACTTTTTGAAGCAAATTTTGTAAATCAAAACATTTTTGTTCAAACTCTTTGAGTTTTGCTTCAAGTTCAAGTTTGGTTTTAGAAATCAAGTCATTTTGAATTTTCAACTTTGAAATCAATTTATTGTTTTTCAAAATGTGATTTTTAAAATCTAAAACCAAATCATCATAGACATCTTGTAATTCATCAAAAGAGTAAGAACATGAAGTACATGAATTAGAAGTTACCCTTGAATCTTCTTCGATGGCCATAAGGCAAAGGTTGGCTTGTTCATCGTCGGTAGAGTCCTCATCACTCCAAGTAGCCACATGTGCCATCTTCTTATGGCTTGAAGTGCTTGCCCTCTCCTTTTTCATGGATTCTCGTTCAAGCTCTCTCAAGGCTTTCTTCATGAAAGGGGCACACTTCTTGAAGAGATAGAATATCTCTTCTTCTTCATCCTCCTCTTCACTAGAATCAACATGATGACAAGTGGAAGACTTGAGAGCCATGACATTAGTGTTGATGCCAAGCCCCTTAGGCTTCTTCTCTCCCATAGCTCTAATTTCTTCCCTCTTTTTCTCATCTTCTTTGTTCTTCTTCATGATTTGATGAGTAAGGAGTGACCCCATGAGTTTATCAAGCTTCAAGGTCTTCAAATTTTTGGCTTCGATGATGACGGTCCTTTTTGAGTCCCACGACTCGGGAAGTGAGTAGATGAGCTTTCGGACAAGTTTCTCCTCCGGAATGGCTTCTCCATAACCCTTGAGACCATTGGTGATAGTGGAGAACCTATCAAACATCTTCTCGATGTTTTCTTCCGGATCCATCTTGAAGTTCTCATACTCTAAGGTGAGGACCCCAATTTTAGTCTTCTTAACTTCATCGGTTCCCTCGTATGTGACTTCAAGCTTGTCCCATACCTCCTTGACACTCTCACAAGAAGACATATTCTCATAGATGGTTGGGCCAAAAGCACAAAAGAGAATGTGCAAGGCTTTGCAATTTAGCTCAATCTTCTTGCGATCGTCGGCACTCCACTCCGCTTTACTTCGTTGAGGCACGAACAGACCATCTTCAACTATGTCCCAATGCTTGTAATCTCTAGATTTGATGAAGAACTTCATCTTTGTCTTCAAATGGGCATAGTGGGTACCGTCAAAGAAGGGCGGTTTGTCGATGGATTGCGCCATTGAGCCGGTTGTGTGAAATGATGACCGAGCTTGCCGGATCTTCTCAATATGATGTTAATCCTCTTCGATTGAGCCAAGCTCTGATACCAATTGTTGAGTTGTGAGGAGCTCGATTTGTTCAACCGATGTTGCTCACCAAGTGGTGGAGAGGTGAATTTTTTGGTGGATTTGGTGTGGAAGCTAAAACAAGGATAACACAATAATTTTAGAGTGGTTCAACCTTCTAACCAAGGTATACATCCACTACCTTAGCTTCCCACTAAGGATTTCCAATCAATCCACTATTTATTTGTCTCCTTTTCTAGGCTTAGGAGGAAACTCTTTACACCGATCAAGCTTTCTACCCAAAGCCTTGATCAAACCCTCTTTTATAAAGAGAAAGATAAGCAAACTTAAATCCTTCTAATAGGTATTTGTTTGCACAATTTAGCACTCACCCAAAACCTAAAACACTTGAGCAAATTTGACAATTTTTGCTCACTAGTGTTTGTCTATACAAGAATTGACAATTTAAGTACAAAGACTATATTTGATCATTTGTTGATTGACAATTGAAGCATTTATCATATCTTGATGCTTGGAGGTCCCTTTTATACTCCTTAATGAGTTTATAGCCGTTACTAGCCGTTGGGGATGAATTGGAGCCGTTGGAGACTTTATTTCCCAAAATAAATGTTGTTCTGCAGCCTTCCGTATCGATACACTTGGACCCGTATCGGTACGGTCTTCTTCGAGAACTAGCCGTTGAGCTCTTGTCAGCCTAGGCGTATCGATACGCTTGAGGGCATATCAGTACGGTATGAGGTTTAAAAGTTCGTTGGGAAATAGCTGTTGGGGTTGTTGGAAAGGGGATCGGTACGCTTACCAGGCGTATCGAAACGATCTCGATCCGTATCGATACGACAAAGCCTGTTTCGATACGGGTTTTGGCAGTGACCAAACTGGGGCAAAAAGGTATCGGTACGGGTACAACCGTATCGATACGGGCAGCTTGAAAAATCAAGTTTGGCTATTTAAAATCAATAAAAACATTTCCAAAAACCTTTTAAAATTCCTCAAACACAGATTCAAGTTGTTTGGACTTAAAACCAAGTTTTAAATTCTTTTCAAATTAGTCCAAAACATTTTTCAATTATTATATCAAAACACTAGTTCTACAATTACCTATGACCATCAAACTTTGTAAAATATTGAGGATCCCTATGGATATTTTCCGGGGTCCCCACAGTGATTTATACGGGTACGTCATCCCCACGGTTCGGATATAACAATCTTTGTCTCCATTCTCATTTGAGCTTTGGTGATAAAACTTCCCCTATCCTTGTCCCCATGGGTGAAGTTTTTGGTTATTCCTCATGCCCGTCAATTTGGATACCCATAATTTTCGATTATTCCGCACCCGATTGTCACCCCTAGGAAGTCGTCATACCTTTTTGACGATTTCCATATATTTTATTTTATTTTTCTTAAAATCGCATTAAAGTTGTCAAGAAAACGTGACGACTTTGCTTTGATTTTAAGACTAAGATGAAAGCAATGAAAACTTGGGAGGCTGGAGTGAGAAACTAGAGAAGTTGGGGGCTCAATTTCTAATTTTAGGACAAAAATGAAAGGAAGGCAAACTTGGAGGTTGGAGTGAGAAGCTAGAAAAGGGACAGAATTTCTAATTTTAGGACAAAAATGAAAGGAAGACAAACTTGGGAGGTTGGAGTGAGAAACTGTAAAAGTTAGGGGACTGAATTCAAATAAAAATTCAAATGAACTTTTCCAACTTCTCCAGTCCCCAACTTCTTTTTATTTAAATGTAGTCTGCCAACTTATATAGAAAACATATTGTTATTTTATTTCCACTCAACAAGGATTAGGATTTAGGGAGAGCCGGAAACTAAATAGATTTGTATTTCACTTCATTTTCATGCCACGCTACCAACACTTTGTAGATATTTTGTGTAACATGACAGCGTATGAATCTCAACGAAAATTGAGAAAAATAAAATTATTCCTAACAAGATTTGTTAAATATAAAAACATAATGTTTCGTTAACCTTTTTAGCTCTAGATTAGAACAGTAACATATTGAAGAAAAAAATTGGCTGCCCTCTTGTTCCCACGACTTTAATTTGAGTAATTATGACCGACTTGCATTGTATATTTAGTTTTGGTGGGTGAGTTTCTCAACGAAAATTTTCTACATACACAAAACTTCGAATTTAAAACCTACTTAAACGAACCAAACTGTTTACCATTTAAACCAACATATTGGCAGTAACATATTGAAATTTAGATGCAACTAATCCCATAATATATATGAAAGGTGGGCAAAGACAGAATCTGAGAGTTTCGGCGAGTGTTGATAGAATATATTTAGATTCATATAAATCTATAAAATCTTGAAAAACGAATCCAACGGCGCCTATTGCAGGATGCCTCTTATCGACAACTGCACATTGAATATATGCCTCTTATATTGCTCGTAAAAAAAGATAAAAAAGTAAATTACATATTTCATCACTGAATTTTCTTCTCACTCCTATTTTAACCATTAAAATTTTAAATTTTTAATATAATCATTGAACTTTTGAATTGCTCATATTCTGGTCATTTTAATGTTAAATAATTAACGACGTTTATGAATGGACATTTTCAAAAAAAATATATATTATGAAATGACACCAAAATTTTCTTATTTTTTGTGAATTTTTTTTATGATTTTAGATTCTTTTTGATTTTTCGACGACGAAGCATCTTCTTCCACATCCGAGCAATGGGGGGTGGAGGAGGAAACAAGCTATATATAATGATTCCACGCTAATCAGATGGTGAAAATTTTAGATAGGAGTAGTTTGGGGGTTTTATAAAATTTTCTTTTTAGGTTGAGTTTTGCGAGTTTTAAAGAGATTCTGGGAAGATCTAAATTGATAGAGTGGAGGGGGATAATGACGCGAATTTTCTGGTGTCTGAGTGGTTGGAGAAGATGTTAAAGAATGGAGTTCCGACGTCGGCATGACATTGAGATGAAATTGTAAAAGTTTCCTCTTTGGGGGAAGAATATAAAATCAAAAAAGAAAAAGAAAAATCATGTGGACTTGTGGATGCCTATGTGCAAAAAGCAGTTCACGTCATCACAAGTGGCTGCCACATCACTCTAATGTGTTTGAGTTAACGCACAAGTGACCAAAACAAGAACAACTTAAAAGTTTATTGACCAAAATAAGACTGAGAAGAAAGTTAAGTGATACATTTTGTGATTTACACTAAAAAAGACAGTGCTTTTGAAATTTATACGGTTGAAAATGGGCATACGTTCCTTTCTAACTTCTAATAATGTTAAGACATACCATGTATTTGTAGTTAAACACTAAATTTTCCAAGGGAAATGATGCCTCTTAAAGTTGCATTGTATTATAGATCAATCAAGGTTCTTTATTGCTCTAATTCTAAATAAGACACGAGGTTTGCATTAATTTTTTATTTTTCATCAAAACTTCTCTCTGTTAGTGTCACATTCTTGAATATGGCTTTTAGTTGAGCCTCGGCTACAGGGACGGGGCCTCCCATTTTCCCTTGGCAAGTGCTGGGGATACACTTGGACGAATCTCCAAAACTAAATATGTTTTTGGAGTAATAGGAGGAAAATTGTGTGGTTCTATTTAACTGTATTAAATCCAACCTGAAACTTATATAAAAGAGAGGTTCCCGAAACGTGAAATTTGGACAAGATTCGTGTTTGTACCGTTGGATCTATTTGATATATTTATAGATCGAATCTTGAGAATAAGGCAACAGACAAATATTTCTTGTGCAATTTTTTGAATTGATTCTCGATCGATCGATCAATTTTGCCCTTTGTCATGGCTTCAGGTGAATTGGGGGAGAAATTAAGGCATAGGACAGAGAAAGTGAAATTAAGGGTTTAGACCGAATTTGGGGGGAAAGATGGCAAGTTATCTGAGAAGTTTCGAGGCTTGAACGACAACATAAAAAGAATTAAAAGAGCGCGAATGGAACGGAATCGTTTTGGACAAGAACTGAGGTTGTGACATTTGGTATCCAGAGCATGGTTTTGAGATCTGCCTTCACACTGAAAAAACAAAGAAGTCTCAGCAGATGTACCACAACTAGACGACATTGCATCCATTCAACGTCAATTGGATGAAATGAAGGTCGACAAAGGTAATATACATACTCGTATGGGCAGGTTGAGACCAAGCTTGAAGAGGCTCAAGTTGACATGCGGAAGATCATTAAACTACTGACCAAGGAGGTAAAATGTGTCGAACCAATAACACTTGAAAAGTAGAACCAAATATCAATCAATGCTCTAAAAAATAGGAAAGTAAGAAGGTTATCCAAGTTATTGTTATTGATGATAAGGGGAGGTATTCGGTTAAGCTAGGTGAACCTGGACTCTTAGCTTCCAAACCACAAAATACTATCTTACCTACTAAAAACTTAAAATGGGAGCGGGATACTTCATTATTACAGGAACCTTGTAAGGTTAAGAAAGTTAGTTATGGTAATAACTAGAATACCTTCAACCTTCAACCGAAAATAAAGATGCATATGTTTGAAAAAGACAACTCTAGGATTTGGATAAGAAACATGAAAGTATTTTACAATCTTTTCTATTCTTGAAGAGAAAAAGTTAGAAATGGGATGCTATGTACTTAGATGGAAAAGCATAAACTTGGTTTGATGGGTATATAATGCAGAAGAACAAGGCTACTTAGCATGAGTTTTTAGCTGATTTATGTCAGAGGTTTTGTGATAATACTTGTAATAACATCGTTGAGGAATTTAACAAATTGTTACAAAAAATTTCCGTGAAAGAGTATCAAGTGAGGTTTGAGGAACTCAAACTCTATATGTTGATACACAATGCCTCTTTGGAAGAAAGCTACTTTATTTTCAACTTTGTCAGTAGATTGAAAGAATAATTAGGACACAAAGTCAAGGTTCACAGACCAACATCAGTATCTAAAGCTTGCAGACATACCAAACTATATGAATTGTCAATAGAACTGGAAAACAAGAAGCAAATATATTCCACCAGACCTTCATGTATCAAAATCAGAGGGCATAAAGCTAAAAAATACACCCAACGTTTGATTGAATAGTCATTTTAGCCCTTGTATTTTTTTGGTATAATTCAACCCTTGACGTTTCATTTTGAGTTAAAATGGCCCATCTGCAGATAAAAACTAGCAGTCAACTTATGGTAAATGGCTTGATATGACGTGACAAATCTATATGAATGTGTACGCTGACATGGTAGTATCATATAGACAAATGTGTTACTTGAAAAAAATGTTACATCAATCAAAAAATAATTTTATAAAATTATATAAAATATAAAATAATATTTATGTCGACTTATCATTATGTCAAGTCTTTTTAAACTAATTACTGTCAGTTTTCTAACAAGTTTCATCCGTAGAGGGTCATTTTGACCCAAAATGAAATGTTGAGGGTTGAAATACTCCAAAAAAGAATAGGGGCCAAAGAGACTATTCAGTCAAACTATCGATGAAGAGAAGAAGAATGAAGTGGAGAAGAAAAAATTGGAGTTGCTTTCAAAGCCATCAATGAAGAGAGTGATTGTAGAGATGAGGAAGATGAAGAGATGACCATGCTAGCGAAGAGATTCACAAGATTCATAAAATCCAATAGAGGAAGAAGGTTTCAAAGAAAAGATGGCTTCAAGAATGAATCTAAAGAGAATGAAAAAGATCAAATCATATGTTATGAGTAGGGGTGATAATGAGCCTGATCGGCTCGCGAGCTACTCGGGCTCGGCTCGGTCAAAGCTCGGTCAAAGCTCGGCTCGAGTGAGCTCGACTCGGGCTCGGGCTCGGCTCGAAATCTTAACAAGCCGAGCCGAGCTTACCTAGGCTCGGCTCGAAAAGCTCGTGAACAGGCTCAGAATCTACATATGCACTAAAATAAATTATGTGTTTGTATTTTCTTTCATTAGTTGATTGTTGTTTGATTTTGTATTTTCTTTAATTATGTGTTTGTACTATAAGAATATTTATTGATTATTTGAATTAATCTAATTTTTGGCACTTTTTTCCCTTTCCGGTCATTAAATTTCGTTTTAGTGTTGGTTATGAAAGGGATTTTTAACGAATATTTTATATAAAAAAATTATAGGAAAATTTTTCATTTCGAGCCGAGCCGAGCCTGACGAGCTTCGAGCCCGAGCCGAGCCCAATAGAATTATTTTCGAGCCGAGCTCGAGCCTAAATATCCGAGCTCGGCGAGCCTCGAGCCCGAGCCGAGCTCAAATACACTGTTTCCGAGCCGAGCCGAGCCTGGCCAGGCTCGGGCTCAGCTCGGCTCGTTATCACCCCTAGTTATGAGTGCAAGAAATTGAGGCACATCAAATTCGGTTGTCCCCAATTAAAGAAGAAAAGTTTTGGGAAGAAAAAAACATAAAGCTCACATGACTACTTGGAGTGATGAAGACTCATCCGATGAGGAAGAGCAAGAGGTGTTGGAGGAAACAAGGTAAATTCGAAATAACCAATAAATTAATAAATCAAATAAAATAATAAAATAAACAAAATAGTTTAATTCGAAATAACCAGAATCGGATGGCTGAGGCCTGCGGAAATGCAGTTTCTGCAAGATAGATTCGACCACTCCTCAATGCTAGAGATCTTAGGTCGTCAGTCTCCCATGATACAACAACGGATGACCTTCAACAACAGCACTACCAAAGAGATCACGAACAGAAACTTGTCATTGACTATCACCGAAAACACAATGCAGTTTTGAAAGAGAAAATATTTTTGAGTTGTGTGTAAAGCAAAAGAATGTCATTCTATTTATAGGGAGAATTAGGTTAAAATCGTGGGAAACAAATATTCTGAAAAAATGGCCATTACTTCTATATCTGATTTAATTCGGAAATCTCAGTTAATGTCATATTAAAACGAAATATTCTCGTGAATTGTACTCAATACCTATTTAATGTCCAAATTTAAATGGAAAGCCAATTTTTTCTTATTTAATTCGAAATATTTAAAAAGATATACCAATTATAAGGAAAGAAAAATTATTTGAAGTGGGTAAAATATTCGTAGGCCCACGAAGGGCCCGACCGGTCCGGACATTCGCGTTGACCACGTCGTGCGGGTGCGCCCCAACCCGAATGAGATTGATTCGCACCCCCCTGCGTGTGAGGTAAGTTTCCATCCAAGTCATTCAATGACCACAATATTGTTTAAGTGTGCCTAGTGCACCACCTCTCTTTTCACATTTTACCTACCTGGTGCACTGTTCATTATTGTTCTTTCTATTAAAATCGTGTGAATTTTTGTTTTGGGATTTTTAGTTACTAGATTTCCGACG
The DNA here is from genome assembly GCA_958450335.1 of Hibiscus tridactylites. NCBI lineage: Eukaryota > Viridiplantae > Streptophyta > Magnoliopsida > Malvales > Malvaceae > Hibiscus > Hibiscus tridactylites. The sequence goes on along the minus strand of OY288292.1, from coordinate 34,814,979 downwards.
TCTAACAAAAGTTAAAAATTATGTATTTCTTTCTCGTTTTAGTCTTTGGCTAAATTCCTAACGTTTAACGGGTTTATAATATTTGTTTTTGGTTTGTGACTATGAGTCATAATGGAAAACCAGTGAGATTCAATGGAAAGAATTTCAAACGTGGCAACAAAAGATGTTGCATATTTGATCATGATAAACTTGGTCAAATATTTGAATGATGATCCTCCTATGATTAGAGATGATAAAGTAAATGTTGTTACCACATTCAAATGTTGTTAAAGCAAATATTCTTATGACAAATATTACCAGAGCAAATGTAATGAAAGTAAAAAAGGACTTCAAATAAAACAGATTGTAGAAACGGTCTTATCTGAGACCAAAAAGGGCGGTGTGTTCAAGAAGCAAATTTCATGAGAAATACTTCAATTGTCATAAGATGAGGAGAAGCTTCATATGAGTAATGTTGGTACTATAATTTTGAAGATGACTTTTGAAAAGAACTAAAACTTTAAAAATTGTGCCTAACATGTGGGGGGAGTTGTTCTATCAGCTAATTATCCTTTAAATAAGACAACATATGTATTATGGAAGGAAAATCCTTCCTACAAGTACATAAAAATGTGTGGGTGTCTTGCAAAAGTAACAACCTAATTACCAAAGCAATGACATGAGAAGTTCAGTAGTGTCATGATGACAAACGACTTCAAAATTAATGAGTGTGACAAACATGTATATGTAAAAATTACCGACATTGAAAAATCTTAAACCCTAAACCCTAGTTAACGAGAGATCCCAAGATCTAGGTTCAAAGGGACAACCTACTTGCATAGACATGTGCGATCACTGTGGGGGTTTTCTCCCAAGTCCATTCGTATGATGTAAACAGTGATCAAAAGTGAAATAAGCTAAGCAATGCTTTTAATGACCATTGTATGTTTCGGTGAGCCGAACAACATAAGTCACCTATGTGAGAGTGAAGTGGGGCCGCTTCAAGGAGACTATTGAGGCATAGTTCTCTTAAAACTCTTGCAGTACCAGAAGATTCACGGCCACGTGAACATACCCATGAGAATCAAAGTCTTTCCAGTAAGGTATTTGTGTGAAGTATATCATCGTTTACACAAACGGCAGAACAGTTCAAGGATATCGTGTCTACTGGTCAGCCAGTAAAGTAAATATACTTTCACAAGGGAAGGTTCAAAGGTCGATGTCTATCTATCCTATGCAAACATCAAATGTAGAATCTATCACCACTTCGTGTTATTGATCTATCAATTTCATTCATGTGGGAGATTGTTGGAAAATAATGGATATTTAGTGACTTTGAGGCATATTAAGTATTGGTTATATTTGGAGTTTTTAATAATAAACATTATGGTTTATATTTTACTCTACAAGACCTTTAAAACGATTTATAATATGCTCAAATCGGTTGTATGATGAATGAGAAATTGATGCTCAAAGTGAGGTACTTAGAAATATTGTTGAGAAAATTGTAGTGCTTAAAACACTCTATCACATATAAGAAATGTATGGGTGTTTGGAAGATACTATAAGCAAGAACTAAAATGTATGTGAGTTTGGAAGATGTTATAAGCAAGAACTAACTTATTGGTTTGTAAATGTGTAAGCCAACCGAAGTTGAGAGTAACTTGCACAACGTAGACGACCCATGAAAAAATAATTTTCTCAACAAAATGTCTCTTGATTTTCCAAAGACAAGTTTTAGACTTAATTGTTCAAATTAAATATTGATTTAACTATTAAAATTAAATTTTGAAAACACTTCATCTGCTCTATTAATTCTTTCAAGTCTCTCCATATGTCTCTTCCTACTATAAATAGGATGTTAGTTCTCTCTTTTCAAAGATGTCTCAAATCATTTCATCTCTTTCTCTGTCAAATTTTGTTCTAGTGGTGATAGAAGAAGGCATGGTTGAATTCGTCTAGTTCACTGAAGTTGTGCTACTTGCAGTGAACGTTTGTTGTTATATCCTGGGAGATAGACGTCCAACGTTACTCAAGCACTAGAGGAGCAGACGAATTTATCTTAAGAAAATTGTGTGTTACACAGGCCTCAACACAAGTAAACGATTTCAATTTATTGTTTTAATATTTGATTTATGTTTTGAATATTATTGTATTTTAATTTTATGATCTGTTCAATTTAATAATAAATCAATATTTATTTTATTTTACTGTTTTATTTTGTTTTCTTGGATTATTAACGCTCTTTTTCTAACAATATTTGTAGAGATAATTTATATGGTTGGAAAGATTATTGAATCCAGTTCTTTTTAGAACAAAGGGTCATAATTTGGAATTGTAAATTATTAGTTACATATTTCTTTTAAATGTAGTGCAAGATGTCATGTTTCAATAGTCAATATTTTAGTCACGTTTTATAGTTTTGAAATTGTTTGTTTGTTGTTGGTAAAATTAAATTTATCATTTATATTTGTACTTTTAGAAATTTAATGTTGAGTATTTTTTTAGTGTATTAAGTTTTATTTTTTTTACGGGATTAACGGAAAACCGTGGTGATTTGTAAAGGATGAGTACGGGGATGAAAAGATACCCAAAATATTTAGTAGAAGTTCTCTAAAATCGTAACTACAAGTGTTGGAGATGAAGTGAAAAATACAAAATCGTCCCCGAACTGCCTCATTGTCACCCCTAGGTAAAAGCTATTGTCAATAGGGCTGTAAACGAACCGAACGTTCAGCGAACCGTTCATGAACCGTTCGGCGGGAAGTTCGTTTATGTTCGTTTATTTATTAAACGAACGAACATGAACAAGATTTTTTGTTCGTCTAATTAAATGAATGAACACGAACAAAATGCTTGTTCGTCCATTTATGTTCGTGAACGTTCGGTAATCCGTTCGTTTATGCTCGTTCATTTATGTTCATTTATGTTCGTTCGTTTATGTTCATTTATGTTCGTTCAATTATGTTCGTTTATGTTCATTTAAATTTATTCACATATGTTTAGGGGTGTTCATTATTCGGTTAAACCGAACTTACCGACCGAACCAAAACAAAATTGGTGAATCTATTAGATAATTTTAGGTTTCGACTAATAGTTAAGAGTTTTTTCAAATTTTAATTATCGATTAATTCGGTTTAAAAATCGGTTAGTTAACTAAATTAATCGAACTAACCAAAAATATTAAATATTTAACAAATTATATATGTTCGTTCATGTTCGTTCATGTTCGTTTATGTTCGTTTGTGTTCTTTAGTGTTCGTTTATGTTCGTTTACCATTTAAATGAACGAACATGAACGAACACGAACAAGCTACATTCCTTAATGAACGAACACGAACAAGAAATTTTGTGTTCGTTTATGTTCGTGTTCGTTCATTTGTTCGGTTAAAGTTAAAGAAACGAACATGAACACACCCTCATTCGTGTTCGTTCGGTTCGTTTACAGCCCTAATTGTCAACACGTCCAAAAGGCGGTGATAAGGCATTGTTGAAGGAAAACCTAGTAGTTGTGACCATGGCATGCATCTCTACTTTCGAATGAGTTACTGTATGAAAATTAGTGGAGGCAAGTGTTGAAGTGCATCAATTTAAAGTGGAAACCATTTTTGTTGATTAATCACAACCACTACTTCAAATTCACAATTCTATTTCTTCAACATCAAGGAAGAGTTCCATGAAATTGAAACATTTATTTGTGTACGTTGTTTGAAGAAAATAACTCTTAAGCGCCTCGTAGTTCACATAAATGATGCAAAGCGACCGAATAGAAATCTCCTTTTTTTTTTGATGTATTTATTCATGTTACATACTAAATATTTAAATTTAGGGTTTAAGGTTATATTTTAAGGTTGGGATTTAAGATTAAAGTCTAGGGAATTTTAGGCAGAGGGTAATTTTTAAGCTTTAGGGTTAAGACTTAAAATATGATTTTTTAGTGTTAGGGTATAGAAAAGAGTATTGAAAAAAGACAGATGATTTTTGTCCCAAAGCAAACCCATTACCCCTAACAAAAAATTGTCCTTTCGGTATCTATTTCTATGCTCAACACTAAAAAATAAAATTTTAAGATCTAATCCTAAATCCTGGCCCCTAAAAATACACTCCACCTTAAATTATCTAAACTCTAATCTTTAAATTTTAAATCTCGCACTTAATTATTTTAATGTGGGGCATGAAAAGGGGAAAAGCATATAAATTTCCATTCATTGCCCCCTTCTTTTTCTCTCTATTTATTATTTTTCATGCTTTTAATTTCCCTTTCAATTTGTTGGTTTTTTGTATTAAAAAAATATTAAGCGGTAGCACAAAAATAATTGGAGGTTTCGATTAACACGAGAAGTATGGTCAATAATTGATGCATGATTATTCAAAACACTAGAGTATTTGATTCACTAATATTAGAGCTTTGACACAATGATTAGTGTTGATCTTCTACACAAAGAGGGGAAAAAGCAATGTTGGAATCTTTCTTTCCCAAATAATATGGATACATTCATGACCCTAAACTCCAATGTGTAATTATCAACTAGGACAAGCTTACCTATGGCTGTGGGGCAAAATTTTGTCCAAAACTTGTCATTTCTATGCTTCCAAATCTATGGAAATCCGACGAAAGTTACCTATTCTAAAATTCAAATTTAATTTTATTAAATATTTTTTCTAAGAAAATAATTATGTAAATCAATCGAATTAAAATTAGAACTTTTTGTTAACTAGCATTTACATAATAAGGGATCTGTTATTCTGATACCGATGGCCAACCTAATTGATTCATTAAATCATTGTAGATAGCTTAGTTGTTTGATAGAAGGGACAAACTGCTAATTCGAAAGCATATGTTGGTAGAGCCAGTCAATCATATTATATGTATAATATAATTAGTTTAATACTTGCCAAACGGCTAAAAGGGACATTTCATTGCATGTAGGAAGTTGACAGGGCAACCAAATGGTTGTTGAAAGCCTTGTTTAACTACCCTAATTATAAAATTCCCCTATTAGAATTATTCATCACTCTTATTTATTTATTTATTTATTTGATTATATAAAGATATATTTATTTTCTCAAAATAAACTCATACAAAATAAGATAAGTATTATGACAACTCTTTCAATTAATGAATCTCTATTTCTTTCTTTGAACCCTTCTATTGTTTTGTCACTTCCTTTCGTATGCTCAAACTAAATAGCAGCCTAAAAATGTTGACAAAATGATTATTCCCTTTTAGTGTAAAGTTGAGGAAATCACAAACAATATAGTTGCAATAGTAAATTATATATATGTATAATGAAAAAGAAAGGTACACGTTTATTCTAAAGCCTGTCCCCAATGAATTGGTACTTCTGTTTTTATTATGTTTATTATTACTATCAATAACATGTATAAGTTGTATTTATTAATTACAAAAATAATATTTTATAAATAAGGGAAAACTACACCAGTGACCACCGAAGATATTGGGGATACCTATTTGAACCACCGAACTATAAAAAACGTCAATCACACCACCAAACTTATTAAATCAACCTATTTTGACCACCGCCGTTAAAAAATTAACGGAGGGGTGACGGAAGTGCCACGTGGCAGTTAACAGGACTTTTTTAAAATTACATGTTTAGTCCCTGTTATTTACTTATTAAATCAATTTGATCCTAATTTTATTTTAATTAAATAAAAATTAATCAACCAATCAAATTATGACATGTGTCATCACCCGATTGGAGGAAAAAATATATTAAATATTAAACAAAATAAATTAAAGTAATCCAATTGGGTGATGACACGTGTCATAATTTGATTGGTTGATTAATTTTTATTTAATTAAAATAAAATTAGGATCAAATTGATTTAATAAGTAAATAACAGGGACTAAACATGTAATTTTAAAAAAGTCCTGTTAACTGCCACGTGGCACTTCCGTCACCCCTCCGTTAATTTTTTAACGGCGGTGGTCAAAATAGGTTGATTTAATAAGTTTGGTGGTGTGATTGACGTTTTTTATAGTTCGGTGGTTCAAATAGGTATCCCCAATATCTTCGGTGGTCACTGGTGTAGTTTTCCCTATAAATAATTATTAAAGTTATATTTAGTAACAACAAACCCAAAAGTACAAGGAGAAACGGGTAAAGATGTCAAGTGCTAATTTAGAGAAAATTCATATTTAATTTATTGATTAATTAATTGAAATTGAAATTATAAAGGTGCATTTTAATAATAATTTCATTCACAACCCTCAGATTCAGACTCTTAATCTTATTTAAGAGATCTAATATTACTTTTATTAGACCAATTAATAGTCGGTAATTTGGGATTTTAATTTAATGTTATCTAATGAAAAGATGTAAATTGATATTTAAATTATGACTGTTTGGAAATAAAGCTTTCACCACGCCGCGGTCTTTTTGTCTCAAAAGGTAAGAAAACTCATGACAAAATGAAACGACATATGGAGCATTTTAAATGGTCCGACTTCTTTTGAAATATTATTCTAAATTTCTCACTCTACTCTTCGTTACGCTCTCCAACTACTACACCCTTCAAAATCATTTACTTTTCCAATCATCAATCATCATCATAATTCATTATTTTAAACTTAAATGATACTTATAATCATATAAATACAGATAGATAGATATTGTGTTTGCAGTGAGGAAGGGAGGACATGGGGGAGTTAGGACATGGTCTTCAAAAACTGAAGGCAACACCTTCAAAAGTTTTGGTTAGGATCAACCTGGTTTTCATTGCATTTTTTCTGATTATCTATGGAGCTCTTCTCTTGGGACCAAATTCTTCTCTTTATTTCCAGAATGCGGCATCGGTTGTTCGATGCTCATTTCGCGAGTGTCATCACAAGGTAAGGTGAGCTGAGTCTCAAGTATTTGTATTTGTATTTGAATTTATTCGTCGTATGATCAAACATATTTGTTTTTCTTTGATCTTGATTCAATATATTGTGATTTGGTATGTAGCTGGAGAAAGGGGTGAAAATGGTGACAGTTTTGGAGGCAAAGAGAAATTTAACCATGTTAGAGGTGCCAAGCTTTATTGACGGATTGGGAGGTGGATTGAAGATTGGGATGCTCAATTTCGAAGCTGAGGATTTCAGTGAGTGGAGAAAACATGGGGAGACGATTCCGATCCATTTCGAGCGAGTCTCCGAGCTTTTCAAATGGCAAGATTTGTTCCCCGAATGGATTGATGAAGAAGAACAAGCGAAAGTGCCGAAATGCCCCGAGATACCGATGCCGGACTTGGATGAGTACCCTAACATGGACTTGATAGTGGTGAAGCTGCCGTGCAAGTACCCCGTAGAGGGCTGGGCTAGGGAGGTTTTCAGGCTTCAACTTCATCTCATTACAGCAAACTTGGCAGTCAAGAAAGGGAAAAGGGATTGGAAATGGAGGAACAAAGTTGTGTTTTTGAGCAAATGCAGGCCCATGTTGGAGATTTTTAGGTGCAATGATTTGGTGAAACAGGAAGGGGATTGGTGGTACTATGAACCAGAAGTCGCAAAGTTAGAACAAAAGGTTGCATTGCCTGTTGGATCCTGCAAGCTAGCGTTGCCATTATGGGGCCGAGGTAAGATCATTTGCTTTCAAAATTCTTCACCATTTCTGTAAACAAAATTATACCTACTGAGCTTTCTGCAAGCAGTTGAACAAGAAAGCGAAAGGATGAAGAAAATAGTATGGAAATAATTAAGAGTAGGAATTAGTATAAGGATTAGTTGGATCATTGATATTGATGTTAATATAATTAGGAACTTCCAAATACCAATTCTAAATTTGACTTTACTTGCTGACAAAGTCTAAGACGTGTAGTAGTAGTAGTTATCATGTTTTATATATTTTAAAAATATATTTAACTATATCTCTTTTATTTTAAAATAAATAAATAAAAGAATAACTGAATCTAGATAAAACCAACCTTTACTATATTTATGTGACTATGCCACCTATAGATAAAGGTATGAGTATTAATTTCACATCAGAAAGGAAATAAGAAATCGCATATCATATGATAATTTCAGGAAACGATGAAGTATTTGATGTATCCAAGATCAAACATGCAACAAGGAACACCAAACGTGAAGCCTACGCCACAGTGCTACATTCTTCGGAAATGTACGTTTGTGGTGCGATAACCCTCGCCCAAAGTCTCCGAAAAACCGGCACCAAACGCGACCTCATCCTTCTCCTGGACGACTCCATCCCCGAACCGAAGCGCAATGCTCTGAAGGCGGCCGGATGGAAGCTCCGGTTCATAAAGAGAATCCGGAACCCTCGAGCCGAAAAGCACACCTACAACGAATACAACTACAGCAAGTTCAGGCTTTGGCAGCTTACGGATTACGAAAAGGTCATTTTCATCGATGCAGACATCATGGTGTTACGAAACCTTGACCACCTTTTCCATTTCCCTCAAATGACAGCTACGGGCAACGACGTTTGGATTTTCAATTCGGGCATTATGGTGATCGAGCCATCAAATTGCACGTTCAAGCTTTTAATGAACAAACGTGAAGAAATCTTTTCGTACAATGGAGGGGACCAAGGCTTTCTCAATGAAGTGTTCGTATGGTGGCATCGTCTGCCGAGGAGAGTGAATTTCCTCAAGAATTTTTGGTCTAATGGAACAGCTGAAAGAGATTTAAAGGACCAGCTTTTTGCAGCCGATCCGCCCAAGCTTTACTCGATACATTACTTGGGATTGAAGCCATGGCTTTGTTATAAGGACTATGACTGTAACTGGAACAAAAGAGATCACCATGTTTACGCCAGCGATGCAGCTCACAAGAGATGGTGGAAGTTTCATGACTCCATGGATGAAAATTTGCACAACTTTTGTAGGTTAACGAAACGAAGAAAGATCGATCTGGACTGGGATAGAAAGAAGGCTAAAGATGCAGGCTTCAAAGATAAGCATTGGAAGATTAAAATTACAGATTCAAGACGAAGAAATTTGATCAATTAGAGTTTGTGATGTTTCTTTTTCTTCTTCTTTTTTCAGTTTCCATTTTTTTGTTAATTTTCTTCTGTATTCAACATTACATATCATCATGCTTTCCTTGTAATTTATGTATTGATGATAGGTATACCATACCATTTGAACAATATATGCAGCAAAAGAATTTTCGTTTGATGAATTCTTGATTTTAGTGCTAATAAAGGAAAATTCTCTTCTTTTGTAATGGGCGTGATTATCTCGTGTTAGTATATATGCCAGTTGAGTCTGTTAGTGATTCTGTTGAAATTCAGTTGTTATTAGCTGTGAATCTGTTGTTAGTCCAGCTATCGTTTCTTGCTTAAGTTCTTGTTTTACATCAAAGACTATGAACCCTATATAAACTTTTGTAATCTCTTCTTGTATTCATATTCAGTTGATTGAGGTTAATAACAAAGTTCTGCTTCATTTTCTTTTTTTCTTCTTCTTCTTCTTCTTCTTCACAAACTGCCTTCTTTTCATCTTCTATCATGATATCAGAGGTGTCTTCTGAGAATTATTCCAAACCCTTCACCAACAAGTCCATTTTGATTCGTCTTGACGATTTCAATTACCTTCTGTGGAAGCAACAAGTCCTGTTTACCATCGAAAGTCTTGCTCTTGAAGACCATATCGATGGGTCCCTTGTTGTTTCACCTCGTCTTGTTGCTGGTGAAGGTGGAAGGCAGGTGCTGAATCCTGAGTTTGTTAAATACAAACAGCAGGATAGTGACCTCTGTTCCTGGTTGCTCTCGTCTATAGGTTCTTCAATTTTGCCGGCGTTGGTCAATTGCAAGAATGCAGTGGAGATCTGGGACAAGATTAAGCTTCAGTTCTCTGTGACGTCCACAACCCGCATTATGCATTTGCACTGTTCTTTAAATGTTTAAAATTTAAAATATTTTATCTCTTTTTGGTGCTTTTATTTATGTATCGACACTAAAAATTAGGGTTAGAATTTAAAATATTAGGTGCATAGTGTATATTTTAGGGTTTATGATTTAAAATTTAAGATTACAACTTAAAATTTAATTTTTTAGTGTTAGGACATCGAAAAGAGACATAATTTTAATTTGATTGTCACGTGGAACTCGAAAATTCAATCCATGTAACCAAATTGAAATTTGAATTAATTTGGTTTAATCAAAAAAGTCAACAACTCTAATCAAATTGGTTCAAACCCTAAAACAAATTAACTAAATTAAAAAAATCGAACTCAAAAATTCATTCCGATCAACTTAAATTTAAATATGATGCAACCCGATTTGGCTATAAAAAGTTGACAATTATAACTCAAATCTAAAATAGATCCAAACCCCGGAACAAACTGAACATGAAATGACCTAAACTAAAAAGTGTTCAGAACTAAAATTATCTAAATTCATAATGATTGAACTTGAAACATGAGCAATATTATTTTAGTTATATACAATAAAAATGTATTGTATTTGTACCAGAAGAGTTTATAAGCATCACGTTATGTGTGATTAATTTGTTTGAAAACCAAGTTGTGTGTACGTTGGCTTCTTTCACCGGTGATGGATTTTTTTTAAATAGTTTTAAAGTGATTACAACGCAGTATCTGTTCATATATATTTGTAACATATATATTACTAATAAAACGATTCGAACCAGTGATAGACTTGGCCGTGTATAGGTGGAAGAAAATAATACTAATAGTGGGAGTGTTTTCACGTTTAGCCAAGGACTTAAATTGCAGCAACAATATAATAATAAATGATTCCCATTAGCTAACTGCTCTGGTTTAATTTAATCTTTGATTGCTAGTCTCAACCACCTGAAGATTTCCTGCTGTACCACAAGAAATGTGAGGCAAGAATTAGAGATTATGCTGATTAAGCAAACAAAATGTGACATATACAATGATATACACGTTGAGCAGATGTATGTAGGTACACCTAATGAAGCCGCCTGTGTGTGTATATATATATAATATCTGGAATTTGGAGCCATTGAATTAAATGGATATCACGTTATATAGAAATCAATGTAAATTCCATTAATTTGTATAAAGGTTTAAAGTTCAGTAAACTTCTTTCTTGAATGACTCTTCCCAACTTTCGGTAAACTTCATGAAATATTAGATAGAATATAAATGATAAAATAAATGTTAGAATTTAATTTTGGATAAATTTTCTATACACGGGCGGTAGAAACTGAAAGTTTCCACAAGCGCCTTAATTCTAGGGTATAGTTAGTTAGTTTAGGGTATAGGGTATAGGGGTTTAGGTGTGGAGGGTTAGAATTTAGGGATAGTTGTATCAATTTAAGGTTTAGGGTTATAATTTAGGGTTTATAGGTTAAAACCTAAATCCTCACCATATTACCCTAAAAACTAAACCCTAACCTATAAACCCTAAATTATAACCTTAAACCTTAAATTGAAACAACTATCCCTAAATTCTAAACCTCTACACCTAAACCCCTAAACCCTATAGCCTAAACTAACTCTCTAAACCCTAAAACTAAGGCGCTTGTGGAAACTTTAAGTTTCCACCGCCAGTGTATAGGATATTAATCCTTTAATTTTTAGCTCATTGTTTTAAACTTTTAAAAAATAAAAGATAATGGTCTTATTTATATAATTTTAAAATTGATAGAAATTAGTATAATTTTATAAGGATTGATATCCAATATATCGACGGTAGAAACTTTTAGTTTTCACAAGCGCCTTAGTTGTAGGGTTTAAGGACTCAATTTAGGGGTTTAGGTATGAGGTTTAAAATGTATGGGTAATTGTTAGAATGTAGGGGTTAGAGTTAGGATTTAGGACTTATGGTTTAAGGTTTAGGTTTTAGGGTAATATGTTGAGGATTTAAGTTTTAACCTATAAACTCTAAATTTTATTAAAATCACTAAATTCTAAAGTATTAAAACATATTTACTTTGTAAATAAATTATTCGAATCAAATAACAAGATTCTATTTTTTTATTGGGATAGCAAAGAGGGTTATAAAAGTATGTTAACGCGTGACTTAGAAAAAAGTGTCTAGAGTAAATGTCATGTACGTACCACTATAATAATGCGATGTACAATTAACTATTTTAATAATTTTTAAAAACATGAAACCTAAAACGTGATTATCCATTTTTTAGAATAGATTATGTTAAAACATTTTTTTAAATTAAAACGAAAAACAAAAAAAATGGAACAACTATTCAACGGATTTTATTCGAAAAAGAAATATTCACGCTTTAGATTTTTATGTTTACAAAAATTATTAAAATAATTAATTATATATATCGGCACATATTATTAGTGATACATTGCAGATATACTGCAGAATTTTTCTAAGAAAAAAAAGTAAATATTTTATTGATTAGAACTTGAGAGTTAATTAGAACTGGCGACACCAACACGCTGGTCCAAGTAGTAAGCATTTTGGTATCGCTTAAGCAGGTCTCGAGTTCGAGACCATATGTATGCAAAAATTTCCCGCTTGAAGATTCACCTACCAAATCCAGGTGTGCGATGTTGGTTGGTCTAGATTAATTAGGGCAAAACCCTAAGAATCGGGAAGGCAACAAAAAAATAGAACGGGCGACATAGTGCTATACACCATTAATTTTTTAATGACTTTTAAATAAATATTAAAATTCTCAAGACTCGACATGTAATTAATGATATTTTAAAATAGAATTAAAACTTAGATTAATAACCTTAAATTCTAACCCTAAACTCTAAATTCTAATCATAAACTCTAAATTTTAAACACATGCAATTAAACTCCAAAACTTTAAATGTTAAATCAAATCCCTAAATCCTAAAATTATGCCATTTGTAAAAAAAATTCATTACCATAGTCAGTGTATGATGAGATATTTTTTAATCTTTAATCTAAAATAAATTTAAAACCAATTATCTTTTATTTATCAAAATTTAAAACCAGTTGTTGAGATAACAAATTTAAAACCAGTTGTCAAGGTATATATATATATATTACCAAAAAGTCATCTCCTCAATGATGGACGGCGGCAGTTCATTACATTCAAAGGAAGCGGCTAAAGCAGGCTATGGTTACTTGGTTAGTGATGTTGCACCATTATTCTCGTTCAATGCTGGAAGGCAGGGACGGAATTAGAACTTAATTTAATCGAGACTGAATCATTTTAGCGACTTCAAAATTTATATATAATTTTATTTTATTATATATTTTTTCTAAATATATAAATAATAATATCAAATATACATGTTAATCCTATTATTTTTTATTTAATTCAAAACATTTTTCCATTAATAATAAATAAAAGAATAGGTACTCAATATCAACTCTAGTTACAACAGAAAATCTTCAGAAACTTAAATTAAAGTCTCATAAAAATGATCATCATCCATTTTGAACAACATTGATAGAAAATAAAATTAAAGTGAATAATGAAAAAGATGTGATTTTAAAAAAATTTCAAATACATACTTATCACATAATTATATTAAAATATGACGCTCCTTCAAATCTCGAAATGCATTCACGAGTGATATTGTACTAAAACTCTTTGCAATATCTCTTTTGATGTTGATAAGCGTGCAACTCCAAAAAATTCATCATTCATTTTGTTGTGGAGGGTTGTCTTGATGACATTCATTGTAGAAAAAAGCTTTTTCAACCAACAAGTGTTAGGTGTATTGGTAAAGCACATTGTACTCCCAAGGAAAGAACGTGAGTTCGAAACCTTAGAGATAACATTGTTAAACTCGCACCCCGAACATAGATCGTAAGATGAACATGCATGTACATCCATAAAAAGAGTATTTCATCCATCATCTCTAATTATGAAAAAGTATCTTTGAACTCTCAACAAGATGCAATAAGTTCAAAATATCCTGAGATTTTCGCGGTAAGGATTGAGAAAGTGAATGAGTTTATATAGAACAACACATGCGGCACTATACATTTTTATCAGGCTTGAAAATAATCTCAAGTAACAATCTCATCGTGTATCACTTGGCCTCTATAAATTACTCGCTTGATTCAAACCAATTCTAGTTTCAAGTTCTTTCTTCTTCAATCAAATAATTTATCTCATTAGAACAGGTATTTTTTTAGTTCATCGACGCGTCTACATAAAGCAAGGACAACATTGATAACAAATAATAATTTGGAAAAAGAAATTAGATAAATAGGTATAACTTCTTTCGCTGCAACTACTAGTGCCAACTATAAATGTGTGCAAAACAATGCAAAATAGTAAGCAAAATGACTCGTTGCTACCTAAAGCTTGCAACCCATTTCACTTTTTTCGTATGTTGTTTGCACCGTCATAACCTTGGTCTCATATGTTCTTTATGTCAAAGTAATAATGAGAAAAAACAGAAGTTACTTCATTTTTCAAAGTCATCGGTGAAGTATTAGTAACATGAATAATGATAAAAAGATGTTCCTTCACTAGACCAAGATTATCAACCTATCGTAAAGTTTTAGCCACTTGTTGCTTTTTTGTACATCTCTGCTTTATCAATAATAATATAAAATTTTCTTCACCAATTTCTTTACGAATTGTTCCCTTTATCTTTTCAGCCAAAGTATGTAAAATCCCTTTTTTGTATATCCGGTGAAGTGTAAAAACATCTTTATAAGAAGTTAATTATTTCACAAGTTCAAGAAAATTTCTTCTATTAAATGAAAATTCACTCTCGTCACATTTTTTTATTGGATATCCTTGTAAAGCTAGTCAACACAATGTATTTATAGATGTTTAAAGTCTGAGTCTATATTTAGCAGGTTGTAATGGTGTTTGCTTAGAAAATACTTGTGACAAATGTCCAGACTTGTTAAGAAAATCTTCTAATTCTTTCTCAGTTATTTTATGAAATGAATTAGGTTCCAACCCCACATGTATCTTAAAATAATACCTTTTTCAAATTCTAAAACTCATTTATAGTGAAAGACTTACGTGATAGATGACCATCTGACTTGTTAAAAGGAAAGCAAGTAAAACAAAAGGCAACATTTTTTTTATGAGAATATTCTAACCATGAAAGAATTTTTTTATACCAAAAAACTTGAAATCGACGAAAATGAGAGACATGTCCAGAGTTTTTGAATTTAGAAAGTATTGGTTGTGCCCCTTTGCTTATATTTGTGGAACAAGAATAAAGCAAATGCCATAAGCACCGATTTTATTCAACTTTTCTGTTTGGATCCCGAGTCACCATGCACTTGAACTACTAGCGGTTCGAAAGTCGGTACGGGAAAATGTAACGGTCGCGGAGGCTTGAAGCTGTTCTTCTCATTTCAACATTCTTCAACCCATCGAGGTCCGAACATATAGACAATTAGTGAAAAACAAAAGCTCTATTCTCAAAGTGCCCAAACGGATAAGCGAATTTCATTCTCCTCATGCCCGAACGGATAGGCGGGTTCCATTCTCCTCATGCCCGAATGGATAGGCGGATTCTCATTCTCAAAAAGCCCGAACGGATAGGCGGGTTCCATTCTCCTCATGCCTAAACGGATAGGCGGGTTTTCATTCTCAAAATGCTCGAACGGATAGGCGGGTTTCGTTCTCCTCATGCCCGAACGGATAGGCAGGTTCCATTCTCTTCAGGCCTGAACAGATAGGCGAGTTCCATTCTCCTCATGCCTGAACGGATAGGCGGGTTTCCATTCTCAAAATGCCCAAACGGATAGACGGGTTCATTTTACTGAAAAAGCTTTAATATACCTGTCAAACATAGGCAAAACTGATATGATGATGTGAGTTAGCATGCCCCTAATCCTAGGGATGCCTAACTACAAATGATGCATGAGTTGTGACATCAAAATTGCTCGGACGATTTCATCTTCCAGATCAGTCAATCCTGACCTTCTTCTTCTTCTTAATCACTTTTGGATTTCTTGTCTTTGTCAAATCTCCATCCTTAGTCTCGTCTTGGAAGACGGTTGTTGACTTTTACTGGTCAGAATAGACATAACACTTCTCGTAGTGTTCGTTCCTAAAACATTGCCCCCTATTTAAACTGGGTGCTCAACTCTTATCTTTGTCCTGACTTATCACGATGACTCCTCTCTTATCGAAACATTAGGGGGAAGGCACATGCCCCCAAGTCCCTTAACTTTTCTCTTAAGTTCATTAAGGTATGTTTTCATTTTCTAAACCAATCAAGGCATTTCGACAGAAACTCGCTTCAAGTCCCTGAACTATAGTTTGTAGAAACTTACTACTGTCCTCACCATGGCCACTGGTGAACTATCATTTGTATTCACGACCTTGCATTCTAAATTTTATCCTCGAAGCAATGAAAGGAAATTATTTTTTTGTGTCCACTAAAAAATTTAGGTTACATCTTCTAATTTTAAAATGAGATGCATTTTCGAAAACTAGACTTTCTTTTCAAATTATGGATATATCAAGCTAGATTAAATACCCCGAATATCAAGTGCATGAACAACACTACTATGGCTTACCAAGGATTGCCTCAAGCATCCTGTGTCTAGGAGACCTCGAAAGCTGAGCTGATGTATGAAGATGTGAAATACTCTCCAAGCTATTTCAGCTTTTTAATCAATTAGACTTATCTTCCATAGGCTTCGCCTTTATCATTATTGCTTTGTCTCAATTCTTTATGATTTTGGGGAAGTCAACTTATCACATTCCTCTGGCTCGAAATAAATGATGGAGCAAACAACAAAACCCCGAGCTACTTGGTATTGTCATGGTTTGAAAATATTACCATCACTCATGAAGCACAAGTTTTTGATTCGAATGGTGCATAGCAACCTTATTGGTCTTTTTGCTACAGCGGAGTGCCTCAAAAATTCCACACACGTAAAAAATGCCTATTACCAGGCTTCGAACATTGGAGTGCTTTTGTTATGCTTTTTTTATTCTCGAATTTTTTCTTTTTTTCTTTTTTCCTTTCTTTTTTTCTCTTTTACTTCTTTTTTTTTTCTTTTTTCTTTTTTTTAGCACGGAGATTTTCGGTTGTTCTCTCGAAGGCCCTAATGCTATGTGTACTCAATAGATGACCAAATTAACTTGAAGTGTAAGCCACATATTCATCATCTTCACAGCTTTCGATTTCCACTAGACACAAGTTGCTCGAAATCAACCTTTGGGTCAAGGTCAATGTCCCTTGTGCAATTGATATACGGGGACTCAATAGACAAATACATATACAAAATGAAGAGATGACTGAAACACAAAACACAATGCATCCTTTCATTGAAATTTTAAAAAATATGCAATCTTAGGCCCTTACAA
Source organism: Hibiscus tridactylites (assembly GCA_958450335.1). Lineage (NCBI taxonomy): Eukaryota > Viridiplantae > Streptophyta > Magnoliopsida > Malvales > Malvaceae > Hibiscus > Hibiscus tridactylites. The sequence goes on along the minus strand of OY288292.1, from coordinate 34,797,792 downwards.
AAATATCTTTGCTACCTTCGGGCAAAGGGTAGCAAAGTTGATTCCACACATTACTTCAAGAAAAATATTAAAGTGCAATGAAATTAAAACAAGCTAACTTGGATGCACTAAAAACCCTTGACCACTGCTAGGCTGGCCACTCATTACAACCCTTAAGCTTCCCTGAGGAACTCAATCCCTGTTGTGTGTAAATAAGACTATCGCAAATAGTGCAAGTGTATACGACACAAGTAGTAAAATGATAATAGAGTATCGGATATCGTCTCCACAGGGACTGGAAATAACTCTATCCTTGAATTGTTGCACAAGAAAAAGAAATAGTTTAAAAGAATTTTTTGAAGTAATCTTGAGAAATAACTGAAATAAAAGATAAGGTAAACAAATTGAGAGAATAGGTCGATATTGATTTGCTCAGTAGTGCAAGTGTTGCACTGTTCAGAGGAACTTATGTCGTTATGTCGTCGCTCCTGTCGCGGCAGAGGTCCGTTGATGTCGCGGCAGCAACCAACAACTCTGTACTTCAAGCTTGGCAAGAATCCTTGTTATAACTTGTCCTATCCCTAGGTCCAAGTTCTGTTGATGAACACTTCTTGGATGATACCTCCCGACGTAAATCAAAGGGTGAATACCAATGTTTGTGAATTCTTCTTTAGCCACTTAACCTTGTACTTATCCTTAAGCCAATATTGTTTAACCATAAACTGGAAAACGCGTATTTACTCCTTTCGTATGCTTAACTCTCCCGATATCAAGCAAATGGATAACCTCACAATGCTCTCTCGATGCTTTTATGAGATATTGAAAACCAGAGTAAATAAACTTGAAGTTTTATTACTTGAATAGAAAAATCCTAAGAACAATTACAATCCTCACAACTACTTTACAAAATCAACCCTTAGCTCTTGGGGAAGTTTAGAACATGGTGGAGAGAGAGAGACGGCTAGTGTTTTGAGGGAAGACGGCTAGGAGTGAGATATCCTTCCCTAGGTCGAATTACATGCCTTTATATAGGCCTTGGGTCCAAGTTTTCTAATATGATAAGAATACAAGTTTAAATTAAAGTACAACTCTATTAAAGACTAAATCTTCTGAGTAGATGCCTTTAATTCGTCCTCTTTTCTTGCTTTGACTTTCTTCCTTGAACTTTGGGCCTGGCCTTCCTTCTGCTTCAGGGCTCAAAAAACTATGGGAGTGACCTACGACAGACCGGCTTGAAATCCTCTATCTGTCGAGCTCCACTTCACTTTTCCACCTCAGAGTTTTTCTGTCTTCATAACTGCCATGGCAGATTGCGCAGCAGACGATGCTCTTTGTCCTTCAACTCCAGCTCCGCAACTTGCTTTTGCTCCTTTACTGCCCTAGGTATCTGCCGCGGCAGATACCTATAAAAGTGACTAATTTCAGTAGCATCTGTGCAATTTTATCTAATTGTGATGTGTATGTAAGAATCTATCCTAAATGCAATAAATCATGCTTGAGTGCAGCAAAAATATGGGTAAATGATGAGTAAAATATAGAACTTTTATGCACTCAACACACCCCCAAACTCAAGTTGATGCTTGTTCTCAAGCAGACACAACCTATATAAGAATGAAAATTTTTGACTTGGCTTAATTCAGTGAACTACCATTACCTACAACTCTTTCTCTATCAAGGGAAATACTTTTTCAATTGTTTATGGATTCATCCAGAACAATGCTATAATTCTTGTGTAAGTGTGTGCAGGCTTTGTGAACAAATATGTGTCTAGACTCTTTTAGCAACCAGAATAGTTATGCTACTCACTTGATTTTTTATGCAAAACTAACTTTTTTCTTGGAGGCAATTCTTAGGCTCCTTTAGTTTTTTCGAAATTAGACTCAATGTTCTTATTATTTTGATTTTACTAGAGCATGTTTTTGGGCACCTCTAACTATCTTCCTAGAGCCGGTGTTAGGCACCTCTAGGGGTATTGAGTCTAAGTTTTTCTTTTCTTTTATTTTTTTCCTAGAGTCAGTGTTAGGCACCTCTAGGGGCAATTCAAGTGGTTAAGCTTTTCTACTCTAGTTTACTAGCAAAATTCTAGACATCATATAAGTCACAAAAAGTGTTTTTGAAGTTCAGAACTATAGCAAGAATCTAAATAATTCCTAAAACATTCTAAAGGCACTGCCACGACAGAAATTGTCGCGGCAAGTAAGTGCAGTTCAAATACTTAAGCCATTTTTTACACAAAAATAACTAAAATGAAACACTAATTAAAGACACAATTTAAAAAGTTCATTAATTAACCGATGACTGCCTACCCCCAAACTCAAGGGTTGCATTGTTCTCAATGCATGGCAATAAAATAAAAAAAGAAAACATCACAAAAAGATAAAATAACAGCAGAACAACAAGCATAATAGAAAAACACTTAAGTTGATGAGCTGCCATCGCTACTGCTGCTGATCTAGAGCTGACAGTGAGCAGTGACCTTGACGACAGAGGTTTGCTTGGGGCTGGGAGATGGTGAGGCTATCTTCTTTTTGGCCTCTCGAGGTGGCTGGACTCGGGTAGGTGAAATCTTTGGGGCCTTGTCTAAGACCTCGAGGTTATCATCACTGTTGTTGCTGCTGTTGACGTCTGATCTGTCGTGGCAGGGCCCTTCAATAGTTTCATTCAGCTTCTTCCTCTTCATCAGAGGGAAGTCCTTCGATATGTCCTGGACGACAGATGGCTCCGAGTCAAAATTGTCCTGTCAGATGGAGGAGGAGAAGAACCCTTCAAAGTACTTTGGGTCGATCTCCGATAGTGGTTCTTTCTGTTTTTCTCCTCAAGGAGTGGCAGATCTTCTGTCGCCATCTCCGGTCGTGGCAGGTGGTGAGGTGGAGGCAGCAGTAGGTGTTCTGGGGCTAGCAGCAGGTGTGGGAGTGGCAAAAAGAGATTTTGGGAAATAGGGAAACTGCACGTTGGGAAATTTAAATCAGTCTTAATAAAATTTACCGTGGCAGTAGTGAAATCTCTCACGAATCCTAGGAGGCCTAGCTGGCGTTCCTCCATCTTTTTTAACACCTGCAGGATTTGGTTGGAGGTGTCTGTCAGAGGTGCGGCCGTGGTCTGCTCCGACTCTGCCGTGACAGGTTCAATGGATTCAAGCTCTGTTGTTGGTTCTGTCGTGGCAGACGGGTCCACAAAGGCCAAGGGAGTGGTTGGCTTCAGTTCCATGAGGTTGTATATATTCTGTTGTGTCCATCCCTTGCCCTGGACTTTGACATCTTCATTAATTTCTGGAACCTTATTCACCCGGCAGAGGGTGGTGATGAGGTAAGGAAAGAAAAGGGGGCCCATCGGTCGGAGTGCACACTTGAAAATACCGTCAATGATGTATCTACCGACGTCGATCTGCTGCTCGTTGAGGATTGAATGCACGAGGGCTAATCTCTACCGGTCCACCGTGGTATTATGTGAGGTAGGCATGAGACGTTTCTTCACGAAATGGTTCCAAAGCTTTGCTTGTGGTGTGAGTTGGGTCCTTTGCACGGTCCATCTGTGCTTGGGATCCTCGTTCCATTGTGTGCCTTCCTCCGCCAGTTTCTTCCATGACAGCATCATAGTCTATCGGCGACAGACTGTTAACGAACCTCCTATAGGCATCTTTCGTTTTGCTCACATATATGTCGTACAATGTGTTGATGTAGGTCGGTTGTAAGGAGATTTCCTTTCCCCTGACAGTCACTATCGTGGCATCTTTGGAGAGGACGGCAACATACAACTCTCGAACCAAAGTGATGTTCATCTCCTATGGCTGGACGACGAACATCTGCCATTTGAGGGCGATGATTTTCTTGGAGATGAAACTTTCGAGCCCTAAGTCGCTCGTCTTTTGGGTGTAGTTGAACCTTCTCTCTTCCCACATTTCTTATTTCTGGAACGAGCCATAGTACCTCATCTCCGAATCTGTTGATGTGAAGTGTCTTGGGATTCGGTTGTGGCTGGGTGTGGATACTGGCGTGGCAGAGGTGTAGGCAGCACTCATTCGGGTTGATCTAGTAGTCATTGCGAGGAAACTGTAGAAAAGTAAAAGAAAATTTCTGATATCTAAATTCTAGAAAGCAAAGTAGAGAGAATGAGAATGAGATGAAAAAGGAAATGAGAGTAGGGGTTTATATAGAACGAGAATTTCTGCCCGTTGGGACTGTAACGGCAGGCGCGAATAACGGAGCCAACTGTCACGTGGTTTCCTAACGCGTCTGTCACGCGTTTTCGCGTCTGCTGTACGTCTGTTACGTGTTTTCGTGTTTATCGCGACAATTCCGTGATAGGCTATATTTTCTGTGTCTTTCGCGACAACTGGTAACGGGCTGTCATGACAGGTATGTCCATTGGGCTTTATGGGCTGTTGTGAATTCGAGGGGTTGGTTCATTCCTCATCTTTGCTTTGTTTCCTTTATTTCCTAAAAATAAATAAATAAATAAACTAAATTAAAATCTTATTTCCTAAAAATAATAAATTAATTAATAAAATAAAATAAAATAAAGTTAAATTAGGGATGCCTTGAGGGGCATCTCCTAAAGTAACTACTTCCTGCATCCTTGGGGCTTCAGTCCCCTGATAATGCTTGAGCCTTTGTCCATTGACCTTGAATTGGTGCCCATCCTTGATTGATTTGATTGTAATGACACCATGGGGGAAAACTTGGACAACTTGGAAAGGGCCAGACCACCTAGATTTAAGCTTTCTTGGGAAGAGCTTCAACCTAGAGTTAAACAACATCACCTGCTGCCCTGGGCAGAACTATCGTGGCAGCAGTTTTCTGTCGTGCCACTTCTTTGTTTTATCCTTATAGATCTTGGCGTTGTCGTAGGCCATTGCTCGAATTTCTTCAATTTCATTCAAGTCCAGTATGCTTTTCTGCCATGCCTTGTCCCAGTCCATATTAACTGTCTTGATAGCCCAATATGCTTTGTGTTCTATCTCGACAAGTAAATGACAAGTTTTCTCATAAATGAGGCGATAAGGTGACATTCCCAATGGTGTCTTGAATGTTGTTCTATAGGCCCAGAGTGCATCATTTAGGTGTTGAGACCAGTCATTTCGAGTTGGTTTGACCATCTTCTCTAGGATGTTCTTTACTTCTCTATTTGATATTTCGGCCTGCCCATTGGTTTGAGGGTGATATGCTGTTGCAATTTGGTGCTTTACTATGTATTTCTTTAGTGCACTAGCAATTACCCTATTGTCGAAATGCCTCCCCTCATCGCTAATGATCGCCCTTGGGATGCCAAACCTTGAGAAGATGTGCTTGTGAAGAAATCTTTGCACAGTCTTGGCATCATTCTTCTAAGTAGCGATAGCTTCTACCCACTTAGACACATAGTCTACTGCCAGCAGGATGTATAAATTCCCACAAGATGCTGGGAATGGCCCCATGAAGTCGATTCCCCAAACATCAAAGATTTCGACCTCAAGTATGTTCTACAGTGGCATTTCATGCCTTCTAGATATGTTTCCAGTCCTTTGGCATTTATCACAGCTCTTGTAAAAAGCTTGTGCATCCCTGAACAGTGTAGGCCAATAGAAACCATATTGCAGAACTTTGGCAGCAGTTTTATTTCCTCTCAAGTGTCCTTCATAAGGAGCAGCATGGCAGTGGTGAAGCACTTCTTTCTGTTCCTTCTATGGTATGCATCTCCTGATGATCTGATATGCACAGTGCTTAAAGAGGAGAGGTTCGTCCCAATAATAATGTTTTGCATCATTTTGGGACCTCTTCCTTGCTTGGTAATTAAGCTTAGAAGGTAATAACCCACTTACAATATAATTGACAATGTCAACATACCAAGGGGTTTCAGAAAGCTTACATGCCGCCATGGCTGTCGCGATAGTGTTGATGGTAGTGAGCAGTTGCTCATCTAGGGAGGTTTCCAATATGTTGGTCTTGTCTTGCTCTTGATTTCTTCCCATTTCCAGCCTTGACAAGTGATCTGCTACTTGGTTTTCTATCCCCTTTTTATCCTTGATGTCAATGTCAAATTCTTGCAGCAGCAGAATCCAACGTATCAATCTTGGTTTGGCATCCTTTTTGGTGAACAAATATTTAAGTGTTGAGTGGTCTGTATGGACCACCACTTTTGTTCCAAGTATATAAGGTCGAAACTTTTCAATTGCAAACACCACTGCGAGTAGCTCCTTTTCTATTGTGGTGTAGTTTATCTGGGCATCATTGAGAGTTTTGCTGGCATAGTAGATCACATGGAAGAGTTTCTCCTTCCTCTGCACTAGTGCTGCCCCAACAGCATAATCACTGGCGTCACACATTATCTCGAATGGTAGGCTCTAGTCTGGTGGCTGCACTATTGGGGCTGTTACCAGCTTTTCCTTCAGTATTCTGAATGCTTCAGTACATTCAGTATTAAAGTCAAAGGCACAATTTTGTTCCAGCAGTAGACACAGGGGTTTAGTGATTTTTGAGAAATTGACAATGAATCTTCGATAAAACCCTGCATGCCCTAAGAAACTTCTTATTCCTTTGACTGTGGTGGGTGGCGGCAGTTTTTCAATAACCTCGATTTTAGCTCTGTCTACCTCTATGCCACGATAGCTAACCTTGTGGCCCAACACTATGCCTTCATCCACCATAAAGTGGCATTTTCCCAGTTCAAAACAAGATTTGCCTTTTCACATCTCTCAAGAACCTTCTATAAATTGCCTAAGCAACCGTCGAAACTGTCTCCAAAGACGGAAAAGTCATCCATGAAAAATTCTAGGAAATCCTCCACCATGTCGGAGAATATTGCCATCATGCACCGTTGAAAGATTGTTGGTGCATTGCAGAGCCCAAATGGCATTCTTCGAAAGGATTATGTGACGTATGGGCATGTGCATGTGGTTTTCTCTTGGTCCTCCAGTGCTATTGCGATTTAGTTATAACCTGAGTAACCATCAAGAAAACAATAGTAAGGCTTCCATGCTAATCTATCTAACATTTGATCGATAAAAGGTAAGGGGAAGTGGTCCTTCCAGGTAGCTTTATTAAGCTTCCGGTAGTCCATACAAACCCTCCAACCGGTCACAGTCCTGGTTGGGATTAGTTCGTTGTCCTTGTTCGTTACTATAGTTATGCCTCCCTTTTTGGGTACGCATTACACCGGACTCACCCACTTGCTATCCGAGATTGCATATATTATTTCAGCATCAAGCCACTTGATGGATGATTTCTTTTCGTACCACTTCTCGCATAACCTCGTTCAATCGTCTTTTGGAATTGATTGTCGGCTTATGGTCATCCTCCAAGAGGATCTTATGCATGCATAACGCCAGATTGATGCCTTGGATATCGACAATGGTCCATCCAATTGCCTTTTTATGATGTTGTAGCATTTTGATCAGCTATTGTTCCTGTTCCTGCATCAACTTGGAAGAGATAATTACATGTAACATATCATTTAAACCAAGAAAAAACGTATTTAAGTTGCCCTGGCAGGGGTTTAAGGTCTAAAATAGGTGGATGTTCAATGGAAGGCTTTTGAATTGCATGTTCATTCGAGGTATAATTCAAAGGCTCGAAGAACTTACCTGGACGAGTGCCTATCCAATTTACCTCCTCAGGACCTTCAGTGTCAGATGCTTTGGTGCCTGAGGGGTCACTGTCATCGATGTTGTCGTGACAGTCTTTAGGATGACTGCGGTGGTAGTGACCAAATTTTCTGTCGTGACAGTTCGACCTGATGCAGGGTTGGTCTAGGACGACTTCTAAAATTGCCTTGCATTCTTCCTCTGCATCAGCTTGTTTCATTGCTTGGAGAACATTGAGCTCGATTTGTTGGTCATTGACTCTCATCGTCAGTTCTCCTTTTTCTACATCGATCATTGTTCTGCCTGTGGCTAGGAAGGGTCACCCCAAGATGATCAGTGCGTTTTCATCTGCTTCACAATCTAAAACAAAAAAGTCAGCAGGAAAAATAAACTTATCCACTCTTACCAAGATATCTTCGATCTTTCCTTCCGGTTGTACGTAAAAGTGGTATGCCAGCTACATCATGACTGTTGTGGGCCTTGCTTGTCCAATACCTAGTTTCTAAAATACAGATTTGGGCATTAGATTAATGCTAGCACCAAGATCACAAAGTGCCTTACCCACAAACTTGTCTCCAATTATGCATGGGTTGTGACATCAAAATTGCTCGGACGATTTCATCTTCCAGATCAGTCAATCCTGACCTTCTTCTTCTTCTTAATCACTTTTGGCTTTCTTGTCTTTTTCAAATCTCCATCCTTAGTCTCGTCTTGGAAGACGATTGTTGACTTTTACTGGTCAGAATAGACATAACACTTCTCGTAGTGTTCGTTCCCAAAACATTGCCCCTATTCAAATTGGGTGCTCAACTCTTATCTTTGTCCTGACTTATCATGATGACTCCTCTCTTATCGAAACATTAGGGGGAAGGCACATGCCCCAAAGTCCCTTAACTTTTCTCTTAAGTTCATTAAGGTATGTTTTCATTTTCTAAACCAATCAAGGCATTTCGACAGAAACTCGCTTCAAGTCCCTAAACTATAGTTTGTAGAAACTTACTACTGTCCTCACCATGGCCACTAGTGAACTATCATTTGTATTCATGACCTTGCATGGTATGATAAAGCTGCCAGGATCCTTCTTCTTTGGAGGTGGTCTTTTATGTAGGATTGCCATGCATCCTTCTATCATCATTACCGTTTCAAACTCCCCAAGTCTGGACCTCCTGGACATTGCATCCTTCAAGAACTTTGCATAACCAGGCATCTTCTTAATGGCTTCTAACAGCGGGATGTTGATGTGTACTTGCTTAAAGACATCATAGATCTTCTTAAGCCGGTACTCATGTTTCTGTTTCTTTAGCCGCTGTGGAAAAATGGGTGGAGGACAGTAATCTTCAAGGCGTCCTTCACATGGAAGTTGGATCTGAGGAGGCTCAAGATATTCAGTTTTTCTCTCTACTCCTCTGTTTCTTCTGCTGTCGTGGCAGGTGTGACGACAACATACTATTTCGCTTCTGCCGGGGCAGTGTTCGTGGCAGTTGTCTGTTGAGTCGATTCCTTACTCGGTGTTTCTTTTATTATCGGCCCATATAGTTGTTTCCCACTCCTCGTTGTAATCGCTTTGCACTGCTCATGTGTGGGTTTTCTAGTGACCTCAGTATCACTAGGGAATCCTCCATTCTGCCTTGGGTTGATGAACTGTGAAACCTAGCCCATCTGTGTCTCTAAGAATTTTAGGGTAGCCTCATGGTTTGTCATTCTCATCTCTGTCTTGTCCATGAAGGACTCAGTTTTCTTGACAAAGTGATCCATGTTTACCATATATGCTCCTGTTTGTGACATGAATGTGGCCAGGGTCTGTTCTAGTATGCTCGTTGCGGTTGTCGGCTGCTATTGTGGTTGTTGTTGTGGTTGTTGTCGTGACAGAATCCTAAGACCTCCTTGATTCTAGTTGTTCTGGACTATAGGGTTTAGTGCGTTGTTGGGGTTACTCCATGAAAATTTGGGGTCCTTCCTCCAGTTTGGATTGTAGTGGTTGGAGTCATAGGTTTTATTCTTGTTACAGTTCCCAACATACATCCCTTCTTCCAGCTATAAAGGGCACTCCTCTGTACTGTGGTTTCCACTACAGGTTTCACACACTTCTTCTGCAGAAAATACAGCCTTAGAATCCTTCCGCCGCAAATTTTCGACTATCTTAGTGAGGTATGCAATCTGAGTTTTAACCGAGTTTTCGGCTTCGTACTCCTTTACAGATATTCCTCGTTTACCTCCCCTTCGAGCTTTAGGAAACTGCTCATCGTTCTTTGTTAACTTTTTCAACACTAGCATTGCTTCGTCTGGTTCTTTATCTAGTAATAACCTATTTGCTGTTGAGTCTATCCTCAGTCGAGTGTGTGTATTGGAAGCGTTGTAGAATTTGAAAACCTAATTCCATACAGGGAATCCATGCATTGAGCAGTTCCGTAAGAGAGTCGTACATCTGTCTCACGCCTCATGCATTGTCTCGTCATCTTCCTGTTGAAAAGTAGCAATCTCGTTACGCAATCTTTCAGATAAATGAGAAGGATTAAAACAAGAAAGGAATTCACGAGAGAGATCTCCCCAAGTTCTTATTGAACCCGACGTTAATTTATTCCACCAAGTTTTAGCTCTATCTCTCAATAAATGAGGGAATAGCCGGAGCCTCAGTACTTCCGGACTTATTCCTGGAAGTCTGAACGATCCACAGATCTCTTGGAAAGTTTTAAGATGTTCACGTGCATCCTCAATAGCAGAACCACTAAATTGTCCAGCAGAATTTATCATGTTGAACATGACAGGTTTCAGTTCGAAGTGTTCAGCTTCCACATCTGGCAGGGCAGTTTCCAGTTCAACATGGTCGTTATCCATGTAATCTCGACAAGTCAGCCGTGCTGCTGGGGCAACGGGTGGTGACATATCGTTTCTGGGGTCATTAGAAGGATCCACATTACCCTTGGGGCGGTTGTCATCTTCCCTATGGCCTTGCCTGTCGTTCACCATTGCTTCCAATCTCTCCTCAAGATAGTTGTTTCTTTCTATCAAGAGTTGGGCTTGGTTTCTGAGTTGATATGTGTGTTCGATCTCTGGGTCTAATTCGTACTCAGGTTCCTTACCACGTCTCGATCTGCGCATAAGAAATAAGAGAACCTTGTGAAAAGCACAGGGAAAATAAAACAACGAAAAACAGAAAATAAAAATAAAAACAAAGTGCGGTAATTAAAAGGTAAAGGTATGTTGTCAGTCCCCGGCAACAGCGCCAAAAACTTGTTGTGTGTAAATAAGACTATCGCAAATAGTGAAAGTGTACACGACGCAAGTGATAAAGTGATATTAGAGTATCGGATATCGCCTCTACAGGGACTGGAAATAACTCTATCCTTGAATTGCTGCACAAGAAAAAGAAATAGTTTAAATGATTGTTTGAAGTAATCTTGAGAAATAACTTAAATAAAAGATAATGTAAACAGATTGAGAGAATAGACCGGTATTGATTTGCTCAGTAGTGCAAGTGTTGCACTGTTCAGAGGAACTTCAGTCGTTATGTCGTCGCTCATGTCGCAGCAGAGGTCCGTTGATGTCGCGGCAGCGACCAACAACTCTGTACTTCAAGCTTGGCAAGAATCCTTGTTATAACTTGTCCTATCCCTAGGTCCAAGTTCTGTTGATGAACACTTCTTGGATGATACCTCCCGACGTAAATCAAAGGGTGAATACCAATGTTTGTGAATTCTTCTTTAGCCACTTAACCTTGTACTTATCCCTAAGCCAAGATGGTTTAACCATAAACTGGAAAACGCGTATTTACTCATTTCGTATGCTTAACTCTCCCGATATCAAGCAAATGGATAACCTCACAATGCTCTCTCGATGCTTTTATGAGATATTGAAAACCAGAGTAAATAAACTTGAAGTTTTATTACTTGAATAGAAAAATCCTAAGAACAATTACAATCCTCACAACTACTTTACAAAATCAACCCTTAGCTCTTGGGGAAGTTTAGAACATGGTGGAGAGAGAGAGACGGCTAGTGTTTTGAGGGAAGACGGCTAGGAGTGAGATATCCTTCCCTAGGTCGAATTACATGCCTTTATATAGGCCTTGGGTCCAAGTTTTCTAATATGATAAGAATACAAGTTTAAATTAAAGTACAACTCTATTAAAGACTAAATCTTCTGAGTAGATGCCTTTAATTCGTCCTCTTTTCTTGCTTTGACTTTCTTCCTTGAACTTTGGGCCTGGCCTTCCTTCTGCTTCAGGGCTCAGAAAACTATGGGAGTGACCCACGACAGACCGGCTTGAAATCCTCTATCTGTCGAGCTCCACTTCACTTTTCCACCTCAGAGTTTTTTTGTCGTCATAGCTGCCACGATAGATTGCGCAGCAGACGATGCTCTTTGTCCTTTAACTCTAGCTTCGCAACTTTATTCTGCTCCTTTGCTGCCCTAGGTTGCTACTGCGGCAGATACCTGCAAAAGTGACTAATTTCAGCAGCATCTGTGCAGTTTTATCTAATTTAATATGTATGTAAGAATCTATCCTAAATGCAATAAATCATGCTTGAGTGCAGCAAAATTATGGGTATATGTGGAGTAAAATATAGAACTTTTATGCACTCAACAATCTCCTTATTGTCCATCAGTTCCTGAACCAACTGCTTAAATTCTAGACAACTCTGAATCTCATGCCCCTCGGTCTGATGGTACTCACAGAATGATTCATGGCCATCATATGTTCCCTTTGTACCATTCTCAATCAAGTCTGCCGCGCACAGCTGTTCGTACACCCAACTCAGAGGGACCTAACTTTCGACACTTCCGTCCTCGCTTTCTTCGCATCTACCTCTTCGAGTGCATTCACGCCTTGTTCTCCATGGTTTGGAAGTGGATTGATCGCCACATTGGGCCCCTCTAACTCGAGGACCCCGGTGTTGATCATGTTTTGCACGAGCTTCTTGAACGCAATGCAATTTTCTATCTTGTGCCCCGGTACTCCACTGTGGTACTCACAATGTGCTTTCTCGTCGTACCATGGAGGGTAAGGCGGCTGGAAGGGAGTAACATGATATGGGTAGACCAGATCAGCCTCATATAGGTGTTTGTACACTTTCTTATATGGCATAGGTAAAGGGGTGAAAAACATCTTCTCATTTTCCCTCTTGGGAGCCATATTTTCTCTTCGGTTTGAGCTTTGCGCATTCCTGATTGCGGCTCGAGGCGGTGAGATTGTGAGGTGCTTAGGAGCCTCATAGGTACTGGTGTTGTTCACCTCATGATCTTTCTTCTTGAATTGCTTCCGAGCATTCTCTCCTCTATCAATTCTACCACTTTTGATAGCTTCCTTGATACGTTCATCGGTCATAACCGTATCTGAAAAATTATCGATAGGGTTGCTTATCATGCGGTCATAGAGGGTCCCTTTCAAAGTATCGACAAACATAGGGGAGATCTCATTCTCGCAGAGTGGGGGTTGGACTTGTGCCGCCACATCTCACTAACGATGGGCATATTCACGGAGGCTCTCATTGTGCCTTTGCTCCAAACCTTGTAGCAACTGAGATATCTCTTTCATCATATCTTGTTGGGACTTGATGATGGTGTCCCTCAATTCTTGCTAAGCTCGCTCCAATTGACCCCTTAAATCGGCTTCCAAATTAGCAAAACTCTATTCCATTTGCTTCCTTTGATGGTGAGTAAAGTGTGGGTGCGGAATCTTCGATAGACACAAATGCTGCAATGACCCCGAATAATTAAAATTTCATGTGCTTCATGATTTAATGCATGATATGTGTTGTATGTATGACAGAATCAGATGATTGAAGGCAATAAATTTAAAAACAGAATCGAATGCAAAGAAATGTTGATTTGACGAACATCCACATTAAACAACTTCTCATAACGGAGATCAAGTCTTGTTACAACGAGGCAAGAAAATAAACACATAGGGTACGAATTTCAATATGTTTTGCTCGTCCCCTCTCTTTAAACTAGTGCGTTCTGGAAACTCCGTTGCTATGGACTCTTTCTCCCGTTATGGCGGTTTTCAACTTTAGACTATTCTCGAATCAACACTTTGTATGAACATGCCATGAATATGCAAAAATAATCGAACAAAACCAACTAAGGTGACAAGAGCTCCAATTCTGGCCCATTACAAGCTTGCGAATTGGTTTTAGTTCGAGGGAAAGCACGACCTAGTGACGTGGAGGGCTGCTCACGTGTCAAAGGCGTGGATTCCGAAAGTGAATTACCGACCCGTGGAGCGATACTCACGTGGGTATGGGCGTTTCACTCCCACTTAAGGGACGAAGCTCAGGTATAGAGCTTAATGATCGTGATACAACATATGTCGGTGATTTCCTTAGAAATTAAATGAGAAATTAATTCAAAGACCACCAAGTATCAAGGCTCGTGTAATTAAAGTCCCATTTTCAAGGAAGAACCACCTCGCTAAAGTCAAATTAAATTTCAAAGATTTCCATCATTAAAGCAACAATTGTTATTTTTGGCTTAACTCTCTTTTTGTTTTGTAAAACAAAATTTGTCCCCAGCGGAGTCGCCACGCTGTGATAAGGTTTTTTTGAAAGGAACCCTTGAAGTGTCCCACATTTTTAGGAAACCAATTAAAAATGGGAACGACTTGTGTTTTGAAAATTCCAAGCTTCGAAAAAACCTTAAAAATTATTATTTGGAGTCGCCACCGGCCACTGAGGTAGGTCGGACACCATAAAAAACTAAACCAGAGATTCATTTAAAAGGGTTCATGAGTTGGTTACGTGTGGGGAAGTGTTAGCACCCCCATCACGCCCGAAAATCGGTACCAAAATAATTGTTGCTTTTAATTGATGGAAATTATTCGAAATTTAAAATGAGTTTAATTAGGGGTTCTTGATCAAAAATTAAACTTTAATTATATGAGCTTTATCAAATCGGTGGTTTCAAATTAATTTAACATTTAACTAACAAGGATGACGGTATATCGGACCAAAGACTAAACCGATATCATATAAGTCTGACTGTCGTGTTAGTTTAGGGTTCGGATCTCATACGTCACCTTTATTCATGATGCAAGCAGATAAGGTATGATGATGTGGCCTTGTTCGTTTTAATTACGAATTTTACCTTTAGACGATTCAAATTAATCCGAGTATTCGGGGTATATCCAATAAGCTAGGATATTCCGACCCGAATATGTGAATTAATATGTATCTTCTTTTTATAATTAAAATTAATTATCATGCAAATTAGGACATTAAAGTTCACACGAATGGCCATTTAAAATGCATGTCACAAATATATATATATTCGAACAATCATAAAAAAGGGGACAAGAAATGTACATATTAAGACAAGCATACAACGTATATAATAAAATCGAATTAAACGTGTAAAGCTATGCACTATAAAAACACTCAAAAAGACACACGATCATATGATATACATAACATACATATGCCACATATTAAAAACCATATATATATATATATATATATATATATATATATATATATATATCAACATAAATATTATATCAACATGGCAACAAGCATAAATAAGGACTAGAAATTAAAGGAATGTAATCAAATGTAAAACAAGGCAGAAATTAAAATATGTATGATTACAAGGACCAAAATGGCATAAAACCATAAAAAACCAATTGAAATGCAAAATAGGAAACAATTGAAAAGACACGAAAATTTAAGGGACCAAAAGGGTAATTATCCCATTCGAAAGATGACTAAAACAACATTAAGGACAAAATTAAAAGTTCTCGAAAAATAGGAGGGACTGCGGAGGGATTTTAAAAATACGGAAGCCCTCTCTCGCGCAATTAAAGGGACACTAAGGTCCTTAAAACGTAGTTAAACCAATTTTAAAACATAAAAAAACTATAAAAGCTAAGTTAAAATATTTTAGCCTTTTTTTTTGTTTTTTAGCCTAAACCTAAAACCAGAGTTTTCCCTCCC
Organism: Hibiscus tridactylites; assembly: GCA_958450335.1. Lineage (NCBI taxonomy): Eukaryota > Viridiplantae > Streptophyta > Magnoliopsida > Malvales > Malvaceae > Hibiscus > Hibiscus tridactylites. The sequence goes on along the minus strand of OY288292.1, from coordinate 34,782,324 downwards.
TTTTGTTCTCCGTAAACCTTAGAACGCCGCCGTCGTTTCGATCGCCGCTAGTCGGCGTCAAAAACCTAAAAAAACTTTCTTTTTCGACTTTTCAAAACCCCAAAAACTAGAAGCGAAAATAAAGTAAGCCTCGAATTTCTTGTAAATCAAAAAAAGGGATTCGAAAGAAAAAAAAAATTTACTTTCCAAACCGAAATCGGTCCCTTTTTTTGTTACCACCCTTACCAGCTCACCATGCAAGGCCTGAAAGAGGTCAGGAGGCTTATCGACGGTGAGATGGACAACCGGGGAAGACGAGACTTCGCAAAAGTAAAAACTCAGAAACCCTAACCCCTTATTTTTTGTTTTCTTTTTGTATCGAAATGAGATGAAGATGAAAGATGATGTGATACCTCTAAAAGCTCTGTTTTTTGCTTGTGTTGATTTATGAGAATTTACCTTTTCAAAATTTGGGGTTACAACAGTTTGTATTTCGTCTTTTATAGCCCGAAAATTACAAAAATTGAATTACATGAAATTTTCTCGGAAATATGCTATTGGTTGCCTATTCTTGTTTGTATTCGTCTGTGAATTCTTGTTATTTTGCCTCTGATATTTCTGGTATTTTTGTTGTTGCGCGTCTCTGACACCTCGGTTTGTTTTGTTGCATGTGACGGCTGTGAGGAGGGGACCATAGGAGGGCTCGGTGGCCGACGAATCGGCGTCGTGAAGCAATCCTAACCGTCAGTGAGATCTGGACGGTTGCGAGGGGTCTGAAGGGGGAAGCGGTGTACTGCACACGCGCGTCTAGAAAATGGAGAGTCGCACGTGGGGAACTGATCTTGACAGTTCGATCTCGAGCCGGATCTGACGGCTGAGGCTTCTGCGGCGCCAGGGCTTGAGGGGGCTTCTAGGGTTTTTTCGTCATGGGCCATCTGGACCGTTCGATTTGCTACCCTTGATCTGACGGTCTAGATGCGGTTGCGCAAGACACAAAGATAGACAGTTAGGGTTTTTTTTAGACTTAGGGTTTTAAGTTGGATTGGGCCCGAACAGGCCTTGTAATTTGATATGTAAATTTTTTTTGAGTTTTATTAATGTAAATGGACTTTGTTAATAAACTTGGGCTTTTTATTATAAATTAAATTTTTATTTATTTAATTTGGACAAACTTTATATATATATATATATATATATATATATATATATTATTTTTTTAATTTTCCAGACTTGTTTTATAATAATAATAATAATAATAATAATAATAATAGTATGAAACAATACTAAAAATAGTAGATAATAATAATAATGGAGTTGACAGTAATAATAGATAATAATAGTAGTAATAACTATAATAGTATTTAAGGTTTTTACAAATAGCATAATACTAGTGACTATATAAATATTATAATACTAATAATATATAAATATAATATTTTTTATTTTCTTAGTCTATTCATCATATGATATGTAATTAATTAAATGAAGTCTATTATTTAAAAATAAAAATAGGTTGACACCGGATAAAATAGTTGATTACAGGTTGATATGGGCCCTCATCGATATAAGCTCTCTGAATTGTATTTTTTTTATGTTCAAAAAAATATTCTCTTATCTCGCTCCAAGTAATTAGAGTTAGTATTGGGTTCTTGATTTCTAGCTATCTTTAAAGGTCTATCTTCATGAGGTGAAGCATCAACATGTGTACCAGTTTAAGATCCAATTGTTGTACTTTTCGAAGCATCGTTACTTTTTTCTCTTAAAAAGCTCAATGATTATTGGATTTTTTCCCATAGCAAGTTGTGTTTATATAACAAATTATTATATGTTTGCATACAAAATCTTTTCCAAATATAACACTAATTATTAATTATTTATTTTAAAAAGAGAAATTATATTCTTCATATAAATAAGAAATTGAAAAATTATATTCTAGAACCCAACAAATGTCCCAATGAAAAAACGAATGATGTTTATCCTAGAAAAATACGGGTTCAAATCGTGTTAGGGTTGAGAGACTCGATTTCCTTCAACCGATTTAACTTGCCAAGTTGTAGAGAAGTTTGTGCTATTTGGGTGGTTGGCGGTGGAAGTGAAAGATAAAAGACACGAAAATTTAGAGTGATTCGAATTTCTAACCAAAGCCTATATCCACTAGCTTAGCTCCCCACTAAAAATTTCAACCAATTTCACTAAAAATTCGTCCTTTTTTCTAGGCTTAGGAAGAAACCCTTACAACCATCAAAACTTTCTATATCCGCTACCATTCAAATTTGATGAGCTGTTGAATATCTGCCTCCATTAATATTCTTTGAAAACCTTGCTTCATTCCTTGGTATACTTAATTGTTTGTTTAAATGATTGCTTATTGAATCCTTAATTAAACATACGATATAAGTTTGATAGCTTTCCTTATTCTATAATGCTTTTTTTTTCTTGAATTACGGATTTCTTTGGTCCAACGTGTTCACATATATGCCTTAGAATATGAAACTTAGATGTTGCATGACGTAAATGAGCATCTACCATAGAAGAATGCAGTTTTAGACACTCATGGGATGTATTGGATTAGGGTGTGACACCCCCAAAACAAATTTTAATATATAAATTTCATGTAAAAATATTAAAAATGAATCTGGTTGCACTAAAAAGAATATTAACACTGTTTTTCTAACTTGTAACACCCAATTTAAATTTTTTTGGGTCCGTCACTGACTACACTTTTGTCAGTTTATCGATACAATGGAATAATACCTATATACAGATAGAAAAGGACCAACAGTGAACATCCTCAACCAAAACTACTAAAATACTATTCACAGGAAGAACAAACCCTAAATGAACTACTCCCATGCATATATGCATGTAAGATGTAACACAAGAACATTCGGCATTTGAAATTTATGTTACTCAAGTCACCAAAAATGAAGGTTTTGTATCAGGATGCAACTACACAAAGCACTTGTTTTTTCCCCTAAGGGACCTTTTATTTGTCGTAGCTGTTCGAGTCTTCACTTCATGGAACAACCTAAAAACAAAATGAGAAAAATGCTAGGTGCTTAGGATTAAAATAAGTGATATATACTATTGTTTTAGAATCTTTGCTATTATAAGTAAAAGATCAATGCTAATCTATTTTACCTGATCATTGCATGAAGCATCAGTTATCGAAGTTTTCAACCTCTTCGGGCTACATTCACCGCTAGTCTTTTCACCTTGTTCCTCGTCTACGAAGTTCTGATCCGACACCTCTGCAACAAACAAACCAACCAACCTTTTAGAGTTCAATTATTTTGACAGTTGAAAGATATCACTTTAAACATCTCTTCTTTTGCAAGATAGAAAATTCATTGGCAAACATTGTACAAAAAACAAATAAATGTATGCCTCCTTGGTCCTAACAAGAAACATAAGCCACCTGAGGAGTAAATGATATTTTTTTTTTAAATGTAAAGAAAGCCGAGAATTCATTCTCACTTGCAAACCAAGTGTCCCAGACAAAGTTGCAAGAAATTTAACAGCATGACCATGATTACGAGCCACCATACGAATATGAGGACTAAAGGAATTGAACTCAAACTCAAATTGTAAGCTTCAACGCTTTGAACTGTATAGGGAAGGATGCTAATCATACTATATGATCTACATCTAATCTCGAATAAATTTATTTTGTTACACACCAAACATATAATAGAAAGAAATCGCGATTCTATTATAGGCGAAAACAGAGGCGATATCACTTCAATTAAAACATAGACAAATCAACCTTAAAAGTCTAATATCAAGAAAGTCTAAGATTGGATGTGAATTAACTCGGGTACAACCACAGACTCCTAAAACAAGAATTTTAGATAACATCATCGTGAACACAACAAAATATCACCGCAGGGATCGGTTTTACTGTCATATGCATGAAAGTGTTTAAGAAGCTGATAAACAGAAATTGCTTTCTTTCACATTAACATTGTTTGCTTTATTACCTTTGGATGAAGCATTATCTTGAAGACTACAAGAGGCTAAAACACCACAAGACCTAGACCCGGATCTGAAGTGCTGGACCCAAGGACTCGCCACAAAAGAACGAGAGCCATCTCTTTTATTCGATTGAAATCCAGGCCTTTCAAAATTGATCTTCTTCCAGCAGCCACCTCGAAGAACCTTAAACTGCATTGAAGATTGGAACATGCAGTAATTAAGATTTGACATAGGAAACAGAGAGGCAACTCCATGATGATCAAGAAGCAGAGAATAAAGTTTAACCTGGCCTGAAGAGACACAATTAGTTTTCCTTGATGATTTTGAACCTGGCAATTTGTCCTTTGAGTTCCAGCCAAGAGAAGTCATAGAATCATATAACTGGTTAACAAATGATGCTTCCATGGATTTAAGGTATAAACTGTGCTTCTCATCTGTCCATTCTGTAGAGATAGATTCTGTCATCGGAGAATCCTGTTGTGTTACCATTAACAGCCATGATTAGTAAGTTCTCCCAAAGTAAACAAATAATTGTGTAAAAAAACAGATTAGAAAGAAATAAGCAAACCCAAATTAAAAATGGAAAACATAGAGCCAAGAGCCAACTACATCTACAGCATCAATACCATGAAATTGATATGCGAGGAAGCTTAACTTCATGAAGAAATAAAAGGGATAATCAATTTTGTACGCTTCCAAATTACAAATCCTCAATTAATAGTACCCGGCAAACAAAGCTACTTGGAAGTTAGAAATATCTAATGATAAATACTTGCCTTTTTTCCCCTTAAAACTTTAGTTTCAATGCTCAACAGAAACGTTATTAATGAAAATCAAAAGGATCTGCATGATTGAAAATGATAAAAATTACCATGTAAAGAGGCTTAGTACTAAATATTATATGCTTTAAAGTGAAGTTCGGAAATTTAGCTGATTTAAAAGCTAAATTTACTTCCTTTTAAACAAGGGGAAACCCGTGACTCAATTTCGTTGATGCGTAACTCAATAACCATAAAAGATCTAGGAAGAAGAAGGAGAGGGTGTACCAGGCTTGGATTTTGTCCATGGTGAGCAAACTCGAGCGATCTCTGAGGAGTCAACTCAGAGGCAGAAGCCCCTGAACTCGTCAGAGACTCAATTTTCCTAGAACCCTCCATGCAAAAAAAAAAAACACCACACAAGAAAACAAGATCCCCCGTGTTGAAAAGATTAGATTGTAAAAAACAATTTTTTTCCTTAAAAAGGAGAAATATTTGAGAGTGGAGAAGGAGAAGAAGAGAATAAAAATGGCGGGTGAGATGATACGAGAAGGTGAAGTTTAAGGGGAGGAGGGACAAAAGATGGTTACAGTTGTCATCGCTTTTACACGTGTCATGGGACCTTCACGTTGCCACGTCATTTCTTAGGGTTTGCGAATACGGCGGGATGATATTTATTGGCCTTCAAAATATCTAATCTTCGCTTTTCTTTTCTTTTCTTTTCTTTTCTCGATTTCTTTATGACGTTGAAACTTGGAGATAAGATTACTATGATTCAATTGTGTTATTTGAAAAAGGTGAGTGAACGCAAAAAAAAAAACCCTTAAATTTTACTATAAATTACAATATATAAAATGGTAAAATCTTTATCAAATATGTGTTCAACTATTTTATATAGACAATTATTCTATACATATATGGTGTAAAGATTTTTTTTACAAGCATATATGATCTAAAATTAAAATTTAAAATTAAAATCCTCAACTCTAAGTCCTAAATATTAAACCTTAAATGTTAAATCCTAAATTCTAATCATACTCTTAAATTATATCCCCTAAAACTTAAACTTCTAAATTAAAACCCTAAACCCTCTAAATTAACCCACTTGTGAAAAATAAAATTTCTATTGTCCGTTTATAAGATAATAATCTATTTTATATATCTTATTTACATATATAAAGGTATATTTAGAGGTTTCAATACAAATGTAAGAGAGTGAATTAATGTAGATTTTTAAGTATTTACGTTTGTTATTATCTCTTTCAAAAATATGTGCTCTTCTAAAATTATCTATTAAGTTCATAGTTGTCTTTCTAAAAAAAGAAAAATAGAAATACAAGATATTTTAATAGATTCGTATAGATAAAGGTTTTAGTATATATCTGAGTTGTAACCAATCAGACCAAAGATAACAATACAAAAGAATCGGTCAATTAAATTGATTAAAATATAGTTTGCGATTTCCGATTTCTCCATCCCCAAGCAAAAGATATTTATTCAAGCTACGTAAGCCAAGCTCATGCCAGACTACAAAATTCCAAAGAGAAGAAACAGAACCCATTTCAAACAGACAGATAATGGAATCACATATGTAGGGAAAACTAGCGTGTGGTAAAAAAAAATTACAATCAAAATGGGTTGAACGTAGTTTGGGCTTTACAGTAGCTCTTATACAGAAAACAAGGATATAGTGTGAAAGATGATTTGAAATATTTTTAGTTGACCCCAAGCAGCACCAGTTGTTTGACTAATTCAATCTCATGGATATTTGAATCCTCTTTGGGCGTTGCAGAGTGTGTACCTGAGATGAAACTAACATCACCTATGCCCACAGATGTCAACAACAGACTGTGTTCGGATTCAAGTTTCTTGCTCCTGCTCGTCCTCCGCCATTACCGTTTCCTCAAGATCCATTCGACCTGTAAATTGTAATAGTCAAAGGAATTCATGATCAAATATAGCTCATGTTTTCCGGCTTTTGCAAAGATACAATAATGTTCTTGATATGGACAAGTTTAAGATGGAGAGGACTTGGACAGTTTAAGATAAAATCTATTGAAATGAAAAAATACTCCTTTTTTGTTTTTACTTTTAAAGGAGTATCTTTTAAGTAAAGAAATATATCACATTACTTATTTGACAGATTCCAACAACTCATCAGCTGCGGAAGAATGTGACAAAAAGAGAAAAGTGAGGGAAATTCAGCCGTCGACGTTGTCATATGCTAAACAACTATTCTAGATATTATAGAAGTTTCAGTTTGGGGGCAAATTAAATTATGATATATTGCTTCCTTGTGAAACCAGAGCAACTAGCTAGTTTTTAATGATACATGAGGCATATATAGTAATTACTGTGTGAAGATACATTCTTTGCATCAGTCAGCAATCGGCCATACATTCTCCAACGACAAATACATAAAAAGTAGAATATGTAACTTTCTTCCTCGTGATGGTGAGGATCTTTCAGGATTTATATATATAGACAGAGAGATAGATAGATAGAGAGAGGGGGAGAGAGAGAGAGAGAGAGAGAGGATCCTCTCACACTATGTAAAACTTGAAAGTTTTACACTTTTTTTGGACCGTTAGATGAACGTAAATAGATGGTTGAGATTAACGGTAGAAAATGAGAAGATTATCACAGGAAAAGAAATAAGGAAATAATCTTAGCCATTTATTTACCCTCATCCAACGGTTCAAAAATATGTAAACGTAATTGAATTTTACACGGTGTAAGTAGATCCTAACCCATATAGAGATATCATACCTAACAAGGAAACAATAGAAGGGGGTTTTGAAGGTCCGTTGGATCTCATGTCAGTTCCTGCAATGCATATGAAAAAATATGATTCCAGAACAATAGTTGTCAACTCATGATGCCATCATAGAATAGTATATATGTACAGTCGCCAAAACTGATACGTGAGAACCCCTGTCCCAATACAATACAAGTAAAAAGTAAATCCGTAATTTATAAGTACTAGATCTGTAAAATGAGAAAAAGATCCCCGTGGCTTTGAAGTAGACAGACTTTTCTCAATGAGAAGGCATTGACGTTTAGGTCTTGCTTGGTATGAAGGGTGGAATAGAGGAAGGATAGAAAATTAGTTAATCAGTTGGTTAAGATTCATAACCACTTTCTTACTTTGAATCTTAACCATTTGATTAACTAATTTTCCATCCTTCCTCTTTTTCATCCTTCATACCAAGCAAAGCCTGAAACTGAATGTGACAGAAAAAAACATAAATGAATTGCGAACTCCACCATTAACCAAACTGAAGCAGCTTTAGCCTTTAGTGAAGATAGAGTGCTAGAACTTCTTGTTAAAAATAATGCACCAGAGCATATAAAGAAGTATACCTGAACTTTCAAGTGACTTCACCATATCTGATTTCTTAAATGTAAATCCTATGAAATTGTTATCTTTTGATGTCAACATCTGCACCATCAAATGAACAAAAACATGTCAAAACGTATCAAACTCAATCTAGTATAATATCGTACTACAAACCTTACTAGAAAGAAAATGAAGGTTGGAGCAAAAAAGGCCATTACCTTCCTCCAAGGTCCCACTTCAGGTATTGAGGAGGGAGGGCCATCAATCTAACAGAATCAAAGATATAGTAAAATTAGTTTCACTGAAAGGGAAAAAAGGACAGAATTTCAAACTTTCATATATTTTTCTTAAAACAACTCTTTAAAGTTCAGGATGCTAAAATATTTCCAAGTTATCTGAAAAACAAAAACCAAAAGGTGCAACAAGCAAAACTAACAAGAATCCGTATCCCACATTTTAAATAAAATAAAATGGAGAAAGCTACCAATTAATAGAAACTCTTAACATCCCATTGGGGAACAGACATTAAGTTAAAAGTGCTTCAAAGTTCAAAGTAGGAAGGATATCACGAGTTTTGAGAACTGTAAACACTTTATCACCCCATTTAGGGTTTAACTCTGATACATTAGCATTTAAAGTACTCACTTCAGGGAACTTCTCAAAATTTTGAGTATCCAAGTCTCCATTGACTGTTGGCAGATATGCAGCTTCAATCTCATACAGCTTTTCCCACTGAACACCTTTGAACCACGGATGTGCCTGATAAATTACAAGACTTCAAAGTTATAATTGAACAAAATACTAACAAGCTCAAACTGAGAAAGTAAACAATCTAATACTAAAATAATGCAGACAGTGCAACTAATTTGTCAATGTACAAAATTAAGATCTAGATGCAGCCTTCAGCAGGGAGAAATATGTTGTCATGAATACTTGGTGCAAAGGTATCTAGCAACAAAAGCAGGTACAAAGAGCATAAAGGGGCCTCTTTAAATCTTAATATATAATACATAAATGAACATTTATTTTCACTGAAATGACTTACCTTCAATTCTTCTACCCCTCTGGTGCCTAGGCGGGTTTCAACATCACAGAGAAGGTGACATATTAAATCCCTAGCCTCAGCAGATATTTTTGGTTCCTCGGGGAATTTCAAGCAAGCTCTCCAGTTGATGATCTGTCCAAGAAAGAAATATTACCATCTAGTGAAAAAAGAGGATAAATAAATAACTAAGAACCACAAACTAGGTGTTGCGCCACCTTGCGGCATGTTATCCGAGGATCATCAGAACAAAATGGAGGATAGCCTATGAGCATCTCATACATGATCGCGCCTAGAGACCACCAATCACACTCCATCCCATAACCCTTCTTTAACAGAACTTCAGGAGCCATGTAATCAAGAGTTCCAACAGTTGAATATGCCTGCAAAAGCCAGACATTAGCTGATACTGAATGGAAAGACAAACCTGCTAATAAATGCAACCAATGTAAAATCTGAAAAGTATAAGTGTTGTTCACATGAAGGAATTTATTTATGTTGTTGCAACTAAAATAATGATAATACCAATGCACGGCGGTTACGTTTCCATTGTTGTAGTTGTTCTTTTGGCATCAACCAAGGGGGTCTTTCTGATCCAGACTGGATCTCAGCTTCACTAGCATCCTGGGAAGTTAAATCTTCATCTTCCAACAAAATTGTTGAATACTTGTCATCTAGGGGTTTACACAAGCCAAAATCTGAAAGCTTTAAATGCCCATTCTTATCTAGTATCAGGTTATCTGGTTTAATGTCCCTACAGGAAAAACGTGATCAAGAATAAATATCTGCAAAGAGGTTTTTCTAGTTTCAAGTATTTTAAGTCCTCCATATATTCAGAAACTAGTCAAGACTCCCTCCCTGATTACAGTCCACATGCTAACATACATTCAAGAAAATTGTAATCTTAGAAACATATTAATGACACGCAATACCTATGTATATAGTTGTGTTGGTGAATCGAATGAATAGCCAAAATGCTCTCTGCTACATAGAAACGTGCTACATCTTCAGAAAGAATATCTTCCCTCATTAGCAGTGTCATGATATCACCACCAGGTAAATACTCCATAATAAGGTACAAGAAGTCAGAATCTTGAAAAGAATAGAACAGCTTTACAATGCACCGGCTATCAACCTCGGCAAGTAAGTTTCTCTCAGAACGAACATGCTCAACCTTGAAACAAAGTAAAGTCAAAAGAAAGGATAATAATATAACTTGCTGTGTGGCTTATATCATGATCCACCAAGAAAATGTATGAGTTGGTTTCATAAAGATCCTAACCATTCTAAATCAAACGGAATTAAGTTTTTTTTCACTGTCAAATTGAATTGCCAACTACCTAAATCCAGTTATACCATAATATCAACATAAAGGATGGTCAAAAGAAAAGGAAGTAGGCAATAACCTTGCAAATAACTCCTGCATTAAAGACATCCCTAAAAATGATACTGATCACTTTCAGGAATCTAACAATCTTAGTGATCATATGATTAAATCAACTACCAACCCACTAAGCAAGAAAGGAAAAACAAAGCCTGTAATAAAATAATTGATATGAATATAATCAACAAAGGTTACCATTTTGAAAGTGTCTATTATTCCGGTGGGTTACCTGTCCACGACTAAGCATATCTGATTTCTTTAACTTCTTCATGGCAAAAATCTCTCCTGTATTTTTAGCACGACATAACCTAACCTGCATTTGTTACATTGAAACAGTGGTAAGTGTCAAGCCATGTAATTATCTACATTTGCAATTTCTTTTAAAGCATAATTGAAACAGGTTTAAAAATCCTAAATGAATTTAAAAAATCACCGAAAATGTTAACCATAGATCAAGAGCTCTAAAACAACAAACATGTGAAATATACCTCACCGAATGCACCTTTTCCAATTACAGTTAATTGTTCGAAATCATCAATTCCGACTTTCCGTCTTTGCAGCCTCATATATTCGGTCTCTCTCCTTTCCAAATTCCTCATCATCTCCTCTTGTTCCTCACTCGAAACCTGAGCTTCCTCAGCCCTCCTTTGCAGTGCTCGTCGTCTTAAATGAACAACAGTTAAAATCCAATAAAATACAATTCAATTCTAAAAAAGCGCACATCCAATTTCATCAAAGCTAACCATATCCACCATTTAACATCATAATTTCAATTATTACCTAAAACAAATAAGTTCAACTAAAAATTAGCAAAATATTAAACTAAATTAAAAAAACACATAGATATTTATATACAACAATAGTTCGGACCATCGGAATCACCTTTCTTTACGCTCTTGTAATCCTTGCAGGTAGTTCTTGTAATGATTCTCAATGAACTGTTTAGCGGCGGTGGCTTTTTGCCTGGTTACCGGCGAAGAAACGGAGACATCCGGATCCAAATCTAAGCCTCGACCTGCTTTCAAATTCAAAGCTCCTAATCTTACCGTCCCATCTCCCCCGTCCATTTTACCTCACGAAATTTCAATGGAAGTGTTTTCTTTCACCAAATACCAAGCTTTAACTTCCAATTAAAAAGAATCAAATACTAGTAATAATAACCATTTCAATACAAAAAAAGGCAGATAAATGAAGCTTGATCGGTGTCACAGATCGAGGAGAGATCTAAGAGCTGTCACCTGTCAGTTGTTTGTGAAAATGACTCAAAGAAGATTAAAAAAATAATAATTAAACTTAAAATTAAAAATGAACTGGCAAAAACGTTAAGGCGTGAGCGAGTGCCTTGGCGCGCGCCAGGTTATTCTAAATCTATAAATACTTATGAACGGCTATGAAATTCAAAGTTTAAAACTGCTATTGTTTCCTTCTGTTTGGACTTTGGAATTCTCTTTCGAATGTTTTTTTTTACCATGAATTGAGTGTGCTCGACGCCATCGTTTGCCTCGTATGAACCTGATTCTTGAAAACACTTAATTTATTATATTTTTTTCGTTTTCAGATCGAAGCCAAAATGATGACAGTAGAAGAAAACATGATTTTCTGAACTGGCTACGATTTGCAGTGTCGGCGGAGATCTAAAGAGACGAAAGTCCCGGTGAGTTTCTAAGATTTTTTCCCTGCGTGATATGTACGCGCTTTGATATTTATTCAACGGTGTAATGAATCTGGTGGCAAGGTTGATGTTTGCCTTAAAAAATAATTTTTAGATTTATTTTAATTTTTTTAAAATATACTCAAGATCTCCTTTAAAATAAGCATTTAATGCCAATCAAACTCGTAGCATAATTAATAAAGAACTTCGATTAAAACAAAACTCCAACTATATTAGGTAGCGGTTTAATCCTATAGTAGATAAAATATGTATTACATTTAATTTTTATTTAAAAATAAAATACATTTATCAAATATTAAATTATTTATAATATAACCAATGGGGTTGGTCCAAGTGGTAAGCAGCTTGGTATCGCTTAAGCAGGTCTCGGGTTCGAGGCGTTGTGTATGTAGAAAATTCCCGCTGAGAGACTCACCCACCAAAGCCAGGTGTGCGACGCGGGTCGGTTCGGATTAGTCAGGTCTAAGCCCTGGAGATCGGAGGGCAACCAAAAAAAATTATTTCTAATATAATCAATAGTTTAATTAATTTAGCATCATTGAATCAATTAAATCAACCATTATTTAATTCTATAACTTCGGACGTTTTCGTTTAACCTAAAAAGGAAGGAAATTTGTGGAGAGTGGAGGTCAAAGGAGGTTGACGTGGACGCGCATAGGTTAGGCGAGTGGAAGGAGTGGGGGATGAATAGATCTCAATTCCCAACTGGGCATGAATCCTCATCCGACATGGTCCGGTTCTGGCTGGTCTCATCATGTGTTGAGTGCGGTTCAACGTAACATCAACATGCCACGTGGTTTCATAATGTGGGACCTGCTTAATCAAGGCAAAATTATCGTGTAGGCCTTAATGATTCCATTGGATGCTTAGATTTATGGTTTTGGATTTTTAGCATAAACCATGGGAGAACAAACAAATACAGGCGACCCAGATTTAAGAATTAAGATGTCATTACCAAATTTCTTACCATTCCATTTATATATATTATTATTACTAAATCCCGTTTTCAAATAAAATTTGCAGGGCAAGGGTCAGGGTGGATGGAGAAAATTGTTGCTCTTTTTGTTCGGTATTAAACATAGTAATCGATGGAACCAGTCTGTTGATGCTGTAAGGGTCAAAAGTCAACACCACCGGCATTGTCTAAATGTTTTTATTAAGGGTTAACTACTTGAATAGTTACTTATATTTTACTCTAGTATAGAGTTGGTCACCGATTTTTAAAAACGACCAGTAAGGTCACTTACCTTTTCGGGACGTAAACTTTTGGTCACTCAGCCGTTTGTTGCCGTTAAACACTGACGGGTTGCTGATCTGACAATAAAAAATAAGGGTAAATTACCGCAATGGTCATTAAAATTTATCTCATGTACATTTTTTTCTCCCCAATTTAAAAAAATAAACATTATAGTCACTAATAAAAATGTTTCTTTATAATTTCACCCTTAAATTTTTAAAAATTAATTTTTTAACTCTAAAACTTTACAATCAATTAGTATAATAATATAAAGGCTTAAATGAAAAATAGGTGCCCAAAGTATACCCTTTTTAAATTTAGGTGGTCAAATTGCTCCTATTTAATAACTAAACTTTCAAATTACTCATATGTTTTTCACTCTAGATTGTTTTTAATATTATTGTAACATGACATGTAATTTTTTATTATTGTTAAATTAAAAATAATTTTAAAATAAAATAAAATCATTTTTATTATTATTAAATTTAAAATATTTTTTAAAAAATATTACTTCTTAAAATAATTTAGGTGTTTAAAGTATTTTTTTGTAAAAACAAGTGCCCAAATTTAGCATAGTTACAATTTTGGGTGTCTAGCTGTTAAATAAGTGTTAGAAAAATTGTCAATCAATCGATACTTGACATGTGCCATTAATTTTATTAATTTTTAATAGAAAATACTAAGAACTTTCAAATTATTATAAAATCTCAAAATTTGACAAACTTCACAAAACAGTCTCTAAATCCCTAAAAATTTCCAAACTTCCGTCATTGATTGTCGCCGCTTTCGCCGCCAGTTATCGTCGTTGACCGCACCCACTTGATCGTCAGACCAAGGCGATCATTTTTTCCAACACAGCCTCTTTAGAAACACCCAACGACGTGCAGCCAAACGTCAAACACAAAATCGACGTTCGCGTTTGACGTTCGACTGCAAACCGTTGGGCATTTCTGGCGACGCCGTGTTAAGAAAAATTGTCGCCTTGGCCCGACGAGCAAGTGGGTGCGGTCAGCGACGACAACTGGCGGCAGAAGCGATGACAGTCGACGACGAAATTTTGAAAATTTTTAGGGATTTAAGAATTGTTTTGTGAAGCTTGTAAAATTTTGAGATTTTATAATAATTTGAAAAATTCTGAGTATTTTTCATTAAGAAATTTTAAAAAATAAAATTAATGTCACGTGTCAAGCACCGATTGGTTGATAATTTTTAACACTTATTTAACAATCGGGCACCTAAAATTGTACCTATAGAAACTCTGGGCACCAAATTTTACAAAAAAAAATACTTTACACACCTAAATTATTTTTAAAACTAATATTTTTTTAAAATGTTTTAAATTTAATAATAATAATTTTATTTTATTTTAAAAGTATTTTTAATTTTAAAAAAATAAAAAAATGACATGACATGTTATAATAATAATAATAATAATAATAATAATAATAATAATAATTTAGAGTGAAAAAATAGGAGCAATTTGAAAGTTTAGTTATTAAATATGAGCAATTTGGACACCTAAATTTAAAAAGGGTATATTTTGGGCAGCTATTTTTTATCTAAGCATTTATAATATTATTGTACTAATTGATTATAAAGTTTTATGGTTAAAAATGAATTTTTAAAAATTTAAGTGTGAAATTATAAAGAAACATTTTTATTAGTGACTATAATGTTTGTTTATTTTAATTGGAGAGCAAAAATGTACATGAGATAAACTTTAATGACCATTGTAGTAATTTACCCTTATTTTTTGTTGTCAGATCAGCAATCCGTCAGGGTTTAACGACAACAAACAGTTGGGTGACTAAAAGTTTACATCCCGAAAACGTAAATAACCTTACTGGTAGTTTTTTTAAAATCAGTGACCAACTTTATATTAGGAAAAAACATAAATGATTATTCCAATAGTTAACATTTTTATTAATTCAATGAAAACTCATTACATTCAACCGGGGTATATATGATTTAATCAAATCAAAAACATTAAAATTAGGCTACATTCTTATGTATGCTACATTCTTATGGTTAATAGTAGCCGTAGTCTATGGGGGAAGGTGTTTACGAACATCGAGGCTTCTTTGGTTTATCATATTTTTCGGGGACAACCATAAATGAATAGAACGTTGGGCCTATTGTTCTCGTTTTGTTTATATATATAAACAATTTTTTTATGTTTGTTTAATAAATGAACAAATATAAATAAAGGTGAGTCTGTTTATTCATGTTCACGAACAAGTTCGCTTATCGACTTGTTTACCCGATTCTCCTTTTTTGTTTTATTTTTTATATTATAAATATTGATAAATATGAGGATTAAATTTAACACATAGTGAACTTTGGAGTTCACACTATGAAGCCTAAGGAGCTAAATGAATAGTGATGTAATTTCACTATTTTAGCGAACATATAAGCGGACATGTTCGTAAACGTTTTAAACGAGCATGTTCGTGAACATATAAACGAACATATTCATGGACGTTAAATGAAATTGTTTGCGAATGTTAAACAAACGAACACCTTTAAATATAAATAAATGAACATTAACATGATATTAAAACTTTAAACAAGCATGGACCAAATAAATTTTGTTGAAATTTTAATATTTTTTAAAATTCTTATTTTGTACTTAAATAATCTTTCAGACTTTTAACTTAAATCAATTTTGATTTCACATATATACTTTACACAACAATATGAAATCAATTTGAGTTTATCACAATTAAAAATTAATAAGTTTAAGGATTATTTTGTAATTTTTGAAAATTAGTGATTGTAGAGTGGATCGTTGAATCGATAAATGCTAAGAGGGAGTAAATTGAATTTTTAATTTGGTTGGTAGTGAAGTGGTAAAACAAAATTGGGAACAAAGACAATTATAGTGGTTCAAGTTCCAAATGAACTCTACATTCACTACCTTAGTTCTCACTAAAGATTTTCCAAACAACTTCACTAGTTGATCTTCCCCTTTTTTAGGTTTAAGATGAAACGTTTACACAAGTGGTCAATTTTCTACCCAAAATTTACCAAACCCTCTCACAAGTATACAAAGAATAATGTGGCAAATACAATGCATCTCTCAAGACTAATATTGCCTAAATTACAAGCACACAACCCAATTGAATCTGAAAAATAGAAAATTACAAGGATTGACAATTGGGGTTTTAGAAGGATATTGGAATTTAAGCACTTGAGCTTGGATTTGATGTAGAATTGGTTTTCTTAGGATCAATAGTTGTTGATGGTTATTTTTAGACTCCCTTTTATACCTTCTCATTCAATTATATCCGTTGGGTGGTTGTCATTATCAATATAGTCGTTGGGATGCAATATTCCCACCATAAATGTACTTTTGCAACAGACCAAAATAGAAATAGTCGTTGGGTGTAATTAAGAGACCGTATCGAAACGGATATGATCATTTCGATATGCTAAGAGCCTGTTCCGAAACAGCTTGATACCGTTTCGAAATAATTTGAAACTGTCAAAACTCGTATCGAAACGTGCTTAAATCGTTTCGATACATCTTAATTGTTTTGTAAAAAATAGTTATAAAATTGCAACAATCATAAATTTTAAATCCAAGTTCAAATCGCGTTTCGAAACGATTGAGATCGTTTCGATACATCCGTATCAAAACGGGTCTGCCCGTTCTGTTGTTCTTCATCCTTTTCGAAACATGGTGTCCTATTTTGATACTATCGTATCGAAACGGGAAGACTAGTTCTGAACCAATTTTAACAGTTTCAAAACGTTCCGAAACATCTAGGGGTTGTTTCGAAACGGTGACTTGAAAATTATTGTTTTGACTTGGAAAACACTTAGAAAAAATTGTATAACCATTTGGTTTTGACTTGACCACTTTATTTAAAAAATTTTGGGAAGTTTTGAGGACTTAAAAATTTATTTTCTATTTTCAATTTAGTCCTTAAATTCTTTGTTATATCAAAATCAATTCTTTGGTTTTACAATTTCTCCTTTTATGATATAACAAAATCAAGTATAAATTTTTAAGTGTTTTGAAATCTTTCAAAAACTTTTAACTCCCCTCAATTTAAGATAGATTTTAAAGTTTTGAAAAGTTGAAATTTAAAGCACTTGAAACTTAAAAACAAACTTAAAAACACTTAGGCTCTTAAGAATTACTTCTCCCCTTTTTGTTAGATCAAACATATAATCAAGACTAAATAAGAATAAAAGAGGCATACATCATAAACCAGACAACATAATAGCATAGGTAGCATTGAGTTCATAAAACAAATTCAAACATAAAAGCAAACTCAATCCTAAAAAATTGAAATCAAAGCATGGGTCTTAAAACAAAAAAACAGAGATAGGTGCATAAACTCAATCCTAATATGACAAAATAAAATGATATGCAATAAAACTAAGGTGGCTCATCGTCTTCATCGCTTCCAAGGTCATCCAAGAAATCATCCTTGTCCTTCTCTTAATCCTTGCGAAAACGCTTCCAATCACCATAGAAGTTGGTGAAGGAGAGATCCATGGATTATTGTTCCTCGGAGGTAAGGCGATTTTCCATGCCAAGAACATGTTCCTCCAAAGATGTGAATCGAGTGCCGATAGCTGCAAACCCGAAAGCCATGTTTGTGTCTATTGTGTTGAATCTCTCGGTGAGGAAGGCCATGAGAGCATCATTGTTAGGAGCCACAAGGGGAACATGAACTTGTGGTTGATGCTCTTCTTGAAGTGCTTGAGATCTACGATCAACTCGAATCCATTCACCATTAGTTTATCGAAATCTGGACCTTACGAGAGAAGACTCACCAAGCTTTTGCTTGTGCTGTTTCAGAAAATTGTATAAGACATCAAGGTCAAGGCGAACAAAAATGTAGCTCAAAGTTGTCCCATAAGTGAAGGAGGTGATGGAGTCGGATTGACGATGCCTTACTAGATGGACTATCTCAGCAAACATTATCTTCACCAAGTTAGGTTGTTGTTCTTGTCGAAAACACTCGAGCCAAAAGGTGTCAACTTGATGGATATGGGCAAATTTTCCTTCGGATGGGCGAAAGAACTAAGATATGATTAAGTGCAAGAAACAGTCTTGGACATCCAAAGTGAGAACCAATCCAGTTTGAGATCCAAAGGTAGTTTCATCCTCAATACCCTCATCAACAAAACCAAGAACGGTCACTAAGGTAGATGGATCAATGTGAAACTTATTTCCCAAGATGTAAGACTCGATATCAATAACTTCGGAACGATCTTCATTGCTAATAAGATGAGAATTGGAGTAGAAAAGCAATACCATGTTTTTGTAGACAATGTCGAGAATATTCATGAAATTTAGGAAACCTCAACGTTGCAAAAGAGGTAGGTACTTAAAGTAGAAACGCTCGGAATCAAAGAATGCCATGTCTACAACTCTCTCTCGTCAAACAACATCATCTTGAAGAACTTTAAACCGATTCCTAACCTCTTGGTTTCTAAGACTTTTGGCATAAATGAGGGCAAGGTTTGGACGAACATCGTCATCGGGGTTCGAACCTTCACCCCCTTCACTCTTTTTTCTTCTTCTTTTGTATAACCATTAAAAACACCTAACAACAAAACAAACAGTAAAATTTAAGTGTATGCATTAAATCCTAATTCGATCTAATAAGAATCTCATCAAGGTTTTTAAAACACTTTGAAATCATATACATAAAAAAATAAAATTTTGATGAAAACAGATTTGAAAAACCGAAACGGCTTGATACCATTTCGAAACAATTTGAAACTGTCAAAACCTGTATCAAAACGTGCTTAAATCGTTTCGATACGTCTTAACCGTTTTGTAAAAATCAGTTATAAAATTGCAACAATCATAAATTTTAAATCCAAGTTCAAATCGTGTTTCGAAACATTTGAGATCATTTCGATACAACCGTATCGAAATGGATCTGCCCATTTCGTTGTTCTTCATCTGTTTCGAAACATAGTGTCATGTTTTGATACTATCGTATCGAAATGGGAAGACTCGTTTCGAAACCAATTTTAACAGCTACAAAACGTTTCGAAACACCTAAGGGTTGTTTCGAAATGGTGACTCGAAAATCACTATTTTGACTTGGAAAACACTTAGAAAAATTTGTATAACCATTTGGTTTTGACTTGACCACTTTACTTAAAAGTTTTTGGAAGTTTTGAGGACTGAAAAATTTATTTTCTATTTTTAATTTAGTCCTTAAATCCTTTGTTATATCAAAATCAATTCTTTAGTTTACAGTGACCAAAATAAATATTTTACCATAATATAGTGACCATTTATAACCTTTACTTTTTTAATTTCATTTCAACATCCCTACCTTCTCAACCTCTCCACTTTTCTTGTGTATGATTGTGTCCATATTTATTCCAATATATATATACAATAAGTAACCAAGGCTCTATTCTATGGCCAACAAAATTGGTCCTTAATCAGCATCTATAGTGGTAAATAGAAGTGGCAAATTGACCCGAGATTCGAGACCTAAACTGATTTTACTCGTTATTGACTCGAACAAGGTGATTCAAACTTGATCCGAAACTCGAAATAAACCGAATCGAATTGAAATCGACCCGTTTTTTCAACCGAACAGAACGAACCCGAACCGATTTTTCAACCGAATCGAACGGACCTGAACTGATTTTCAACCGAACCGAATGGACCTGAACTGATTTTATCCGAACTGAAAGTAACTCGAACCAAAGACAACCTGAAATAAAAAAAAGATATTAAAAGAAATAATAAAAGATTTGATCTGAATTGTCGCGCAACTCACTAAAAATTCAAATATATTGGCTTTATAAAGCCATATATGGGTTTAGAAAAC
This sequence comes from Hibiscus tridactylites, assembly GCA_958450335.1. Classification (NCBI taxonomy): domain Eukaryota; kingdom Viridiplantae; phylum Streptophyta; class Magnoliopsida; order Malvales; family Malvaceae; genus Hibiscus; species Hibiscus tridactylites. The sequence goes on along the minus strand of OY288292.1, from coordinate 34,762,119 downwards.
TAATCCAGCCTGAAAACTCGATTGAAACATATCGATCTCCTATTGAACTGATCTTGACCCGACCCAAAATCAACAAACCCAAAATCAACCGAACCGATGTGACCCGATCCAGACTGATACCCGACCTGAATCAGTATAGACCTGAATTAAAATCGAAGCAGGCCAGATTCGACCCGAACCGAACCTGACCCGAACTGAAATGACCCGAACCGAACCCGGTCCGAATGACATGTTTGCCACCTCTAGTGGTAAATGATGGTGTTGTTCCTTTTAAGTGATCCATATTCGAGTAGTGTAATATGTACGATGTGTGTACATTTTCTAAGTGACCCAGATTTTTATACTTACACTTTTTAACTTCCACTTTCGTACAACCACCACACTCAAGGACGGAGTCAGGATTAAATTACGAGGGGAAAAATAATTAACTTTGAAATGATTAGGTCTTAAAAAGTAATTAAACCATGGAAATTAAGGGAGTTTATGTTTAATTTTACAATTTTTAAAATTGAAAGGTCTTAAAAAGTAACTAAACTAACAAAAAATGAGAGATTAAAGTTTAATTTTATTAATTTTAATTGACATGGTCCTAAAAACAATAAACCATAACAATTTGAAGGGGCAAATGCTTAATTTCAAGGTTTCAAAACTCTTTGGGCCTAAAATGAAATTAAACCCACACTTAGGGCCGTAAACGAGCCAAATGTTCAGCGAACTGTTCGTGAACCGTTCGATGGAAAGTTCGTTTATATTTTTTATTTATTAAATGAAGGAACATGAACAAGATTTTATGTTCGTTTAATTAAATGAACGAACACGAACAAAGTGCCCGTTCGTTCACTTACATTCGTGAACGTACGGTAATCCTTCATTTATGTTCGTTCAAATTTATTCACATATATCTATTTATATTTATTATTTTTCATAACAAAAGTATTATATATTTTAAAAAAATATTCACATATGTTCGTTTGTTTATGTTAGTGTAAATTTATTGACATATGTCTTGTTATGTTCGTTCGTTTACGTTTACGAACGAACACGAACAAGCTACATTCTTTAACAAACGAACACGAACAAAAAAATTATGTTCATTCATTTGTTTGGTTAAAATTAAACAAACAAACATGAACACGCCTACATTGATGTTCGTTCGATTCATTTACATGTCTAACCTTGTTGATTTAAGGGGGCGTTTGGTTCGCGGAAAAGATCATTACCAGGGGAATAATCTTTTCCGGAATCACATACCCATGTTTGGTTCAAGAACATTTCCTCCTAGGGTTAATGAAATATTCCTAATAGTAGCTATTTTTGAGTCTTTTCCAAGGAATGTTATTCCCTCCCTTTCCTTAGGTATTAGACAATTCCCTTCCCTTTGGACAAGAATACCCCTAAAAATGTATTTATTTTAAAATGATTTTTCTTTTTTGTATATAATTACACAAGTATAAATCTATTTTATTTTTAGTGGTTTAGGGTTTTAATACTTATTATAAAATAATATGATGCATATAAAATAAAAATATATCAGATTTTTATTTTATTTCGATTTTTTATATATGTGTTTGATTCAAATTTTATTATTGGTACGTGTTTTATTAATTTATTATTTATATCAATTTTCATAAAAAGGTTTTCATATTATATTTTTATATATTTTTTATGAACTTTTATATAAATATTTTGATTTTAATCTTTAAACTTCAGTTAGTTAAAAAAGAAAATATATTTCAAGGACAATTTGGTAAAACATGCATTTTTCCTATCTTATATTCCTTCAACCAAACAATGTAATCTTACATTCCTGCCAAACAAATCAAACAAGGTAATACAATATTCCGGGTAATATGTTAACTAATGTAGCATTCCAGTAATTTCATTCCTAAGGTAATCTTACATTCCGTGAACCAAACGACCCATAATAAGTGTTTTGAAATACAGGTTCTAATACTCTCTCAACTTGCAAGAATCCAACTCGATTTGTGGACTTAAAGTACAAATCCGATCCAACACTTGAAAAAGAGCATCAGCAAATAAAAACCTAATGAAATTGAGGCAGAAAAGTGGGGAAAGGTAATGATTTGCAGAGGGAAAAAGGAATCAGACGTAGTGGAACACTATTCTTCCACCAGGGGTAATGAAATCGAGTTTGGGTAATTGTTCGGTTAATTGATAAATTTGAATTGTTCAATTTTCGGTTATAAACCGTACTATCAGATGACGATCAACCGGCTAACCAAAATATTTGGTTCGGTTCAGATAATAATTTTACTTTATTTATTAACAATATTAAATTTAATAGCATGATAGAAAAAATATATACCTTTTAAAAATTCAGGCATGATATTAATATATTTCTCAATTTTCAATACTATCAAGTTAAACTTCATAAAAATCTAATAACCATGATATTTAATAAAAACAACCGGTAGATTTCACACACCAACATCATCCAATAAAAAAACCATAACCAAATCAAGCATTTCACTCCCCGACCAATATAAATTTGCCATTCGGATTGTTTAACCAATATTTTTTAAAATTGTAAACCGTTATCAGAACCATGATAATATTTTAAAAAGTAATCCATAACAAATTCGATTTTTTGGTTCAATTAACTAAATTTTTGGATAATTTTTTCGAATTTCAAATTCAATTTCGGTTTGTCGGATTTCTTTTACAACCCTACCTGTACCTAGTAAATACTCACGAAAAGCTTAATAAAGCAGAAGTTGGGCCTTAATGGGCCGTATCCGGCCCAAGTAAAAATAAAAGGCGGATAGCTAGACAAAGAGGCGCTCTCACTTTTGTTATCTATCAGCTAAGATTTTCCCTTCCAATGGCAAAACGTTCTTCATATCTTCCCTCAACCTTGATAATGTGACGTTTAACTTAACTCCTCCCATTCTTTCTTCAACTTCTTCCCAACTCGCTAACTCACTCAACTCACCATGGCTTCCATTCTCAAGCCGCCGCCCTACTTTCACCGTTACTCCGTTCCTACCTCCGTCTCTTCCTCCCCGGTGACCTTCTCTTCTCCTTTCTTTAAAACGTCATCGCTTCAACTACGGTTTAAAGCCTTGAGGACCTGGTCCGACGGCGGCAAAATCGGAAGCCAGGATTACGGCGCCGATTTCTTAAGGAAACCGAGCATAGTTCCAGCGAAGGACAGTGGTGGAATTTCGGAAGAAGAGGAGGGTAATGAGGTAAAAAGAAATAGAAGTGAACAGGTTGATTGGGAAGATAGGATTTTAGAAGACACCGTTCCTCTTGTTGGCTTCGTTAGAATGATTATTCATTCTGGAAAGTACGTTATTTAGTTTTCCTGTCTTTATTTTGTTTTATCGAATTCAGTTATGCTAAATCAGAATAAGTATTCCAGATATGGAAGTGGTGATAGATTGAGTCCAGAGCATGAAAGGATGATTCTGGAGAGGCTGCTTCCTTACCATCCAGAGTTCGAGAAGAAAATTGGATGTGGAATTGATTACATTACTGTATGTTTCTTTTGCTTTTTTTGAATTTTGATCGCTGGATTTTATTATTATTGAAACCCTGAACTAACTACTCGGAAGAGTGTGGAAAACATGCGTCCGGCGTAGAATACTTAGTTTCTTTTCGAGTCTTTCAATATTTGAAGAACAAACATCACTCCAATTACTTGCATAGCTAACAAATTCAAGTATGTTATGGTATTTCCTTTCTTTGGATTCTGACTGCAGTTTTAGTGTTAGTCGGAGGTGAACCTTTGCCTTGTTAGCTAGGAGATACCATTTCGTGAATTCAAGCCTATCTTTAGACTTTTAGTTAGAAGCTAAATAATGAATTTCTACTCTCTAGTCTGGATATTGGCATTTTCTACTGACATGGGATTCTCCTTTAGTTTTCCCCATTCTTTTGGTCTTTTTATTTTCTAGTCTCATCTATGTAGATGATCTTAACTTAAACAGATGCTCTCTATAATCGCATTTCCTCCTTAGCTTTGTGCATGTTTTGATGAAATCATACTGAAACTATTGTCATCTAGCCATTGGTTGAATTCTTTGTCCCATAACACTTATTCAGTTACTCTGGTCTTTCGTTAACATGGTTAGCATTCAACTTGAACAGATCACTGTGGTCCAGTAGCCTTGTCATATTCACTTTTCAAACATGAAATCCCCCCCCCCCCCCACACACCAAAAAAAAAAGGATTTCTTCTTCAAATTAATCCCCAATTTAATGGGTTTTATTCTTCTGAACGATCGGGGCGATGAAGGAGTCTCACCAATCAATGTTTTCAAATTGTTAAACTACAAGATTGATGAATGGACATGCAAAACCATGGGGGAAATTAGCTAAGAGAAAGGAGACCTCTTAATTGACTAAAATTTGATTTTAGGATTCACACTTGTTATATAAAATGATACCATGGCCTATATTTGGTTACTTGTCTTGATTAAATAAATGATCAATGCTTCTCATATTGGATCATAGGTTGGTTACCATCCCGATTTTGTGGGCTCAAGATGTTTGTTCATTGTTCGAAAAGATGGAGAACTGGTTGACTTTTCCTATTGGAAATGCATCCAGGGCCTGATCAGGAAAAACTATCCTCTATATGCGGACAGCTTCATTCTCAGACATTTTCGACGGCGTAGACGTGGTGGTTGATGAGGGTAATACTCTGAACTGGTCAACCACTATATGTCATTATGTCCTGAAGATCTTTTGAATTTTTTCCTTGTTGTTTGTATCATGTCATATTTATTAGCTTAAATAACGATGTAGAAATTAAAGCAATTATTGAAAATTCTTAAAAATACAATGCTGGACATAGTTTCGAGAAAAAAAAATTATACGGAAGTTCTGCTGAATGGCTTGTCTGGTAGCTGGCAAATGTGCATATATGCTTAATTCATGGAACTTCTGTGAAGGAATAGAATTTTGCAATCTTTCTTTGTTGCTTTGTTCGATATCTATCTTACAGCAAACATTAGCGCACTCGAATGCTAAACCGCATCAAACTGCTATAGTAATTATCATTATTGTCGTTGAAACGAGTCTAGATTGTTTATAGTTGATGTCCAGAGGTAAATCTTTCTGTCATCAGCCAGTGTCGACTGTCTTTTTGTTAGAGTACCGTCGTTCATGGTGGATAGAGAAGTAAGACTTCGTAACCACACAGATATGGCTTCAGTTTTGGTGGTTTAATATTATGAATGAACTAACCCATCAGAAAAGATTGGATATTGGGTGAACGGAGAACATGGTTATAGACTGCCCTTTTCCCAAACGTATGCAACTGTTGTGGAGGATGGCCTATCCCATGTGTGTACATAAAGAGTCGGGCTTCAGAGTATAGAAATCTAGACACACACACAACTTGGTTTATATCTCCGAGACAGATCGGTCTCTAATATTTCTTATTGCAGATCAATTGGGAATTGCAATGATCCTAACAAGCCATGTGTGTTTTTGAAAAAGCATATAAACTCGTATAGATAAATAAATAAATTTCATTTTCAAGTTTGAGGGTAATTTCAAAGGACAAAAATCTTGCTATCCGGTTTTGTCTTCAAATTTGAATTTTGTCAAAATTAATAATTATTAGGATTATTATCCTATACACTTGCGGCGAAAATTTTTAGTTTTCACAAGCGCTCTAGTTTTAATGTTTAAGGTTTTAATTTAGGGTGTATGGTTTAGGGGTTTAGGTGCAGGAGTTTAGAATTTAGGGATAGTGATAAAATTTTAGAGTTTATAAGTTAAAACTTAAATTATAACCATATTACCCTAAAAATAAAACCATAACCTCTAAACCTAAACCTTAAATTCTAACTATCATCCCTAAATTCTAAACCTCTGCACCTAAATCGCTAAAACCTATATCTTAGACGCTTATGGAAACTTTTCGTTTCCACCGCTCGTGTATATGATATAAATCCTAATTATTAACCTTAATTAATCTTCCATTTCTTAAAAAAAATCGTACTTGAATTTCCATATTTAATATATTTTTCTTGGAAAAAATAATTTCTTAAAAGGAAAAGGTTCAAGAAAGAATTAAAAAAACATAAAATTTTAAGAAATGTAATAAATCTTTCTTGGGTTAACTTCACCGGATGTCCTTTTTGTTTATGGTGTTCTATTTTGGTCACTCAATTAAAAAAATTATTTTTTACCACTTATGTTTTTTATCATTATCGTTTTGGTCACCCAACCATTAACCATGTTAATACAATGACGTGACACATTAATAAAAAAAAACTTAACTTTAAATTTAACCTTCAAACCTTTAAAATTTTATTTTTCACCATATTTGATCTTAATAAAAACTTAAATTTCTATATTTCTTTTCATTTTCGGATCAAAATCTCATATTCAAACTCAATTCATATATGTTCTTTCGAAAATTCTCTCTCCGATCCACAATAACACCCAAATCTTTTTTTTCCTTGTTTTTTTAAAATTCTCCGATCCACATTAATAAAAAATCTTTCCATTTGGGAATTTAAGTTTTTATATGATAAATATGATTAAAAAAAATAAAATTTTAAAATTTTGAAGGTCAAATTTAAAATTAATTTTTTATTGATGCACTACATTATCTTATTAACGGTTGAATAACCAAAACGTTAATAATAAAAAATATAAGTAACGAGAATAATCTTTGACCAAAATAAAATACATCTAAACAAGAGAAACTTTCGGTAAAGTTTACTCATTTTTTTTTGAACAAAGAAATGTTATAAATCTAGTGTATAACCAAGAATATAGCGTCGTATCGTTCTAACTTCAAAGATAGTATTTGGGAGTCGGCGTCCTATAAAGTTTAAGCAACAAGGCGACCGGAGAAGTTGTTATCGTGTAAGAAGCAAGAGCGGGAGATTTTGGGCACCCTAATCTTGAACGAAAGAAATGGACGGAGTCGAAAACCAAAGCGAAGCTCCAGCCATCAAAGCTTTGGGTCCTCTCTTCAACCTCACGGAAGTCCACTTATGGTTTGCTTCTCTCCCTCTTCTTTACTCATCTTTTTTTCTTCTTCTTTACTCAACCCAGTCTTTGCTTTGCTTATGCAGGGACGATGGTTCTAAGGAATCTTGGGATTCTTCTTTCTTATCTGACACCACTGTAATTTCTTTCTCCATTTCTTTTCTTTCTTTAATTTCTTTATGGGGTCACCCTTTATTATGTTTATTCTTGTTTAAATGCAGAAATCGTCTCGACAAGACGACAAGAACCGCTCCAGCACTTCTCATGCGACCTGTGGCAAGTGCTCTGCATCTGCAATTTATTTTCAACTTTTCTCTAGCAATCTTGGTTTTTTTTAGTTATATTTGTATTGGCATTGAGGTATAATTGGGATTTGGGATGCTGCTCAACGTCTAAAGTGTTTTGTTGATAGATGCCTTCTTTCTTTGGGTCCGTTTTATTGTTAGTTCAGATTTCATCACTTCACAAGAGGATATTGAACTGGCTAAAGAAATGGATGCTTTGGGCCTTCCACTGTCCTTCCATACCAACAAGCAGGTAAATTCAAGATCCTTGATAAAGTTTTCATGAGTGCTCGAGTAGTTTGAAGTTTTAGGAAAATTGGAAGTATTTGTTTGATGTAATTCAAAGACACATATTTGAAGTTGACAATGGCCATTACTTCTTTAAAGAGGCATATTGATGATTTTAGTTTTCTGGCAGACAAGGAGTGAAATGACTATAAGTAGAAAGAAGGGTACGCGCCCAAAGCGTTTTAGTGTTCATAATGACACTGAAGAAGCGCTGGAATTTTCCAAAGTGAGTGAGATGGCGATTGAATCTCCTATTTTTGATGATAAAACAAGCAGTTCTTTTTCTTGCATGTCAATGCTGGGTCAAAGTCAACCATCTTACCATAATGTTGCAGTGGCTGTTGACGAATCTCTATGCCCCGATCGTAAGCAAGAAGATTCAGCAAGCTTGGCTGGGACGATTTGTGGCTCTGCCATGGAACAAAACTGTAATGAAATTCCTGACCTTGTAACTAATGATGGTCAGGAATATAACTTCAAGCAGCAGATTGATATTATGTCTAAGGATGATGAGAAAAATACGGTGAGCTCAACTAGATTAGGTGATGAACTTGTACAAGATAGCTGCTTGATGGGAACAGGTATTGACCGAAGCTTGATGGAGCATCATTGTTTTGAATGTTCCTCTGGGACTCACTGCAATGAAAAGATTGACAAGGTTTGTACTTGTAACAACACTCAGCAGCTGCTGGTTCCTGAGTCATGTTCAGCAAATGCAGAAGTGCTCGATAGTGATTGTAATGACCAGACATACGGTGGTGATTTTGGTGATTGGAGGGTGTACTGGGACACTTTCTACTTGAGGAACTACTTTTATAATATTAAAACTCAAGTTTCTACATGGGACCCACCCGAAGGCATGGAAAATCTAGTATTTGATAACCTTAATAATAAGTCAGATGAAATGACTACCGACTCCATTCAGAAATCCATACGTGATGATGGATTAGAAAAACTGCTGTCGGATGAGCTCTCAGTTGGAACCGAACTTGCTGATGCTTCGAGTTTGACAACACCTGTAAGCAAAAGTTTTGAGCTTTCAAGTGAAAATTGTGAGACCAGCGGTGGTTGTGATGGTGAAGCTACATTAAACTTAATATCAGATGTTCAGGACAATCTTGACAGGTTATTACCTTCTTTTAACACACTTAGTTTTGGGTTTAATTTAGAGCTGCAGTTATTTTCTGAAAATCCCATTTCACTGCATTATCTTGCAAAACTAACATTTTGCAGCTTCGTTTATTATAATGGCTGAGGAAACATGCTTTCAACAGTTTGGTTCTCATTGCAGATATGAAACATCTAATTTGTTTTATGTACACACATAAACTGATAACCGTATAAATGCAAAGTCATTAGGTCCTAGTTACTTATGGATGCTACAATGAGCATGCTCTTAATTGTGTCCATTTCTAGGTTTCTGACATTTTAACTTGCTTTCAGTGTGACGAAGACACCCACTGAAACAATATGTGATGCTGATGGTATTGTTTTAGAAAGCATATCTTTAGCAACAGAGCAGGTGGATACCCTGCTTGTGGATGCTACTAGGAAAGGGAAAAAGAAAACAAGAAGACGATCTCTGGGGAAATTGTCTCGGGATGATGAAGGTCTATAATTCAATTTTTGTTCTCCTTCCTATTTATCAATGAATTTGTTTTATCCTTCGCTTAAAGTTTTCTTTTAGTTCGGATTAGAATTAGAATTTTTGTTCCTTTTGTACAGAACTTCAATTCCAAGGAATGCCTGAGGTGTCTTCTGCCATTATTGGTAAATATTGGTGTCAGAGATACCTACTATTCTCCAGATTCGATGACGGTATTAAAATGGATGAGGAAGGATGGTTTTCTGTAACTCCAGAGCGTATTGCTAGGCATCATGCATCCCGTTGTGGGAGTGGCATTGTTGTCGACTCTTTTACTGGAGTTGGTGGGAATGCCATTCAATTGGCCCAGAGGTGTGTACTTCTGAAACTCTTATTTCCAATTGGTTTTGTGCTATGATGTTATGTCCATAATTTTCTTGTAACATGTGATTCTTCAGGAGTGCACATGTCATTGCTATTGATATTGATCCAAAGAAGATAGATTATGCGTATCATAATGCAGCTGTATATGGTGTCAATGACCATATAGAATTTGTAATTGGAGATTTTTTCACTTTGGCGCCTAAGCTAAAGGTACCACCAGTCTTGGTTTATTGCACATTATGCTTTTAGTTCTTACTTTGTATGACAAGTTGTTCCATCCAGCAAAACAACCATCCTTATTTCCCATGTATTTGTTTGTTTTCTTTTTACTTTCCTTATAATTTTTGACATCCATGTATCTGGTGCTGTAGGCAGACACTGTCTTCTTATCACCTCCTTGGGGGGGTCCTGATTATGCTAAAGTGGAGGTATATGACCTGAAGACAATGCTGAGGCCACATGATGGGTACTTTCTTTCTTCTGCTACCAAAGTGTTTCCCACTATGTTAATATTTGAATTTTGTTTTTGGTGCTTCTTAATAGTTGTCTTGATTCCATTTTCATTACACTTCTGCAGATATTTCCTGTTTAATGTTGCAAAGAAAATTGGGTGCAGAATTGTCATGTTTCTCCCTAGGAATGTAGATCTCAACCAATTGGCGGAAATGGCTCTGTCTGCACAGCCTCCTTGGTCATTAGAGGTAATCTTAAATTTTATTCATTAGTGAACTTTATTGAGATTTATGTATGTACACACGCACTTAGTAGGCTACTGTGAAAATCGTTTTTTTCCAATTAAAGATACCATATTGTTCATGTAAATAGCTGATTCTCTGTGTTTGTTAGAAATATAGATATGTCTACTAGAGCTCCCTCACAAATCATGATACTTGGTTTGTAAAAGGTATGATCTTACATTTGTTTCTTAGGGTCAAATTTTCTCGATGATCAATACCTAAGAATAAATAGGGGCCCGTAAAATTTAGGGTACTAGATAGTAAATGACAACAGTGTGGAATGCTAGTAGAGTGCTGCACTTTTTGTTCTAGTGGGAAAGTTTAATCCCTTACAGCCCCTCAAAAATATAATAATAATACTTACTGATTTTATAGTTGGTGCTCTTTTCATGCTTCATATGCAAGTTTGTTTGTTATTGAGGATTTCTACCTATCGTACCCGGTTATCCTTTTCAATTATAGTTTTGTGAAAGCTGTATATCCTATTAATTGTTATAGACGTGTACGAGCTAGCTATTTTTTGAACTAGCTTTACTTTCGGCATTTCAATCTTTTATATTCTTGTTGCTTAAGGCAAATGTCTATGATCTTTAGGTTGAGAAAAACTTTTTGAATGGCAAGTTGAAGGGGATAACTGCTTACTTCACGGATACTGCTGTCAGAGGACAATAATCGGCCTCATTCGTTTGACGAGATGGGAGGAGAATAGGGTCAGCGTTTTATGAATCTTATTCTTAAGCCACCTGATGATTATAAATGATGTTTTGTGGGTTCACCTTGCTGATCACAGAGTTATCCAATTGCGACTAACACAGTGGTATATTAATGTCGACCGGTAAATTGATCTAGGAAGATGTGTCGTCACAACTGGCCTTTCTTTTCTCCTTTCAGGGGCAAATTGTGTTGTGCCGACAGCCGGAAAGCATGTATACACGATAGTGCAATACAATGCTAGCATTAAGGTAAGTGGGTTGATGCAAGGCAGAAGCTGTTGTGTTTGCATTATTATAGCTTTTCAAACTGCTGCTTGGTGTGCGTTAATATCAAGAGCTTGTGCTTGTAACACTGATGCATTAAACATTGAGTGAAATGTGGGGTAGTAGTTGTTCTTATAAACTGTGATTTATGTTATTAAAATTGTGATTTGTCCAAAGGGGGGGTGGTGGGTGGGGTTGCGTCCTTTATTGGGTTAATGAAACAAAACCTAACCTGTTGCCTGTCGGTGGCCAATAATAATGGCAGCAACAATCAAACAAGCAAGCAATTCTGCAATTGCTCAGTTCAAGTCTCACGTGTGTGGATAAAAGACGGACAAATTTTGAAATTTAGATTTCTTAATAATATTTTTGGTTGTTTTTTTAAGTTTATTTTGTAAGTATCGATATTTTGTCCCAAATTGAAAAATTTATAAATAAAAAAATAAAGTATCGGTATCAAAATTTGTAAAAAAATCAACCAATTTTTTGGGTAAACTACACTGTAGTCACTGAACTTTTAGGGCGCTTTCAATAAGGTCACCGAACTTTTAAAACTTTTATTACAGTCATCCAACTTTTAATCTGCTTTCAATAAGGTCACTGCCGTCAACTACCGTTAAAAAAGCTGACGCGGCATGTTAAATGTAAGGGTAAAATACACTGTTAGTCACTAAACTTTTAAGAGGCTTTCAATATGGTCACTGAACTTTTAAAAAATTTATTACTATCACTCAACTTTTAATTCGCTTTCATTACCGTTAAAAAAAGTTGATGTGACATGTTAAGTTTAAAAATAAACGTTTTCCCACCATATTTTCTCTCCCCTTTTATTTTCTTCCATCCAAACATGTCTCTTTCTTCCATATGAATCAAATTGTAATTTTTTGGTGAATGTCGTTACTTCTCTAGTAACACATCAAGGAAAATATTAATGTATCTAGACATGCATGCGACATGTGTGAGAACAAGAAAAATATTGTGAGACATCCGATGATGGAATGATAAAGAAATAACTAAAATTTTACTCATAAAAATCCTCTTTATGCTTCAAGCCCGACATTTACTGAGTCATGCAGTGAATAATGAGGAGTTCAAAGGAAAATATTAATGTATCTAAAAGATAGACATGTTTGGATGGAAGAAAATAAGACATGGAGATAAAGTAGGGTGGGAAAATGTTTATTTTTAAACTTAATGTGTCACATCAGCTTTTTTTAACGGTAATGAAAGCGAATTAAAAGTTGAGTGATGATAATGAAAGTTTTAAAAGTTTGGCGACCATATTGAAAGCTTCTTAAAAGTTCAATGACTAACAATGTATTTTACCCTTACATTTAACATGACACATCATCTTTTTTAACGGTGGTTGACGGCAGTGACCTTATTGAAAGCAAATTAAAAGTTTGGTGACTGTAATGAAAGTTTTAAAAGTCCGGTTATCTTATTGAAAGCGCCCTAAAAGTTTGGTGACTACTAGTGTAGTTTACCCAAAATATTATCAAAAATTATAAAATTTTTGTTCAAGGTCAAATTTCGAAATTTACTGTAGTTTCATCTTACACACTCCATACCTTCCCCACGTGGGGTAGTGAAAACAGAAAACCAAACTGTGGCTAAAATAATAGTTCAAAGGCTTTTTTACTCAAAAATCACTACCCCTAAGATTATTTTTCTATTTTTTTTAAAGAAATTCTCATTCCGTAGTTAATCACTTAATCTCATACATTCATTTATTCTTAGTCCAAATAAAATGTAGAATTTAAAAATTTTACATCGTGTGATATAATCCTACCTCTAGTATTTAATACACTAATTTAATATATTTGATATTTAACATTAAATATTAATATTATTTGAATATGAATAATATTTTAGATTATTTTAAATTATTTGAATATTTTAGTATTATTTGAATATTATGAGCGCAATGTCCGTGAAGAAAAAGAGTAGAATCAGATAGAAGGACAAAAGAAAATGTTGAGCTCGAATTTCTTAACCGATTTGCTTGTTAAGTTGGTGGAAAAGTCAAATTTTAGGTGATGGTGGTGGAAGCAATGAAAAGAAATGAACACAGTAATTTAGAGTAGTTTGAACTTCTCAGCCAAACTCTACATCCACTACCTTAATTTCCCACAAAGATTTTCTAAATTTACTATTAATTTTTTTTCTCCTTTCTAAGCTAAGGAGGCAACCCTTACACACTCATAGTCTTGGCAGTTTTGGGTGAAAAACCCCTTTTTAAATAATATTGGGACAAATGGCTCCCAAAGAATTTATTTGGCAAAATGACCCTCTTTCTTGCCAGGTCGACAGAGCTCGCGTCTTGTAGAACGCGAGGTAGGACATCGCGTTCTGCAGAACGCGATGTTAGTCGACGTGGCGTTGCTGTCCGTGTTAATGGTTTAACAGTACCTTGTGTTCTACAGAACGCGAGGTCCCCGAGAAATTGAAAAGGCGGCTGGAATATATCGCACGGACCTCGCGTTCTGTAGGACGCGAGGTCTGTGTAATTCCAGCCTGAACCACAAGGAAAAACAAGCGTTAGTAGGCCTGTTCGAACCCAATTTCGAGCGTGTAAATGGTATATTTTTAGCGATCATCGAGTTTGAGGTCGTAGTACTGAAAATTGTCTATCATATGATACCAACATGGTTAATTTCCGTCCATTCTACAATGGTTTAAAATGGCTTCGAAAACCCTATGCTAGCATACTTTTTTTGATTGAAGTTGTATTTCAACTAATGTCGATTTTCGGTTTTTTAATCCCATTAAATTTATTAAAAACAAAAATTAAATAAACATTATAAAGTTTAATTATAATATGCAAACAAAATTATAATTCATAAACAAAATTAGAATACGACATTATAAAATTTAAAGTGTTTTACATAAATATTAAAAACATAAGTAGAAAACAACAAAAAAAACTAAAAATGCCTATGTCCACCCGTTCCGCAGTCGGGTGGATTACGCTCACGATCCGGATACCTCCTCCGTCCATCGTGTGGTGGTCCCTGGTCCCTATCATCCTGACCATCATGCGCGTATGGTGGTCCCTGGTCCCTATCATCCTGACCAGGCGGGGAGTAAAACAAACTACCTATCGGCGTACTCTCCACCATCGGAAACCCATACTGAGGTGGATAATCGATAAGCATAAGGTCAGTCGTGGGCGTATGGGGGCGATATGCATCAGTGGAGCCGTACTGGGGTGAAGGCATCGTCTGCTTGAAAGTCGATGGACCGCGCTGGGGTGGGGCAGAAGATGATGCCCCTGGAGTGTCATATCGTCGTCTCGGACCGCGCTGCGTCGACTGACTCTGGGTTTGGGACTGGCTCTGGGTCTGGCTCGCTCGCCGGCTCCCGCGTGGGCGGTTTTGGGGTTGCTGGGGAAGCCCTTCTTCGCGCTCGGCCGGAGTAAGGATATGTGGCATCCCATTGTCCCTATACCACTGGTCATAATTGAAAGTGACCGAAGGACCCCCTATCATAATTGGTTGGAGAAACTCTGGGCGTCTGAGAAATCGTTGAGCCCAAAGCGCTATCCAGATAGCGTGGTGCTCGGCCCAGTCAATCTCCATCTTCCCCTGACGCGTAAGATTGTGGAAGGAGTCCATATTTTGCGGAGGGGGTGGAACATTTTGGACGTACCCGAACTGTCGGAGTACCCTATCCGTAGAATGCCACACGCAAATTTCGTAGTTCAGCAGCGGCACGACGGAAATCCAGAGGTCTCGCTCTTGCACAATATCTGCTGGAGTAATGATGCGAATCTCCTCTGAATCGTAGGGCCTCCACACGAACTAAAAAGAATGAAAAAGTTAGTAAAATTTCTATATGAAATTTTATTGGAAAAAATAGTATGGAAAAAACCAAAATAATTGTTGAATTACCTTGTCCTCCGTCAAGGCATCGAATCTATGTCTGTATGCTTTCTGGGACTCCGGCAGGCCGGCGTGGGATAGTGTGGTGGTTCACCTTTAAATAATGAAAAAGATCGTTAAATAAAATAATTTAATAAAAAATATAGTAGATTATGTAGTACCTCCGTAGAAGCGGAAATGACATAGGACTGGGAATCCTAAGCTGTGGTGCCAAAGTAGGGATCCGAAGCCAAACCCAAGCCTGCAGGAATAAACAGCATCCTCCCATCGATGATTTGGAGGCGTCAACGTTTCTGCAGAGGTCTCTGATAAGAAACGCCAAGACAGCTGACCCCCAAGATTTTTGTCCAGACTCATCTAAATTTGTCAGATGACGCAACCACATAACGTGCACTTTGTTGCGAGTTTTGTCGGGCATTAATATCCCGCCAATAATGCGCAAGATGTGGGCTCGCGCACACCGCTGCGAAAATATAAATTAATAAAGGCATCCTAATTAAAAAAATTGTAAGTTCATCCTAAATAAAAAAATTGTAAGTATCCTAAATATTTAATGTAGGCAACCTAAATATTTAATAAAGTATCCTAAATAGTTACTGAATTCATCCTAAATATTTATCCTACATATTTATAATTTATCCTAAATATTTAATAAAGTATCCTGAATAGTTACTGAATTCATCCTAAATATTTATCCTACATATTTATAATTTATCCTAAATATTTATTAAAAAGATCCTAAATATTGTCTGAAATCATCATAAAAAATTCATAAAGCAGCCTAATGTGCAAATAAATAATTTAAATTTAATCATAAATGTTATAAAAGCATACTAAATATAATAAAAAAATACCTCAAGTGTAACATCATCCGCATCGGGGGGAGGGGTTCCAAACTGCTCCTCCAAGTACGCTAGAGAAATTTTCCCTCCGTCCCACACTCCATCAGGGGGCATCACGCACATTTGTTCAGCAAATAGGAGTGGCCAAGGTGCCATCGCCATACCAGTAATAACGCTGCCATTTGTAGGCAACCCCAGAATGTAGGCAACATCCTCCAACGTAATTGTTGCCTCGCCAAATGGAAGATGGAATGTGTGCGTCTCCGGTCTCCATCGTTCTATCAGCGCGCTGATCAACGACGGTTTAACCTTCACCCCCTATATAGCGAGCTATGTGCCCAAAACCAGCCCGCACAATCAATCGCATAACAGCAGGAACGGGTGCGACGGTGATACGATTAAGGTAACATTATAAGTTACGTTCGTATCCCTGAAAAAAATAAAATAAAATAGTTAGTAAAAATAAAAGAATATAATTTAATTAAAAAATTTAGACAATAAAAGGGAAAAAAATAATACCTCTTCATTGTTTCGCCAATAATCACTGCAGTGACTCGCTTGGTTGCGTAGCAAGGGCTCCATGTGATCGAACGATATATAAAAGTTGCTGACAAATTTTTGTAAAATTTCTATAGAACTCGCGTTCTGTGGAGGTTTTTAGAAAAAAAACCTCCAATTTATAGAAGACCTCGCTTCGTTTGGGATGCGAGGTTAATGAACCTCGCGTTCTATAGAACGCGATATTCCTGGACCTCGCGTCCTATAGAACGCGAGGTTCACTGAAAAGGCGCGTCAGTGATCAGACGCGTGAACTGAACGGTCAGAAGGTACCTCGCGTCCTATAGAACGCGATGTTCAAAAGAAATCGCATTCTACAGAACGCGAGGTCGTGGGGTTTTTTAAATTAGAGTTTTTAAAGCGGGAAACGCATTTAATATATTTAATATTACAATTTTTATTTAAAATAATAACAAAAAAATAAAAATAAAAATAAAAATAATAGTAATTATAATTAAAATAATAATAATATTAATAATAATAACAACAATAATAATAAATGATACTAACAATAAAAATTATTAGTATTATAGTAATAATAATAACAATAATAATAAGAACAATAATAATAATAACAATAATGAATCATACTAAATACGCGTTATGTTTTCAGTAGTAACTAAAAATAACGACATAGCGCAATATTTTGGAAGTTAAATTAAAACAAAACTTCCAAAATATGCGCTATGTTGCCATTAGTAGCTGCAAGCGAAAACTGCGTACGTGAATACAAAAAAAAAATTTATGTGGGTGCTCCTTGCCTCTCCAAGAGTTTGCTATTTATAGAGGGAGGTGAATATGATGACGTGGCAACCTCGCGTTCTGTAGGACGCGAGGTCACTCTTACCTCGCGTTGTACAGAACGCGAGGTCTATGAGATGTTTGTATATATATATATATATATATATATTATGCACAGAGATGAATTTTTGTAAGCAGTTAAGTTTAGTTTAGGTCAGTTGAATATGAGTTCGTGTAATGCTGCGTTTTTTTCCGTTGCAATTTTTATGTCTGAAATATTGTTCATTTATGATAGTTGGAGTTCACTTAAAAATCTGTGTTCCGCGGGGGTACATACCTTAATATTTACCGACATATCGCAATATTTTGGAGGTTGTGTGCTGCAGTAGTGGCTTCGATGGCAGCTTCTGTAGCCGCCGTCGAGAGGATCCCCGGCTACAGTTTTGAAAAGAAAGGACTTTTAGGAAGCGGGGGCGGATTCAGATCGACATTTTCAGATGCGGCGGGTGCCGATTACATTTGTTAATGTGGATCAAAGCTGCTACCATTTACTCATTTCAGATGCGGCGTGGCAGCCAACATTTACATCTGGATTTCGTTCTCTGCTTCTTTCAGTCGGGACCTCCGATCAAATTTGCCCGCCGGAGCTGCTGAATATATTGTTTCGAATTATATAGATAATTTATGTAGTTGTCTCAATTTACTTATTAAAGAATACATGTTGAAAGTTTTGTTAAATGAAATGCGACTTAAATTTACTTATGTGGTGTTTTTCCTTTCCTATAAATACCCACGAATTCCACCATCATTTACTCATTCCAAATTCTCTCTAAACACCCAATCCTTGCTCACCTTATGGTAAAATTTAAGGCAACATTTTATTTTCTCGATACTTATTTTGAGTCAACAATCACTGGCAAAATGTCACTGAAAGATTTAATACAGTTGACAACAATCGAGGTTAGTAAACACACCGACAAACAAATTTCTTCCATGGAATGTCGAATCCCAACACCGTCAGCTAATGAAACGCACTACGTTATGAAGCTTACGAACGAAACAGACGTTCGTAACATGTATGACCGGCTGAATTCCGTCGGAGCTAGAGACGTCGATTTCAATGTTAAGTTTGTCAACGCCGACGAAGGTAGTACGTCTGCACCCGTAGAACCTGCTCCGAACACTGAACACGCACCGTCTTCACCGGATGTTGATGCGGCTATGGAGGAGCTGCAACTTTTTATGTACAGGCGTAGACAAAGAAAACAACAGATGATCGAAGAACTAAACTTAAGTTCAGACGTTTCCACTGACTACGATGATTCGGATTAACCATTAACTTATGAAATTATCTTCCAATTATGTTATATGACGTCTTATTTCATCCTTTATTAATGTTAAACGGACTTCGATATATGATTCGGATTAACCATTAACACCAGTAGTAGTAGTAGTATTCAATTACCAGACTACAATTGTCTCAAATTCTCGAACATGTTCTCAATTACACAAACAAACAAATAGTAAATAGTACGGTTATTATAACTTCTGATGGAATATCTGAAACAAAGCATTAAAGTGACCTCGCGTTCTATAGAACGCGATGTTCTAAAGACATCGCGTTGTATAGAACGCGATGTACTAATATCGCGTTCTACAGAACGCGAGGTACTGGTTAACCCTGCATCCCATCAAATCTATCCCTTACTTGTCGAAAGTTAGGGGACTGCCTCCCAGGCACACACACGCCGTTCCTGACTTGTTCATCATTAACCTGCTTATCGGTTTTAGGTAATGGACAAGCAAAGTTACCTCTATGAACCATTATTTGCCTTACACAACCAGATTCTCCTGGATTGCAAGGGCCAATAATTTTGCCTATATATGAAGAAGAACCATAAAACGAAAATATAAGTTTCAATTGGCAATCAATTCCTAGAATTTTCTGAGTATCAAAATTTCAAAAGTCTTTCATAAAATATTCAAATGGTCGGACGAGGCGTTACTACGAAAGTTTACTATGATGGACAGATATTCGAGGGTACCGAACTCGGCTACCTTTTTCACTCCGAAGATCCGGTAACGATAAAGCTTCCGAGGAGATTATCGTTCAAGAAGTTGGTCAAGGAACTGGAGGCAAAAGTTCCTCATTACGATAATCATCGTTTGTCCGACGTGAAGTATCGGGTGCCAATATCTATAGACCCTTTAGAGTACTCTGTATGCCAAATTGCGGAAAATGCTGATGTGCAAATGATGATGGAAGCCCACTTCGAGTATTCAATTGGGGGGGCCCTCGAGCTGTATGTATCGTTCTCCGAGTCTAATCCAGCTGTCAAAATACCAAGCTGGGGCCGGGCGAATTTCGACTTCGATCCGAATGCCAACGTTGATAGCCCGACCGCAGGTCTACGACGTGATTTTGGCCTACTCTGTCGAGACAACGAAGTTGGTGCATTGTCATCTGCTCCTCCAAGGCAGTCCTGCGTAGCTAGTATCGGGTTCGGCCTGAACCAACCCCCAAACGATGAATTCGATGCACCAACAAATGCATCGTACAGTCCATACAATCCATACAATCCTTATAGTTTTGGGGGGGAGGGAACATCGGCTCCTTACGTTACGCACGACCATGAAGCATCATATGGCCGGCACTCAATGTATGTCTCTGGCACCGACTACGGTCAACCATCTATAGGGAGACACTCTTTTTTTGGGGGTGAGGGAGCGTCGTCTTCTTACGCTATGCACGACCATGATTCATCATATGGACGACACTCAACGTATGTCCCTAGCACGGAGTACGTTCAACCATCAATAGGAATACATTCTTCTTATGGTGATCTTAATTTTGGTCTTGGAAATGAGGTTCCTGAGCGATCTCGTGAGAGGTCTCCCGCTCATCGACCCCAATCCTCGCCTCAAAGGGTAGTGATTCCAGAAGCTCAACTATTCTAGCTCCCGGAGGATGCTTCTGACGAAGAACCGATTAGAGAACCCGGGCTAGACGGAGACGAGCTGGGGCCATTCTATCCCGAACCAGAAGACTTGACAGAGTTACCAGAAGACCTAGAAGACACTGCCGTTCCACCACCAGATTTGGACGAAGAACCGACTGCGACCAACTTTCCTGTAGACGCAAGACCAATTTCTATGTTCCAGCCACCATCCCACTTCACAACAGTTGATATGGATGCAATGGACGTCCCTGATTTTCTCCATGACGACACAATAGATGGCCGAGTCCACCGTTCTGATGGTGAACTAAGAATTGGTATAGCGTTTGCGACGAAGGAAATTGCGGTGGCGGCAGTTAAGCAGTACAACATTCGTCATAATGTTGAGACGACGGTTAAGAAAACCCAAGCCAAATACTACAAGGCTCACTACGTCCAAAAGGATCAAGGCTGTAAATGGAAAATCCGCATATTAGAGTTGAAGAGGGCAGGCAACCGTTGGAAAATAACAAAAATTGAGGGGCCCCATACATGCACCGTTTCTAGCCTCAACCAGGATCACAAGAACTTGGATGCAAAGTACCTCGCGGACATCTTTTCGACACTGGTGAAAAAAAATCCCACTGTGTCGGTCCCCACATGTCAAGCTGCAGCTCAAGCTGTCACCGGCTTCCGTCCAGGTTATTCGAAAGCATGGTATGCAAGGAAAAAGGCCAAAGAGGAATTGTATGGCCGATGGGAGGAATCTTACATAGAGTTGCGCCCGTGGCTTAATCTCCTGCAGAAACACATCCCTAGAATGATTGTCAAACTTGATACGGTTCTGGCATACGAAAATGATCGTGTCGTCTGAGGTGTTTGTCAATTCCACCGGTTATTTTAGACTTTCCCCCAGTGCATCAACGCATTCAAGCACTGCAAACCGATGGTCCAAATCGACGGCACATGGTTGTACGGAAAATATACACAGATCCTACTTCTAGCTATAGCACAGGACGGCAATCGCAAATGTGTTCCTGTTGCATTCGCAATCGTCCCGAAGGAGGATTTGGAGTCTTGGACGTTCTTCCTTACGAACCTACGAAAATATGTCCTTGATCCTGTAATACGAAGAAGAAGGGATGAAGGGGTGTGTGTTATTTCTGACAGAGGCACAGCGCTGCTGTGGGCGATACAAAATTTGGGTAATTATTGGAAGCCTCCATACATTCACCACCGTTTCTGCTTGCGGCACATAGCTGCAAACTACCTGCTGTAATACAAGAACCGTGATGAACGTCAAATGGTGCTCGATATGGGTACATCCTTATGTCATTTTCATTTACTATATTATTTCTTACTCCATTTTATTATTTCTTACTCCCATAACTATTCAACTGTCATCCCGTAGGCAACTCACACTACAAACAAGAGGTGTCTGACCTGCTGGAGGAACTGGAGAGCGAGAAACAAAAAAGGCGCAGAATACCTTGAAAAAATCCCAAAGGAAAAATGGCTTCGATCGTATGACGAGGGTAAACGTTATGGTCACATGACAACGAACTTGGCTGAGGCAGTGAACTCATCACTGAAGGGAGTTCGGCAGTTGCCTATCACTTCCATTGTCAAAGCGACATATTATCGTTTAGCTACCCTTTTTGCAACCTTGGGCAGGCAAGCAATTGAGTACATGGCAGGTGGACACAAAGTCCATCCAGATTTCCGCTCAAGACTGCATATTCAATTGGCCCAATCAAGACAGGTGCAAGCAACTCTCTTGTCGCGAGAAGGACACTTATTTCGTGTTGCGGAATTTTCCAGGCGGTTAGAAGGCATTCAGCACAACGCTTATGTTGTAGATCTGAGGGAAAAAACCTACGAGTGCGGAATATTCCAAACTTTCAAATACCCGTGCGCACACGCCATTGCTGCTTGCACTAACCAACGAATGGAATACATGCATATGGTTGATCCGGTATACTTTCTCAAAACGGTGCTTAAAGTTTACGAAAAAGAGTTTCCTCCAATCGGAAATGAGGTTGATCCAAATGCTGTGGACACTGAACCGATCATACGCCCAGATCCAGCACTACTACGAGCCAAAGGACGTCCACCTTCTACAAGAATATATTGTGCCGAGGATTTGGTCGAACATCGAGAGAAAACCGGACAAAAGAAGCATTATTCTATATGTCGAAATCCTGGGCACACAGCTCCTAAGTGTCCTAATCGCTCAGCCCCTCGTATTAATTAATTATTTGTATATGTGAGTTCGCACATGACAATCTAATCAATAAAGTCAGTCCACTTCGATTTATACAATCTGTCATCTTATATTTTCAATCATTCAAAAAAAATATGTTATGATAGTGTTTTCGAACAACTTTAAATCAACGTACAATGGACGAAAATTGACGGAAATTAACCATAGGGTTTTCGAAATACAACTTCAATAAAAAAATGTATGCTAGTATAGGGTTTTCGAAGCCATTTTAAACCATTGTAGAATGGACGAAAATTAACCATGTTGGTATCATATGATAGACAATTTTCAGTACTACGACCCCAAACTCGATGATCGCTAAAAATATACCATTTACACGCTCGAAATTGGGTTCGAACAGGCCTACTAACGCTTGTTTTTCCTTGTGGCTCAGGTTGGAATTACACAGACCTCGCGTCCTACAGAACGCGAGGTCCGTGCGATATATTCCAGCCGCCTTTTCAATTTCTCGGGGACCTCGCGTTCTGCAGAACGCGAGGTACTGTTAAACCGTTAACACGGACAGCAACGCCACGTCGACTAACATCGCGTTCTACAGAACGCGAGGTCTGTCGACCTGGCAAGAAAGGGGGTCATTTTGCCAAATAAAATTTTTTGGGAGCCATTTGTCCCAATATTATTTAAAAAGGGGGTTTTCACCCAAAATTGCCCATAGTCTTCTATCCTAAAGCTTGAGCAAATTCTTTTATACAAAGAAAAAAAGAAAACAAACTAGGAAAACCTCACAAGGTATGGTGTTTGCACAATTAAGCCCGTTCACCCAATCTTAGAACACTTGAGCAAATATTACAATGAAAGCTCACTAGTTTTGTCTATAAAAAAATATGGAAATTTGAGCACTAAAATATTTTACAATCAATGGCATGTTGGCTTGTTGATTATTAGTTGATTCTGGTGCTTGAAGGGTTTTTTTAAGTTCCCAAATGACATTCTAGCCATCGGTGACCGTTGGGATGAATTAGAGCCGTTAGGGATGATTTTTATATAAAAGTTTTCAATCTGGTGCTGTCGGCACCGGTACACGGGTACCTATATCGGTATAGCACTGTTTTGGGAAATATCTGTTGGAGACTAAAAACCCAGGGGGTTTCGAAACCACCAAGGGAGGTTTTGAAACCACCATACATGTACATGTACGACAGATTTTGTATCGGTACGGGTTTTAATTTCTGGAAGAGGTTTGCATATGCGTATCAGTACAAACTAAAGGTGAACAGGTACGGGCCTTAAAAATCGATATTTTGGCCATTTAAAAGCTTTTTAAATCATGTTAAAAATGTATGAAACTATTTCAAACACATTTTCAAGTTGTTTGGACTTTAGTTGAATTTTGCAATATTTTTAAAAAAGTTTAAAAATATTTTTCAATTTATTATATCAAATTAAAAATCCTAACAATCTCCCCTTTTTGATATAATAAAATCAACTTAAAAATTAATTTTGTGATTCTCCCCTTAGTGAAATAAATTTTGAATAAGATAACATAGATTCAAAAAAGTTAAAAGTCACCTTATTCATTTGAAAATTCAAGTTTTCAAACCATTCTCCCCTTTTTATTATCAAAAAGAAATTTTTATAACTCGAAGTTCAATAACAATCGAAGTTTTAAAAAGATTTTGCAATTAAAAAAATTGGCTCCCCTTACTCAAGAATTAAACAAGATGTTAGTCCAACAATGCATGATTAACTAGTTGAATTCAAAAGAAATAAAAAAAATTCAACTAATTTTACCACTTAAATCAAAGGTAGGATGTTAAGCCTCCTTCTTCAAGTGTTTTTCCTTGTGTGCATAGAGCTTCCTTGGTTCATCACTTTGTTGATCACTGCTCCATCACACCTATAAAATTTTAGGTATCCAAATTGCTTTGGATCCAATGCCATTAGTTGCACAAATTTTAGGTCTGTTAGGAATTCATTTTACAATTTCATCTTTTTTTATTTGAAATAATTAGTCTTTTTGGGACTCAAATACTTCTAAAACATTTACCGTTAAAAAATTTAAAGGCACTATATTGTCTTTGATAAAAGTTTAATTTTCAAAATTATTTTCTTTTGAAGATACTTAGAAATCAAAGCTTTTTCCTTCTTAAGATCATCAACATTTTTTTGATGATTTTTTTTATTAAAATAATTAAAGCAAATTTTGTAAATTTAAATTTTTATGTTCAAAATCTTTAATTTTTACTTCAAACTCCAAATTGGTTTTCAAAAGCAAATCATTTTCATTTTTCAATTTTAAAATTAAATTTTTATTTTTCAAAAATAAAACCTTAAACTCAAAAACCAATTTATCATAGGCATCTTGCAACTCGTCAAATGTATAAGAATTAAAAATAGATGAGTTAGAAGTTACTTCACCCTCTTGAAGGGTCATAAGATATAAGTGGGCTACCTCATTATCAGTGGAGTCTTCTTCATCACTCCATCTTGCCACATATGCCTTCTTCGAAGATGATCCATTTTTGTTAAAGCGAGGGCAATCATATTTGGTATGGTATTGCTTCTTGCTTCCAATGCTCTTTAAGGAATCTTACATCTTTTTCTTCAATTCGTGTTTTGAAGATTTTTCTATTTCATTTTTCATGAATCGGGTAAATTTCTTGAAGAGATAGAACGCCTCTTCACTTTCACTTTCTTTCTCACTTGAATCTTCTTGATGACTTGTGGAGGATTAAAGAGCAACAAATATTTGGCAAGCCGAAAGTAAATCCCATTTTAGTTGGACTTTACGAAAGCTCCTAAGACTTAGATCAGATGCAACTAGACTATTCAATGAAACAAACAGTAGTACCGAAATCACCTCTAAACAAATATGGACTGTTGTTCGAGACAAAAAAAGATAAAGTGAGCTGGAAGAAACTCCTATAGTTCCCTCAACACATGCCTAAACACTCTACTATATCATGGGTGACTATTCTTAATCGACTTTTAACAAAAGACAGACTCAATATGATGGGGATATCTACAGATTGTATGTGCAATCTTTGTGGGAGCACTCTTGAGACAAGAGGCCATTTATTTTTCGAATGCAGTTATTCTTGTGCCGTATGAAAAAAATTGTTGTTGCTGTGTAACCTGGTGAGAAACATTCTATCTTGAGAGGAAGAGTTGCGATGTGCTGTCACCAAATTAAAAATGAAAACTTTTATAGTGCAACTCCTAAAATTCTCTTGGACTACTTTCATTTACAGTGTTTGGCAAAAATATAATCATAGACACTTTCGGGGGAAGAGTTCATCTATTGATAATCTCGTGGAGAACATACAAGGCATTATTCGATATAGATTTTTTGGTCATTGTATAGATAAAACTGATAGAGTGAACGTTCAATTATGTTTAGCTTGAGGTTCCAATAGTTTTGCATTCTTTGTGTACAGATAATGTATTTTTTGTAGCATCTTGTTACTTCCGGATAAATAAAACAAATAATTTATCAAAAAAATTATTTATTCATATGATTTTTTACATTTTGGTGTCAATTGATTCATTAATATTAACTCAGTTGAGAAAATAAGCAAAAATTAAAGTATAAAATAAAAAATATAGATTTATAATGTTATAATTAATGTACTAAATAAGTATTGTTATTTTATGAGCAAAAATTTCATGTTTTTTTAATGTTCTTATGTATGCCTCGAAGTTGAAAAATAAGTTTAGAGTTAAAATTTAAAAATAAAATTTAGAGTAGGGTGTATTGTTTAATTTTTAGAGTTTAATATATATATATATATATATATATATATATATATATATATATATATAAAACACTAGAAATGACCAAATGATTTTTGTTCCAATATTTTTATCATGGAAATTAATCAGTTTGACGGGATTGGCTCCATGCTGTTAAGATGCCAACCAGTACCACACTGTGTATTGTGTAAGTAAAACCTAAAAACTATAAAATTGAAATTGTGGGCATACTAATTTCCTTGTTATTAGGGGGTCCACCGTTAACATTTATTTTTTTTAATATTTATTATTATAGGTCCACGGTTAACAACTAAATCAATTTGGGGTCTATTTTCTTTTTCAATTTTATAATTAATCTATTTTTTAATACTTAATATTTGAGGTCTGCTGTTAACATTCAAATTTTTTAATATTTATTATTAAGGTTCTAAAATTATTAGGATTTACTCTTAAAATTTTTCTGATATTTGTTATAAAAGGTCTAAATTAAGTCTAATACTTGTTATCAGAGACCCAATTTTTTTCTAATATTAGTTATTAGGGGCCTACTATTGAAATTTAATTTTCCAATATTTGTTATTATAGTCTAATTTTTTTCTCAATACATGTCATTAAGGGTCCAATTTTTTTTTCAAAATTTTGTTATTAGGGCCATACTCTTCAAACTCAATTTTTTTTCAAAATTTTGTTATTAGGGCCAAAATTTTCTCTCTAATACTTGTTATTAGGAACATACTCTTAAAATTCATTTTTCCTAATACTTATTTTTAGGGGGCTAATTTTTAGGTTCTCTTAGACCATCAAAATCTCAAAACCGAATCTTGTAATAATCATGTCACTTTTGTCATCAAGTGTCTAATAATAATACTAAATAACTTTTTAATTACATTTTGGTCAGTCAATTATGGGTACGTTTATATTTGATCACTTAAGTGTAACTAAAATATTAGCATCCATTACACACTTAACAATAAAGTGATATGATTGTTATAATCAGTAAATAACGTGATTTTATAATAACTTTTTAAAATACAATAACCTAATTGAACTTACTCATGGTGTAATCTCATGTGTAATATATCTTAAACAAAAATGAGTAGTACTTTACATACACAAAAATTATTTTTTTTCAAAAAAAGGGAAGATCTAGGATCCAATGAAGAAGAAGAGTTAAGTTAACAACGAAGTTTGCTTAGACAAACCTAAAAACTATAATAAATAAATAAAGATAGTGGCTTGAGAAGTGAGATTGTATGTGTACGGGCAAGAAATCCATGTGATGCCCCACTTTTGTTGGGAAGGGTTAGGGTTAGGGTGGCCCCAAAATGGTTTGATTCCACCACTGCCCATAACTCCTTCGACTCTTTGCTGTCCACGTTGAATTTTCTAATTTCTTGGATAAAGTATATTTCAAATCATTTAATAAATTGAAACGAATATATAATGTGATAAAAAGTTTAGTCTTTAAAATTTGTATGCTCTATTAATTTGATTCTAATTTGAAATAATTTAATAAGTTTAATTTTTTATACTTAAAATTTTTATTAATGAAGCGATCATGTTTATTAACAAGCGGCGTTATAGTTATAATGAGTTTATTTTATTAGTTTATCAGATGTCTAATGGTGAAATAATTGTGTCTGATGAGCTATCTCATTTGTCGGTTATCAAGTCGATGGACAATAGTATGGAGGGACAAGTAGTCGGAGTGTATATTGTTGAGATTTTAAAAAAATGAAGGCTAAATTGATTGAATTACTTTGAGTTAGGACCAAACTGATAGAATGTATAAGTTTGAGAACTAAAATTGCTATTATATCAAGTCAATGTTTTAAATTTAACGACATAGTGATATGTTTGTAACAAAATTTTAATCGAGTGACTGAATTGTAATTTTAAACAAAAATGATCAATATGTAATTAAACATATAGTTGAGTAACCAGAAATGTATTTTACCCATATTATTTTGATATCCAAATAAAAACATCGTATTCTTTAATAACCAGTGACGGCAAACGGGTCATTCGGTTCGGGTCATTTCGGTTCTGATATCATTCGGTTTCGGTACGATTTAGTTTTACTTTGTCTCTGTTGTGGTTCGGGTTATTTCGGTCGGTTAATATCGGCTCAATTATTTTCAGTTCAGTTGATTTCGATTCGGGTCAATTTCGAGTCAATGGGAGATCAGCCGGTTTTAATCGAGTTTTTAGGTCGGTTAGTTTTTTATAGCCTATATATGGCTTTATAAAGCCAATGTACTTGACTTTTTGGTGGGTTGTACGACTGTTCATATCCCATCTTTCTTTATTTCTATTCATATTTTTCTTTATGGGGGTTGTCTTCGGTTCGGGTTGCTTTTGGTTCGGATTCATTCAGTTTGGGTATATTCGGTTCGGTTGAAAATCGATTTAAGTCTATTTCGGTTCAACTAAAATTCGAGTTTATTTCAATTTGGCTCCATTTATTTCAATTCTCGGATCAAATTTCGAGTCATCATGTTCAGGTCTTGATTTGAGTCTCAGGTCGTGGTTGCCGCGTCTAATTCTAGATTGGATCACTCAGTTTTATATTCTTTAATGCATCTTCTAATTCTAGATTGGAAATTCCAATTTCTCCTCTAACGGTACCGTTTTCCTCCCACTAATTTGTCTTCACACCAAAACAATAGTAATTTCGCCCAACCATTTTTCTTTTGTTTTCTTTTATCCATAAAAGGTTCAAAGTCGTTAATACCCTCTCGGCTAAACCTAAGCAATCCCAAATCCAAGGGTATTTCAGTCCTGAAAAACTCAAAAAGGCCTTCGTCGTTAACTCCCAAGTCCAAAACCCGCCATATATATAAGGACAACACGCACGCGCACGCCAGAACATAAGTAAATAAACAAATGGAGTAATGCACAACAACAGGTACCAATAAATGAAGAATAATGGGCGACGTCTGAATATGTAGAAGAAGAAGTGAAGCTTTAAAGAGCAATGGCGGAGCTAGGGTTTCAAGAACAAAGCTCGGCTAGATCAAGTTATATAGGTCGAGATGCCATTGCCAGCCCTGACTCTCTTACATTCACCCCCGATACCAATTTCAGCCTCTTCTCTTCGGCTTCCGCCAGTGTCGAGCGCTGCTCTTTCGCTTCCGATGCTCACCACCACCATTCTCTCGCCTCCCAACTATCTTTAGTAACTTCCTTTTTCTTGTTTATTTCAATTTCTCAGTTCAACGCTTATAAGTAGAGGAAGCTGTAACGAACCGTGAATTATGTATATCATGGTTGATCAATTTTTTTTCTTTATCTGATTTCAGTGATTTCTTTTTTCTTCATTTTTTGGGGGAAAAAAGAAGAAAAAGAGAAATAGTGTTTGAAATATGTTTTCTGTTTGCAGCATTTGGCAGGACATGAAAGAGATCAAAATGAGAGTTGTAGTGGAGCAGATCCAGATACAAACAAAGCTATCACAGTCCACAATCACAATCGTCTCTCCAGAAAAAGAGACAAAGTGAAAGGTGCACGCAATATTTGCTTCTTTATTATTTTTTTCTTTCAAAAAGTTGAAATTGAAAGCAAATCAACGACTGATCATAACATAGATTTCAATTTCCCTGACTCACTTGCTTCTTCCCTTTTCCCTTTTACAATAATACGCAGTTCAAAAGGAAGAAAGCGATGCAGCTCACGAAAAGGGCGAGAACCAACTCATAGATTCAGCAAGAAACTCATTCTCTCTTGCTCTTAAAGGTACCCTTTTAGTTTCTCTTTTGAAATTGTTCTTTCAGCACAAATGTTCTTAGCTTCATATTTTTGTCAAATTGCTTTTATATAGATTGTGAGGATAGAAGGACTAGATCTGAAGCTTTGTTGAAGTTTCCTGAGAGGCTAGGACCCGCTTCACTAGATCTAAATAATGTATCAGCCTCTCCCCCGTGGTTGGGGACTATGAAGAAAAGCTCGGTTGCAACACGGAAATCGTGTGCCTTTCCTAGTCCCCCGACACTCAATTATCATCATCACTTGAGTGTTGGGATGCAAAAGGGTTGGAATTCTGAACGTGTGTCATTGCATAACAATGGTATAAAAAGGCAAGGAAGTGCTTCTGGGGTGTTGTGTTGTAACAATGGAAAGACTTTGCCTTCAAAGTGGGAAGATGCTGAGAGATGGATTTTAAGTCCTGGTTCCGGGGATAATGGTGCGAGACAATCCATAGTGCCTCACCAAAGAAGACCAAAATCAAAGAGCGGTCCACTTGGTCCTCCGGGGACTGCTGCTTACAATTCTTTGTGCTCACCTTCGATGTACATTTTTGATGGAAGCAATACAGGGAATTTCTTGGTTGGTTCTCCTTTTTCAGCTGGTGTAATTTCAACGAATGGTTTGACAATTCATTCTCGTAGCCACTATGGAGGGTTTGCTGTTCGAGCAGAGCCTTGCATGGCTCGTTCTGTTAGTGCACATGGATGCTATGAGGTAGCGAGTCCACCATCGTTGCCTTCTCGAGGTACATGTTGATCCCTATTGTATCATACAAAATTAATCATCTCCACTTTGAGTGCCTTTAGAAATTTGTGGGATCGATTATGAAAGTTTCTTTTTTCCCCTCCATGTTTATTGTCTTGGCATCCAAATTATATGATCGTTTATGGTCTACTAAAGTTTCCATGAAAATCAAAGTAGTTCATTTGCTTGATATAAACATCATGCTCCCTTATTATGGTAATTTCTAAGCCTATTGTTCTTTCATGTGTATCACCTTTCCAATTGGTTTTTCATAAAAAATGCAGATGAAAATCTTTACGCCGTAAAGGATGCAACCACTGATACTTCCCCGACGGTTTCAAGAAGAGACATGGCAACCCAAATGAGCCCACAGGGTAGCACTCGCTCATCACCCAAAGGATCAACTTCTTTCTCTCTCTCCACCCCTTCTGCCTTACCTATCACGGAACTGCAAGGCACCCATTCCTCTAAATCAGAAGTGAGAGATGTGCAGATAGATGAAAGAGTGACCTTGACTAGGTGGTCAAAGAAGCCCGTGGCTGGAAACACCGGGAAGAGCTCAGAAATTGTGGATGACTGGAGCAAAAGAGCTGCTGACACTCGAACACCAACTTGGGATGTGACAGGGACGGCAAAGTGCATTTCCAAGTATGTCTACCTTGCTACAATCTCTGTCAGTTCTGTAATCTATAATCTTACATGCCTTTTTGTTCTCTGTTTAAACCCCAATTACATTCTTCCTTGAAGACCAGCTTTAAAAGATTGTAATATAATGCTTGATTTAACAAAAAGTATGAGCCTCATGTCAGTTTTCAGATGCTAAATTGTGTGTGGTATGCCTTTTGTCATCTCATAGATCTACCTAAGAAACTGCATCCAACTTATTACTTTAATCAAGTGAAAAGCGCAGTTAGATGGAAGGTTTATTACCTGAATGTTCAAGTTTATTTTTAGGTTCCAAAAACTGATCAATATTAGAGGAAATTGATGTTTACAGAACATATTTGATCGACATTTATATTTTGACTTCTTACTTTCACTTCTGCAGAATCAAAAGAGAAGAAGCCAAAATCACTGCATGGGAGAATCTGCAGAAGGCAAAAGCTGAGGCAGCCATAAGGAAACTAGAGGTTGCTTTCTTCTAGAATACTTCTGCTTTTCAACTGGAGTAATTAAAAAGGAATATACTGATGCTCTTTCTCTGGACAACAGTTTTTGGCTCTATTTATGTTAAATGGAACATACTTTTTGTAAGATAAAGCTGCTAAAAGAACTGATGGCTTTGATTGTCAATTTAATTATCTGTGGTGAAAACGCAACATATTAGCATGACCTAGGAACTTATCATGTGCATCCTCATTTCTAACACAACAATGTGTTTCAGATGAAGCTGGAAAAGAAGAGATCCTCATCAATGGACAAGATAATGAATAAGCTGAGATCAGCTCAGAAGAGAGCCCAAGAAATGAGAAGTTCAATGTTATCCAACCAGGCCCTTGAAGTTACAAGGCCCTCACATGAGACTACATCATTCTGTAGAACCCGACAGATGGGTTCATTGAGTGGCTGCTTCACCTGCCATGCTTTCTAATGCCTCGGCTTTCTCTACTGGTTCAATCAGGCCTGAAATGCTGGGTAACTTATGCTCGCAATCGTGATTTCTTTTGCAAATGTTTTGCATTACGTTTTCAAATTAGAAACTGCTAGCAAAAGAGCATTAACATGACATTGACTGAGGGACCCCTTGATCATCTAATAAGCTCCGGTTCAAATGCAAGTAGATGCACTTGCTGAACATGTTAGTTGTTTTTTCTCTCTACTTTTGGTACATAAGAGACCGCAGCATTGAAAGAGAAAATGGGTTTATAATGCTTGGTATGGGACCCTAGTTGCATTCCATGAACCAATTCACTTCGAGTACAGTTGTTTTTTTTTTTGTTATTTAAACAGACACTTCAAAGTTCAACCATAGAATGAACATGTGCTTTATAACAGTTGTTAATTGGCATCTAATCAAAGCGTGTTGAAGTAACACGTTTTGATTTTATGACAATTAACTTTCAAGGAACATCTTCGACTTGTTGAGTTACAAAGCATTTCACATTCATTTTAGTGCATTTAGAAGATGGAGATATTTCCAGTTAACACTCGAAAGCTTTTATTATTTGCATTTTGCATGCTGCTATTATAGTTTTAGGCTTACACGATTTCTATCTTATCTCTTAGCAGTACGAGGGAACAAAGACGACTGGAGATATGAATATTGTACAGGAAGAACCAATGAGTGGTTGAAGCAAAGTTAGTTTTGCATGAATGAAGAAACATTAGTATGACTAATAAAACCCGTGTGTGTAAATTAACCTTTGAAGTTTCTTTCTTACTATGTCAGTTTGCCATGGAATGAAAATATCATTCCTTCCTTTCCTTTTAGTTGAATATTAGATTTAGCCCTCCGATATTTCTCCATTTATATTTTCCTTTTTTTTTTTTTTTTTTATAAAACGTTATCTTCTCTTATCATATTCACAGTTATATGTCCAAAATTTGAATACTAACGTTGCGAATAGAATAAAGCGGGTTGAAAAAGTCGCCTCCTAATAGAATTTAGTATTATTAATCCAGATTTACAGACCAATATGTCAAATACCAACTATTATAAAAAAAATATCACTGTTATATATTGAGGGTAAATTTAGAGTGAAGAAATATGATAAATTAATTAACAAGTACTTAGATGTTTCATTAAATTCTAGATGGGTAAATTTAGAGTGAAGAAATATGATTAATTAATAAGTTTGTTATCATTTCATTCTCATCTGTTCATCAGATGACTAAGTTTTTAATTTCATAATCAAGAAATATTTTTAAAATCAAACCAAACCATATTCATAAAAGGAGTCTTTTTTTTTTGGTTAACTTATGAACATAAAGAAAATAAAATACTTTGTAGTAAATGGGGCTAGGTCCACAATTAATTCTAGAACTAACACTCTGAAAAGTAGATACATAGGGGAAATGGACACGTTTCATCCAAGTTCACATGGTGGAACCCAGGATTAATATAAATAAGTTTTATAATTGCTTTTTTTTATGTTTCAAATTCCGATAATTTTAAATAATAAAATTATATAAAAATAAACATCGACCTAATCAATTGCATATAGTTGATTCTCCCAGACATGTTTGGTGTTTTGTAGTGTGAAAGTTGACACCTAGAGTCGTTTTGATGAAATGAAATCCCCAGTCCGAATCTTATCTCCATTGCAACATTGCTTTCACGTCTCTAGAAAGAGCCCAAAGTTTGGATGATTGAGTCTCAGCAACAATACATAATACATCCCACCCTTGAAAATAGGACAAATTGTTGAAGAATATTGTCCCCGAGTGTCCTTCTTGTTCCACAGGAGGGGACCCTTTTTCCTCCCTAACATTCTAATCCCACCAACATATTTTAATATTCTTTTTTCTCTAACATTTAAACTTGGTTCCTGCACTTATCTCTATATCATTTCTCTTCCTTGATCCAACAATCCATTTTCTCTCTAAATGATTGTGTTTACGTTAATAAGTTAGTAGGGGTGGAATTAAAATTTTATAAAAAGGGACTATAATGGGATTAAAAATTTTGAGAGAGCTCATAATAAGATTTTCAAAAGATCGAACGGAATGTAGAACTAGTTTTATTTTTTTTTTCTAAAAACATCTATTTTATTACCATTTGAAAAAAGTTGGCTGGCCGACACCCCAAAACTCTTTGCGATGTTCCGCCCCTAATTTTTTTATGAAATGATGAGGTTTAATAGTTAGAAAGGTGTTCAATTTATACCTTTTTTCTAGTTTGGTGTTAATATTTTTTCGGGTCAAATTAGGTCCTAACGTTTCATTATGTTACTTAAATCAGTTTTTCCGTCACGTCTATTAAAAAAAATTTTGTTATCCAACCAGAACATGACGCGTGACCTATTTCTATTAATTTCTTTAATTTTTATTTTTAAAAGATCAAAAAATCTTTATAAACCCCCCAAAATCTTTGATTTCTTAAAAAATCCTATCCCTAAATCCCTAATTCATACCTTCCGACCACCGATTCAACCACCATCGGCCACCATTGTCTTCATTGGACCCTCACACCTAAAAACCCCATCATCTCGTCGTTCAAAATCGATGAATGAATTGTCGATTGCACCGTTGACGAACACCTAATAATGACAAAAAGATGTTGATTGAGTTTCGACTGACGGCTAGAAGGTGGGAGATGTCGAACGGTGAGGTACATGACACTTGGGCAGTGAACGGTGAACTACTGATGTGCGGGGATGCCGGACGGTGAGGGAGATGTGATTTTAGGGTTTGATTGAAAGAAATTAAAACTTTGAGATTTTAAAGAAGTTCATATTATTGAAGTAGTTCAAAAAAAAAGGCTAAGTGTCATGTTTTGATTGGATAACAAAAAAAATTTAACGTCTGTTAGCAAAAAATATAATCCGAGTAACAGAATGAAACGTTAAAACTCAATTTAGCTCGAAAAAAACATATGCAGTAAATTAAAAAAAATTGGTACATGTTGGTCACCTTTTTAACTTTTAAGCCAAGTGATGAATTGGATTTCTTAAATATAAATATTAATAAATTAAGTTTTGCAGATTATTTTTGAGTTTAAATATTTGAAAGATTCCTATATTTTTATAATAGTGATTTATAATTTTTGCAATTTTATTCGTGCAAAAAATAAGCATTATTGTAAGGAATGTTGTTGAGAGGGTTTATAATTTTCTCCGTGTAAAAGTTCAAAAATTTAGTAGAGTGATATTTATTATTTTTGGATTGTGATGGTAGATCAAAGGAGCTAA
This sequence comes from Hibiscus tridactylites, assembly GCA_958450335.1. NCBI lineage: Eukaryota > Viridiplantae > Streptophyta > Magnoliopsida > Malvales > Malvaceae > Hibiscus > Hibiscus tridactylites. The sequence goes on along the minus strand of OY288292.1, from coordinate 34,726,607 downwards.
ACTACTGTACATCTTATTTTTTTTATAAGAAAAATATTTTGATACATAATTTTTTTAAAATTTTAATTTACATAAGCTTTAAAATGTTAGGGTTTAGGAGTTTTGGTTGTAAGGGGTAGAATTTAAGGTTTATAGTTTGAATTTGAAGTTTAGAATTTGTGATTTAATTTTTAGATTTTATAGTTTAAATATGAATGGTTGTATAATTTTTTACACAATTTGTGTATAAAAAATATAATCTTTTTATAAATGTGATTAATTTTTATTTTATCTCAATTTTATGTTGAATATGTTTTCATCCACAAATTCTCAACATAACACATATTTTAAATAGACAAACATTACAATCAAATAACAACACGTACCGCAACGTATAATGAAAATGTAAACTGATATAAAGTTTTCGCATATATAAATCTGAGAAATTAAATTGTTTTAAAATTTAGGGAAAAAAACAAAAATTAACCCATAACTTAGAAAACACGCATGCAAATAATTTCTATCACGAAATGGTATATTGAATTCAGAATCAAAATCTTAGAAGTTTTAAATCAATTGATTGGTTCAAATGGTAAGCAGTTTGGTATCGTTTAAGCGAGTCTTGAGTTCTAAACAGTGATGGACTGAGAGGGGGCGGTTGCACCCTCTAAAAGTTTGAAATTCTTATACGATGTAGAAATTTTTTAGAATTTATCTACATATTTTCTATTAAAAATCTATTTTCGCCCCTCTAATTTTTTATAGGCTCGCCTCCAAACTTAAAGTTCTGTGTCCGTCCCTGATTCTAACCCTTATGTATATAAAAAAAATTAAAAATTTACCTACTAAAATTAAATGTATAACGTAGGTCGGTCTAATTAGTCAAAATTCTAGGAATGAAGAGGGTGAAAAATAGAAGTTTTTGGTATGTAGCAAAGATATTGGAATGACAGGTGTTTTGTTGTCTTATTTCAGCAACCCTGGATTCACATACTCTCATACATCCATTCATTGCAGGACAATTAAGAAAAATACAGCGTAGTTTGGGATTGGAAGCCACTATCTCACATGGGTTTTCTGATAACTTATTTATTTACTTTTATACCATTGTGTACTACTAAATTCGAACCGAGACTTTATAATATAAATTGTTATATTTTGATACATAATTCATCCTATTTAAACTATAAGTTTTAAAATTTAAATCTTTACTAAAACCTTAAATCAAAATCTAAACCCTAAACACAATATTATATTATAAGTCCTTGCAACCTACATATTTAAACCCTAAACTAAATCTATAAAGCCCAAAATTAACAAGTTTATGTAATTACCCAACTTGTGTACAGAAATATTTTTCATTAAAAAAACCCTTTGTTATTATTATTATTATTATTATGGTGCACCAGGAGGCAACCTACCCTTTTGCATCATTCTAGCTAACATTGGCCATCCTTGTCTTTGATTTCTTACGTTTTCTATTCAAAACTAAACGCTAAACAAAACAAAAAAGGATGCGGAACATCTATGGAGGGTTGCTTGATTATCATTTTAAATTATTTATACATATAAATAATTGAAAATATGAAAAATTATAAATATCCGCATTCAAAAGTTTAAATATGTAAATGTTATTTATATATTTTTTATACATATACACAAACTATTCATAATTCTCTTTACACATTCCTAAACATGCCATTATGATGCGTATGAGAAATATAGATAGAACGGATGCTGCTAACTTTCGGCTTTTGTATATATTGTGGCCTTTTTAGGTGCCCGACTGATGTGTATGTAATTTGTAACATCTTCTTGTTTTTTTAGATAATAAAACAAAACAATTGTAAAAAAAAAAAAGCTATTCATAAAATTTTCAAGTCTTTAAATTAAATATTATAATAATTCATAAATTTATAACCTAATATTAGAGCAACAATGAAACCTAGTAAGGTTGGGGTATTTTTGTTTGATGGTAGTTTTATTATCAAATTATTAAAGCTCACATCAATAAAATGAGATTTCAGTTTCCAAGTAAGCAGCTATTTTTAAATATATATATATATATATATATATATATATATATATATATATATATATATATTGACAAATTTTAAATCTAATACTAATCTTACTTAGAGGGGAGGGAAAAGTTAACTCTTGGGAAGGAAGGGGAGTGTGTTTAGTGGGTCTAGAACCCATGACCTAAGAGAATATAAGAGAACAAAGATGAAAAACTTGATAACCAATCAAATGTGCTTACTCTATTTTTAACTATACGACGACACAATTATAAATACAATATATATATATATATATATATATATATATACAATTTTCAATAAGAAAAATATAAAAGAAGACATAAAATATAAGCAACATGAATTATTTAATAAATTGGAAAATTCTATAGCGCTCGATAAGCTCTGATGAGTACCACTAACGACGAGCACCGATAATTTAATTTATAAAGATTTAAAATCTAAAGTACTCAACGCATAATTATAATTTTTTTAAAAAATTAAAAACTTAATTTAATTAAAATACATTTTGTTATTTTTAATTTTATATTAAACATTCTTTAATAAAAAAATCTATCCCCAAATCAAAGAACCCTAAGTACTTTTCTTTGAAATTAACCCATTTTCCGTCGCCACCGTTAGCCGCCGTCGCCGGTTATATTCGTCTTGCCCCATCGTCAGCCGGCTGCCGCCGTCGTTGATATCTCCTCTTTTGCAAGTAGGTAATTTATCCCCAATTCCACATTTAAAATTTAATTTAAACTTAATTCGATTTTAGTGTTTTTTCTTCAATTGCCGCCGTCACCGGCCACTCCCCGCACCCCTTTCTATTCGGCCACCCAACTTCCGAATCTCATAAACCTATATCCCCAAAAATTACATCCTATAATCCCTTAATTTTCAAACCCTAACCATAATCCAAACCCTGATTTTGAAAAATTAAGTACCTAATTTCAAAATTGAGTATCCTAACACCCATATTATAACCCCAATTATATTTTTAAAACCCCAATTTGTCTGTTAGAACCCTAAATTCCATTGTTGTTTCAAAATCCCCCAATCGCAGCTCGTCGCACGTACCAGTACAATAGTTTTAGCGTACCATACGTGGGTTTAACCATACCGGTACCGTATGCGTACCGGTACATATTTAACTCACTGGATTTTTTAGAAGCACCTGTACTGGTACGGTAGTGCAAGCATACCGGTACGGTTGCTCTTTTTCTGCACTTTGTTTCTTTAAGTGCGATCTGATTGCTTAAAATTTAACTTTTTAATGTAGACGATGGATCTAAATTTAACGCCTTTAAAATAATATACAACGATGAAGAGCAAGCGTCATATCAACATGTGCTCGGAAAGACAAACAATGAAGTACATTCATTATAATTACTTGAATTTTCAATAATAATGTTAAATTTTTTGTTAAGATTATTATTTTACGTACATATAGGAAAAGGCTGGAGTTGTACATGAGGAAAACATAAGAACTCCTTATCAGAATGTTTAGAAGTTCGAGACACTCATTCATTCGGTGCAAAATATTGAAAAGAAATTTGTTAAAATGAATGGCCAATTTATAAAATTTAATGGTCAATTTGAGAAACTAAATGACCAATTTAAAAAAATTAGTGGCCATATTAACATCGTGTAATGTTAAAAGTTCAATACAATATGGTGATTCAGTGAAAGGAGAAGGTATAAATAATACATCATTAAAGGGGGTGATTTAAAGAATAGACCAGAAGAGATTAATTTATATAGTGGTCTATTGAATGATGAGAGTTTAAAAAATAAATCGTACATGGAAGAACAATTAACTGTCGCAGCATTGAAGGAAGAAACTGGGAGTGGTATTAAAATACCGATTATATCTCCATTTATTAATTGTGATACTTATTTTTATTCTCCCTCATTAGAACCTATTGGTAAAAGAAAACGTGAAGTAATTTCAGAAGAAAAAATCAAGACTGATAGAGATGGTTTCCCAGAAATTCCTAAGGAGTTTTTTAACTTTGAATTTTGTCCCCATCGATTTCCTATTCAATTAGTTACGTTGAAGGAAACTCCAATAAGTAAAAAAAATGTGACCTAAAATGTCAAACGGTCCGAAGGCATTGTAAAAGAGTACAAGCTCTCAACAGAAAAAGAGTGTGAGATGTTCGAATACACGTTCTGATTTGACTGATGATCTGAAGTCGAAAGATGTGACATAAAAAAAAAGAGCTCGAACTTCTAAAGTGAATACAAAGGTATGCATAAATCATTCTTTATTGGCTATCTTTCATATTTTGCTTAAAAATAATATTTTTCGTATGATATGTAGATACAGGAAAACAACACTACTTGCAATGATACTGGAAAAACATCCAAGGTTGATAGTTCTGGAAAAAATGAGGTAGTAACGTGATCAAAAATATATTTTTTTTTGTGCGGTGAAAATTTGAAAGAAATTATGTACAACTATTTTATTTGAATTAAATATATGATCAATTATTATTCGATTGTGCAGGTTGGGAACAAGAACAAGGTTTGTAATCTTGAGATTGAACAAGGATCGAAAGATTTGTTCGTAGAAGCTCGAATCAAATTTAAAACAAAAAAGGTGTAAATTATACACACATTTTTTAATAGTTACATTTAATTTTCCAGTTATTATCATTTGTAAGAGTTAAATGTATTTCATGCAGTACAAATATGAGCCATGTGATCTCTTATCAGAAGAATGTAAGGAAATTGGTAGGATAAATGATGTGCACAAGCAATATTTTAAGTTCTTAACGCCTGAAGAAAGCAGAGTTTGCACGAATGTTGCTACTTGAAATGACAGATACAACACTCTTTACATGGCAAATAATAATCATGTGGACGTTGGCAATGCTTGCATTATTTTTTCAGAAAAGTGGTTATCTGATTGGGTATTATAGATATCTAACATGTTATAATAAATATTTATTTTGTTTATTATTAATATAAGTGTTTTTTTAATATTTAGTTTATCGATATCTATGTATACGATTTGTATTTTAGAGAAGAGCCTGTGTCAAATAAGTTATATTTGCCTCTATTCTTTCAAGTAAGAAATAATTTATGGAGTAGAAGTTACATTATTTTCAGTTGATGATTTCATGACATTTTTAAATTTAATGTTTGTCGCAGAGTTTGCTAGAAAATTTTACACATGATAAGAAGTCGGGAATGCAGCTAAGCCTTTTCAACTTTCATAACCGATGGATAGAGAATTTTATGCCTGTTGATAGTAGTAATGTTGAACATGTATATTTATACTTTGTTGTTTGCTTGTATGTAGTTACCAATGATTTTGAACTCACGTGATTTAGCATCTATATGTGCCTTTACATGATGCAAGAGGCAAACATTGATTTGTATTACTTATTGATGTTGCTGAGAGACATAATTACGTTTTGAACTATCTTGGAACTAATAGAGTGCGTAAACAGATTGCACAAAATATAGTAAGTTCATTACTCATTTATGAGAATAATAGAATTCATATAGTTTTTAACTATTAGTTTCTTAATTTTGTTTTGACTTATTATAACAGTTGAATAAAATTCTACTTTGGTTTGAGGGTCATGCTCATTTGGGTAGATTTTTTGAAGATGTTGTAAAATTTCCACTCCATTGTATAGAATTACTGAAGCAGCCAAATTTGTACGTTTTTAAAATTTAAAATAAAAGTTATTTTGAAGATATTTGTATGGTTTTTTTCTTAATTGATTAATTCATTTTATATTTGATTTGAAGATGGTTGCGGCATATACACATTAAAGTACATTGAATCCATAACAAATATGATTGGTCGAAAATTTTTTTCATGGTAAAATGTACCAAGTAGTTTCGTTTAGTCATCCTGTGATATTGATAACGTGGTATATCTATTGTGCAGACGCAGGAAATGAGAGTTGAATAATTGAGAACATTGACAAAATTTGTTTCCAGCAACCACAATGAATTTGACCTTTTCAAATGTCGTAAACTGCCAACAGAAGACCAAATAGTTGAGGATTAAGAAATTTTGAATGTTATTACTTAAATATTTTTTTAGGTTGTTCTCAACATTCTTTTTTTTTTACTTTTTATTTATTTATTTTTTATTTTTTGTGATGACTTAACATTTTCAGAGCTTGGTATATATGTGAGTAGTTATTATATATATATTTTTTATTTAACAAGGTAAATACTAGTTGATTCCAAAGATTAACTACAAAAAATACAATAAAAACTAAAAAATTTGAAACTTTGATTATTTTTTTTTTACAAAGAGAATTAAACTTTACTCATGCAAAAACTAAGATTCACTAACTAAACTTGTTCAACATTGAATTGAAGCAAATAATACGACTAAACAGATTTTATTTAGCTGAACACAAAAATTTGTTCCCTTTCCTCACACATTATTAATCTTTGAGTAGTTTGATTTTATTTTTTGTTACATGTCAATACTTTAATAATTAAAAATTTATCTTAACACTTAGTGCTTTGTCAAACTTTGCGTTTTTGAATCATGTCAGTACTTTAAAATTGTCACTTAAACACTTACCTCTTTTTACCATTACGCATAACAAAATATAGACAATGGGAAACAATCCATAGTAATAGAATAGCCAAGATAATATAGAAGTAGAAGCAATACATAATTCGCGTAATCCAAAACCCATAATAATCAACATATACTATAATTCATAATCAATAATTATCCACAACAAAATAAGCATAAATCCCACTAATCCAAAAGCATCAAGCTAAGCCTCCGGTGCATCACCGTCGCCATCGTCATCATCCTGAAGAAGCTGAACTGAATACTCCAATGTCTCAAGACGCTCATCAACTGCATTAAAACGACGCATAATGCGATTCTCCATCTAAGTGATCAACTCCGAAAGTGATGCCAAAAAAACATCTCCTTAGAGTGTTGGAGCAACTGCCTGACGAACCGGTCGAGGTGCTGGAACAGGTCGTGGACCGCGAGAAATCCACTCGCTGTTGACAAGTTCAAAATGAGCCCTTCGAAGAAAATAAAGCATCAATCTTATGTCCTAGATGAAAGATAATATCTATGGAACAATTTATTCTCTCTTTCTGAAAGATATGGATGAGGACACAACAATAATAAAAAGAGTTCACACAATCGGTGTGACGGTTGTTGATGATGTAAACTAGGTCAGCAAAAATTATTTGAGCAAGATTGATGCATCGGCAGTGCGAAAGCACTAAATCCACTAAGTATCGACAATCCTAATAGTAGAATACTTACCTCCGAATGGCCGAAACCACCAAGTGATAATCAAATGAAGAAAGTGGTCATGTGCATCTAGAGAAGTAATAAAGTCGGGGGCTGGAGAATTAACAATATGTTGATCCTCATTATCAAGACCGGTGTTTTCTAGACAGAGATGATTGGTAATTATTTGGGAATCTAGCAAAAAGGTCTTCCCCATAAGATAAGACTCTATGGCAATAACAGTGTCAACGGTTTCATCAATAATACAACGAGCGTTAGAAAAAAATCAGGTTAAAGTAAGATAATATTGGGGATTAAGCTTAAGCATGGCACAAAATTTCCATTGCCTCATATACCTTAGGTAAGAAAACCTAAAAGCAGAATCAAACATAAATTCAAAATCTACAACACGCTCATCCCGAATAATAAAATTTTTGAACATTTCAAAATTTTCCCTTTGTTTTTGTACTCATGGTTCATCCAAACTTCTATCGAACGAGGAAGGTAAAATATGTTAAGGTTCGAGATTCACTATGGGCTGACTCGCAGAAACTTCACTCATACGACAATGTTTTGTCGCAAGTTTAGATTTTGGTGCCATTTCAAATAAAAAAAGATTTACGGTTCTAGACACAGTAAGAAAAAATTCAAACTCTTGCGAAAACAATATGTACAATTTCAGTTCATAATATAGCAAATTCCTAGAAACTAATGTTAGAAAATAGGTGTTAATCCAAGAATAAATAATAAAATAGAATAATATTACTTAACGAACAATAAAAAAATATGAACAATACAACAATATAAAAATAAAACCGATTTGGAACCAAAAGAAACGTGTTGAGGCCTGCACGAACGCAGTTTTCTTAAGACAGATTTTCGGTCACTCCTATGGTGCTCGAGTTCATTGGTCGTCTGTCTCCCAGGATACAACAACATAAGATCAACCACAGTTGCACTACTGTGGAGATCACGAACTGACCCTTGCCTTCGCCTATCACCGAAAATCACTTGTAAAATCCACAGAGTAAAACAATAAAAATTTTCTGTGGTTTTGAGTTGTGTAAAACTTAGAAGGTTTACTCCCTATTTATAGGAGTGTCATGAGGGTATAAGTGGAAATTTTGACCTAATGGAGCATTCAATATTGAGAATCAATTGATTCTCCTATAAAGCAATTTCCAAAATTATTATCTGAATTAAAGGTAACTTCTAATATTCATCCTTTTAATTTCAAGATAAAATTTGGCAAATTTATGCTTTTATTTGAGGAAAATTCATTTTAAATTTGGGTCAAAATATCTGCAAGCCCACGAAGGACCAGACCGGTTCAGACATTTGCGTTACCCACGTCGTGCACGTCTGCACATTTACGAACCAACAATTGGTTCCACATTTTCCTCAACAACATTTGAATCAATTTCTTATTCAAAGCTCCAAAATTATCGAATTTTTCCAACAATCCCCCACATGAATGAAATTGATTTAATCAAAAACATTTTGACTCGATGTGGTGATAGATTCTACGATTGATAGCTGCATAGGATAGGTAGGTGTCCACCCTTGAACCTTCCCTTGTGAAAGTATATTTACTTTACTAGCTGACCAGTAGGCGTGATGTCATTGAACTGTTCTGCCGTTTGTGTAAACGATGATATACTTCACACAACTACCTCTCTGACAAGAGTATTAGTTCTCATGGGTATGTCCATATGGCCGTGGACATCGCCTGGTTCTGCAAGAGTTTGAAAAAACTATGCCCAATAGTCTCATTGAAGCGGCCCCACTTCACTCTCACATAGGTGACTTATGTTGCTTGACTAACAAAAGCACACAATGGTCATTAAAAGCATTGCTTAGCCTAAACCACTTTGATCACCGTTTACATCATAAGAATGGACTTGGGGATAAGAGCCCCTACAGTGACCGCACAGGTCTATGCAATTAGGTTGTCCCTTTGAACCTAGATCTTGGGATCTCCAGTCAACTAGGTAGGGTTTTCCTTCACATAGCACCTTAAATTTACATGGGCTTTAGTCTCATTCCTTTAGATGTTTTCTCAACTTGATCTCAATTTAACCCTTTGGTTAATGGATTCACAACGTTATTCTTTGATTTCAAAAAATCAATAGAGATAATTTTATTTAAGATCAGTTGTCTAACGGTATTATGTCGACAACGCATATGTCTCGACTTACCATTATACACAAAGCTCTATGTCCTACCTATTGTGGGCATTGGCTTTGGTCGTTCAGGAATATCCTTCAAGAAATTTCTAAAGCCATTCGACTTCTTTTCTATTATGGATTTGATTATAACCATTTTTCTTGAGAATTTCCATGACACGGTTCCTCTTCCCAAAGTGAAGACATATCCACTTATGCCTTTGATATCTTGAATATCAGATATCCAATCGCATCGGAGTATCCTTCTAAATAGAAGAATCTCTGGCATAATGCAATTCATAATCTCAAGTATATCTAAGATATCTCAATGCCCTCACAATCGCTTTCCAGTGATTTTCACTTGAATTGCTTGTGAATCTACTTGAACTGCTCACAGTAGAAACAATATCTGGTCTATTGAATCTACTTGGTCAACACTTTGGTCTTTGTTTTTGGACAAAAGTTGGCATGTATTTATTGGATTTCTGGCTATGCCAGAAACATCTTTGCCAAACTTCTCTTGTCCGCGTAGTGTGACTACGTCAATATGAGACCTTCAAGTGATCGTTTGGTTTGGATGCCCAAACTCAAATATGTTAATCTCATATTTTTCATGTCAATCTTGAATTTGACAAGTCTTTGGTACGTTTACCATTTTATTGTTGCTTCCAACAATGAATATGTTATTAACATACAAACATAGAATAATATATCCAATGTTAGTAGTTTTGACATATACACATTTATCACACTCATTTATCTTGAAGTCGTTTGTCATCATGACATTATCGAACTTCTCATGTCTTTACTTTGGTGCTTGTTTAAGTCTATACAAGGACTTCACCAACCTACATACTTTTCTCTCTTGACTTGAAACTACATAACCCTCAGGTTGTTCCATGTATATTTCTTCATCAAGATCTTCATTTAGAAAAGCTCTTTTAACATCTATTCGATGTACGTCTAGATTTCGCAAAGCGACAATTGTAAGTATCATACTTATGGAGGTTATCCTTGATACATGAGATTATGTATCGAAATAGTCAAGGCATTCGGTAACCTTTTATTACCAATCTGGCCTTATACTTATCAATTATTCCATCTACTTTCATTTTTCATTTCCGTTTGAAAATTCATTCAAAACTTAGTGGTTTAATTTACAAGGAAAGATCCACTAATTTCCACGTATGGTTTTGCATGATGGAATCAATTTCACTCTTAATGACATCCTTCCATAAGATGCTTTCAGATGAATGTATAACATTATTATACGTTTGAGATTCAACCTCTAACATAAAGTTTAGAAAAATGATCCAAAGAATTTTTCTACCCTTGCTCATTTACTTCTTTGCGGCTCTATTTCAAGCTCAAACCCTTGTTGATTATTTGAGTCATCTTTATCGATAATCTCCGAAGTTCGTTTCATTGAACTTTGACCAACTTCCCTAGCTTTACAAGGGAATACATCTTCCATTATCGTATGCTTGTGAATCTCAGGGTTCTTCGATTCATACACAAGAAATCGATATACATTGCTATGTTCTATATAGCCAATAAAATACAATCCATAATTTTTAGGGATCTATTCTCAGTTGCTTTAGTAATGGGTCATTACTTTTGCAAGATACCCCCACATTTTCAAGTAGTTGTAGGAAGGTTTAATTACCTTCCATAACTTATATGGTGTCTAGTCTCTTTAATTACGGGGAATCTTGTTTAAAAGGTAATTAGCTTATAGAACAACTTCCCCCACATGTTAGGCACATTATAGTACCAACGTTACTCATATAGAGCTTCTCCTCATCTTAAACCTTTAATTAAGTTTGGGATTCAACATCATGCTCATAGAGAACACTTTTCACTATAGCTTCGTCTTTACATTATTTTTGTGCTATCATCAATGAAGGTAATAAACATATTCCTTCAACCAATATGTTGTCATATCAATTGTTATGGCAATAACATTGCCCTCGTTTGAAAGTCTATAGTCTGAAGACTTGTTCCTCATCTTATGGCAATTGAAGCATTTTTTCCATGAAATTTTGCTTCTTGAACACACCGTCCAATTTACGGTTTGAAGTCGTTTTTGACTTCTACTATGTTTGCCATGATAATATTTATCTTAGCAATATTTACCTTAGTAACATTTGAAGGTGGTAACAATATTTACCTTATCCTCTCTAATAATAGGAGGATCATCCTTCAGATATTTAACTAGGTTTATCATGGTTAATTATGCAACATCTTTTGTTGTCATGTATGAAATTCTTTCCAATAAATTTCACTGATTTTTCCATTGTGTCACGTAGACACAATCCAGAACCAAGAATTATGAATCTGTTAAACGTTAGGAATTTAGTCAAAGACTAAAACCAGAAACATAAACATAATTTCTAACTTTTGTTAGACGACGGAGATTTAGTAAACTAAACCCCAAACAAAAGTTCACACGGTATTAATAGAAAGGACAATAATAAACAATGCACCAGGTAGGTAACTTATGAAAGAGAGGTGGTGCACTAGGCACGCTTAAATACCAAGTCTCTCAAAGAACCAATCCTAGACATGCATTTTTAAATTTTCTTTCAATCACCGTTTATGGATTTTATTCTTGAAATCATTCCAAGCATGGATGATCAATCGGAATCACTACCTTTGATTCACAACAATTTAGAATCTTTCATTTATGGTCCAACGACCCTCTCGATTCTTTAGCCATTTTTAAACATTGTGCACTTCATAACATGCATCAGAATAGGCTTTAAGAATTTAATTTTGACACAGAGAATCAAGTTCTTCTATGTTTTGATTCGAGACCTCAGTCAGAATCAGCGCTCTAAATTTGGTGACCAATGTTACTTTCCGAAATAAATTCACCAATTTATTTCAAGGTTGAATCATTCTAGATTCTCACGAAATTAAATCCAACGATTTATTTCCCTTAACAAGTTAGAATCAACACATGATTCTAGTACAGAAAATAAATTTAATAATTTATTTCCTTTTACACAAATTTAATCATATTTGATTTTTACGGAAATAAATTCGATGATTTATATTTCTTAACAAGTTAGAATCAACGCATGATTCTAGCATAGAAATAAATTTAATGATTTATTTCCTTTTACAAAAATTGAATCATACTTGATTCTTACGGAAATAAATTCAATGATTTATTTTCCTTAGAACGTTAGAATCATACAAGATTCTCTTGAAAATAAATCCAATGATTTATCTTCCTTTTCCAAAATTAGAATCAACACAAGATTCTAACGAAGAAATAAATTCAGTGATTTATTTCTCATATATCTTTTGTTAAATATTGGGATTAGTAACACTAAAACCCAAACCAAAGATATCAAGGCAACAAAATCAAAGGAAATGATCCTTTAATTTTTTTTTATTCTTATTTTAGAAAGATCACGTAAATCCGTTAAAACGACAGAAATTAATTTCTGAAACGAATTATTTACGAGATCTTTGTTTCCAAAACAAATCAAAATTTCGTCTGAATATCCTGTTCACCTCTATAAAATTTCTCAAAAGAAATTATTAGTAAAAAATAAATAATCCACAGTATTTCCATAAATGACATAAGATATCCTTTATTCATGCCATATTTACTATTTAATATTAAAGCCAAAAATGTAAGGTAATAAAATGATAAATAATATCTTGATTTAAGGCGTTAACATCACCATAAAAATAGCTTAATGATATTTTGACCAAACTTTATTAAGGAAAGTTAAAAATTACCTTAATACCATAATAAAAGTACCATGAATATTACTATAATGATGTAAAAATATATATATAAAGATTACCTTTAATAATACAATAATCACTTTGATTCTCACTAACCGAACAAGGCAACCTTTTTTTTTAAATTACATTTTTTCTTCTTCTTCATATTTAAGGTCAAAATAAAATTAGGTAATAATACCATAATCATATTTGCAACATAATAATGATTTTAATATTGTCATAAAAAATGCACACATGATTAATAAGGTAATATATCATATATTTAAAGATTTAAAATTACCTTATACCAAAACATCTTTCCAATAAAACATGCACAATGAGTTGTCCGTCATTGTACCACATGATTAGAGTTAGCAGTAGCTCAATCTTCTCACCTCATTAACGCAAATTTGGTCATGCTTTTAAGCATAATGTTCGTCTTGGATTCAAACTTTAGAAGAATTTGTCTTAAGATTGTTAGAAAATAGGTGTTAATCCAAGAATAAATAATAAAATAGAATAATATTACTTAACGAACAATAAAAAAATATGAACAATACAACAATATAAAAATAAAACCGATTTGGAACCAAAAGAAACGTGTTGAGGCCTGCACGAACGCAGTTTCCTTAAGACAGATTTTCGGCCACTCCTATGGTGCTCGAGTTCATTGGTCGTCTGTCTCCCAGGATACAACAACATAAGATCAACCACAGTTGCACTACTGTGGAGATCACGAACTGACCCTTGCCTTCGCCTATCACCGAAAATCACTTGTAAAATCCACAGAGTAAAACAATAAAAATTTTCTGTGGTTTTGAGTTGTGTAAAACTTAGAAGGTTTACTCCCTATTTATAGGAGTGTCATGAGGGTATAAGTGGAAATTTTGACCTAATGGAGCATTCAATATTGAGAATCAATTGATTCTCCTATAAAGCAATTTCCAAAATTATTATCTGAATTAAAGGTAACTTCTAATATTCATCCTTTTAATTTCAAGATAAAATTTGGCAAATTTATGCTTTTATTTGAGGAAAATTCATTTTAAATTTGAGTCAAAATATCTGCAAGCCCACGAAGGACCAGACCGGTTCAGACATTTGCGTTACCCACGTCGTGCACGTCTGCACATTTACGAACCAACAATTGGTTCCACATTTTCCTCAACAACATTTGAATCAATTTCTTATTCAAAGCTCCAAAATTATCGAATTTTTCCAACAACTAATATGCAGTACATTAAGGTTCTACAAAAAATAAAAATTAATATACACAAATGAACAAAATACTAAACAATGAACAAATATGAAAAATGAACAAAACACTAAACAAATGAACAAATGAAATAATAAATAGGAACAAATAAACAATATGCACATTATATGAACAAAACACTAAACAAAAATCCAAATTAACGTCAATTACTCAATATAGGTAGGTTTTACACCATTTCTCATTCTCGATATAGGTTTTACATTAATAAAATGATTTTACACTAAGAAAATAACTCCCAACATATGTGCAAACTATAATTTAAACTAAACCCAATATATGCAAACCATAAAATAAACGAAATAACTCCCAAAATTATCAAAATCATAAACTAAACCCAACTCAAAATGAGAAAATTAATAACTCACAAAATTATCAATGTGCAAACCAACTACATTACACCCAACATGTGCAAACTATAAAATAAACTAAAACCCTAACAAACCCTAACATTCAAATTTATAAAAATTGAAGGGTAGAACTTTGAAATACCTCAAAAAACTCGTAAAATAGGCGAAATAAGTGATGGGTATGCACACTCGTAGATTGAAAATGCAATCCTTGTGAATTCCGTGAAGATTGGGTGAGAATGTGAGAACTTTGCAGAGGGAAATCGTTTTTTAGGTTTGATTTTGGGGAAATTTTGATTAAAGGGCAGTTTACAGTACCAGGCCCGCGCGTACCGATACGGTTATTTTAATATAACAATTCAGTGTCCTCAAAGCGTACCGGTATATATATTGTACCGATACGGTAAGATCATTTTTAAAATTTCAGTGATCTCATAACGTACCAGTAAACCCACCATATCGATACGATTATTTCATTTAAAAATTTTCAGTGATCTCAACACGTACCGGTACACCTATCATATCGATACGGTTATTTCATTTAAAAAATTTCAGTGATCTCAACACGTACCGATACACCTACCGTATCGATACAATTATTTCATTTTATATTTTACAATGAGCTCAAAACATATCGATACATCTACCGTGTCGATACGATTATTTCATTTAAAAAATTCTATTGACCTATTCTCATATCGATAAAAAACTACCTTTTAATCTTAGGGGTTACGGTTGTTTTTAAGGGTTTAGAATTTAGGAGTTTAGGTATTAGGGTTTATAATTTAAGTTGGTATTTATAATTTAACGATTTTGGTTTAAGGTTTAGTGTGTAAGTGTTAGGGTGCTAGTGTTAGGAGTTAGAAAATTAGGATTTACGTCTTATAAGGTAAAAATACAACCCTCTTTTGAT
The DNA here is from genome assembly GCA_958450335.1 of Hibiscus tridactylites. Classification (NCBI taxonomy): domain Eukaryota; kingdom Viridiplantae; phylum Streptophyta; class Magnoliopsida; order Malvales; family Malvaceae; genus Hibiscus; species Hibiscus tridactylites. The sequence continues at coordinate 34,710,917 of OY288292.1, read as the reverse complement.
TCATGCAATCGCACTAATAATTAAAAATAAACTAAAAAATACATCCCTCTTCCAATTCAAATTCTATCTCATATATACAAAAAAATATGAATTAACCGGATAAAACTGTTACACAAACCAACTTCATAAAACCTAAAAGATTAAAACTTAACAATCCTAAATATAACTAGTAATTCTTACATGTTTAACTATAAATAACATAACCAAACTAAATCTCCCAATGGACAGAGAAAAAAATAATAAATGCAACCCTCTTTTGATTCATGTTGTAGTTGCTTCAAATTTTGATATGTTATCGAGGCACGCTCAGACATAGTCATGTTTATCATGATAGAGAAAAATCGTAAAAATTAACATTAACAATCGAACTAATAAATAAACTAAAATGTGTTTTAAGTCAATGAATGCTTGACTTACAAGAACAAAGATCACAATCTTTTGGACGAGACTGTATACTACCAATCATTCTTTGGTTGCCGATCTAAAATAGTTGGATCCTTTTCCTTATTTTTCAATTCAAGAGTATATGGAGGCTGTGAAAAAATATTATCAATATAAATAACAACAAAACATAATTATTTGAATAATTCATATTTAATTACCTTCGAGATGTCATTTTCTTTGTATGTGTTAGGTATATATACAGCTAATTTTAATTTCTGACGTGCATCAGTATGACTCGTATCCTCATCAAAAGGCTTGTTCGAAGAAGGTTCAGATGTTTTATACGAGTCCAAGGTGACATCTTCATCATATGAACACATTTGGGTTGGACGATGAATCTCGGCGCTTCGTTCTCTTGAGTTTTCCTCTTCCTGTTTGAAGAACTATAGGATCGCCAATTCCAAGAGTCTCTTTACCTTTAGTGATCCTTTTTTTACATCCCACTTTCATCGTTTGCAATTTTAGACTCCTATTTACAAACTGATCTTTAACTTCATTGAAAGTCTTCAATATCTGTGATGCACGGTGACATATAGACATACAATAAGAGGCTAGAGTGGAATATCTGACTTGAACTATTGCTGGAGTATTATCTTCGAAATCTACATTCTTATTTTCAAATCCAACATCTTTCTTCGCATAAATAGTCCACCGTTTCATTATGCATCCTTGGGGTATTTCCTTCACCTCTTCATATTTCAACACGACAAACATATGGCGACATGAAAATCCAACGTGTGATATTTTTAAGTACAAGATACCACTTCTCCTTTTCAACATGCTCTAGCCAATAACACATAGACTCATTTTACACTTCACTTTTTTGACCAAATAATAACTTTCATACGATATTTCTTTGCATAATGTAGCAAAAGAATTTTGCGTATATGCCTTGGCTGCATTACGCTTGAGAGTTCCCAACACACCGTCACAACACGGTTCTTCAACAAATGTTTTGTAATCTTGATGGGATTCCTCCCATCTTAGAGATTGCAGCTGTCTATGGTAGTTCTCAACAAATCGGTACAACATCACCTTTTTGTCCAACCAAGTTTTCAGCGTTCTATTTATTGATTCACACCGTTGAGTAGTCATCATTGATGCACACCAAAAATATTTATTAATTAGGTTATATACAATAAATAATATATCATATACAATTTAAGTGTACATAATGTTACATGCATAAAAATATCCTTGCAAATATGTTTCTGCTCATTTTTCTTTATCTTCACACAATTCTTTTACCCATTTTCTTCCTTGAACTTTGTGCTTGTCCATTAATTCTTTCCAGACCCTTTCAAAATCATATGGCGTTCTACACTTTTCAGCGCATCTCAAAACTCATCAAGAAAATTATGATCTGTATGGGAATTCATATTCCTCATGATATGCCACAAACACAATCTATATTTTTCCCCGGGTAGAACTTGAGAAATGGCATTTGCCATTGCCTTATCTCTATCAGTAATAACAGTAAGTGGTTTGCACTCATCCCCTATTTCAATCAATTGTTGTAATACCCACACATAAGTATCATCTTTCTCGTTCACAACCAATGCACATTCAAATGGCATTGTGTAGAATTAATGTTTTGATATAATATTTGAAAAATGTTTTGGACTAATTTAAAAAGAATTCAAAACTATTTTCAAAGTCTAAATAACTTGAAACTATGTTTAGGGATGTTTTCAAAAGTCAAACTACACAAAACCATCCAGGTGTTTCGAAACACCCTTAGGTGTTTTGATACGGGGTATTCCAGTAGCAAAAACGTTTCGATACTGGTATCGAAACGGGCCTTTCCTGGATGAGAATTTTGCCCAGCGTTTTGATACGGTTTATGCCATTTCGATATGCCTACGTGGCATCGACCACAACGGTCATAAACCTCAACGGCTATTTCCCAACTAACATTGAAATACAGATCGTTTCGATACGGAGACAGGCGTTTCGATACGGGTGTTTCAAAACGGCCAAGGGCATTTCGATACGGGTCCTGCATCAGACTACAACGGCTCTTTCTACTTAAAGGGTGTTTCGAAACGGTGAGCTGCAGAATTGCATTTATGGTGGGAAATAAAGTCCTCAACGGCTCCAATTCAACCCCAACGACTAGTATCGGCTACAAACTCATCAAGGAGTATAAAAGGGACCTCCAAGCATCAAGATATGGTTAATGCTTCAATTGTCAATCAACAAATGATCAAAAAGTGTCTTTGTACTTAAATTGTCAATTCTTGTATAGACAAACACTAGTGAGTCAAAATTGTCAAATTTGCTCAAGTGTTTTAGGTTTTGGGTGAGTGCATTATTGGGCAAACAAATACCTATTAGAGGGATTTAAGTTTGCATATTTCTTTTCTCTTGTAAAGAGAGTTTGATCAAGGCTTTGGGTAGAAAGATTGATCGGTGTATATGGGTTTCCTCCTAAGCCTAGAAAAGGGGACGGATCAATAGTGGATTGATTGGAAATCCTTAGTGGGAAGCTAAGGTAGTGGATGTAGACCTTGGTTGGAAGGTTGAACCACTCTAAAATCATTGTGTCATTTATTTTCTAGCTTCCATACCACATCCACCCAATATTCCACCTCTCCACCACTTGCTAAGCAAGATCGGTTGAAGGAATCGAGCACCCTACAACTCAACACATTGTTTTTCGATGTTGATTTACACCAATTAAAACAACGAACGGCTTGTTATATGTGTTGCACTTGTAAGTCGTATCAAATGCGAGTACATGACCGAATTTTTTGTAGTCGGCACGCGATATACCCTTGCACCAGAACAACTTCTCCAAGTGTCCGAATTCATCTCTCGTGTGCCTAACAAAGAAAAAAGGATCGGATTATTGCTTTCCATATAAATACGCCACCACTGTTTCAGCATCACCATCTTGTACTTCTTCTCGTTTAATTCTATATAGATAATTGTACAAATCCTTCGGTAGAAAACCAACATTTTGAATTGAACCAGCTTCGTTCACGAGATTTCTCATTATCTTACTTGGAGTAATTCCAGAGTGGTGCATGCTTTTAATCTTAAGTTCGTCTAACTCACTAATTTTTCGGAATGACCTACAAAATAAAGGATTAACAGAACATTATATATATATATATATAAGGTAGAGGTTAGTATATAACAATTTACTTATTTATAAATTATATACCTGATATAAGCAACTTGTGTTGCCTGAACCATATCATGGTTATGTTCCGCGTGAAATTTAACAACTTTTCAATATTGATACCCTTCGTCCAATTTGAATCTAGTAAATGCTCCACATCTAACTTTGATGTCTGGTCTTTGTTCACGTTTTCTGTTTGGAAAGTTAATCCACCCTTCCTCTCTATATCCTTCCTTACGACACACCATTCTCTTTGCAATTATATGACCACCAGCTCGACTTTTCAATGTTTGGTCGACTCGAACTCCAAAACCTTTCACTTTGGCATAGGTATGCTAAAATTTAATACAATAATCCAAAGTCTTCCACTTTAGCATACTCATATCATTCTCATCGTAATCTTTTAATTATTTCCCAATCTTGTCCCATATGCTTTCATCAATGAAGTAGTCAAGGGCCTTCTCATCATATATTTGTTTGACATCTTCAACATGATGGTCAGTTTGTTCTTCTTCAGAATTAATTTCATAATCTCCATCCTCGTTACAATGTTCCAACTCTATAGCTTGAATTTTGGTATCTTCGTTATCAACCATCTCGAAAAAATCTGTAATTTAATGAAATAACAGAAATTATAAAATTACTAAGCACAAAATTTCTAAATAGCAACTTAAGAAATCAGTGAGTTAAATATGTACCGGTACGCATAGGGTACTAGTACGGTTAAACCCGCATACCGGTACGCTAAAACCACCATATCGGTAAGTGTGGCGGGCTGCGATTGGGGGATTTTAAAATGGTAATGGGATTTAGGGTTCTTATAGATAAATTGAGGTTTTAAAAATATAATTGAGGTCATAATATGGGTGTTAGGATACTCAATTTTGGAATTAGGTACTCAAATTTTCAAAATTAGGGTTTAGATTATGGTTAGGGTTTGAAAATTAGAGGATTATAGGATGTAATTTTTGGGATATAGGTTTAGGGATCTCAGAATTGGGTGTCCGAATAGAAAGGGGGTGCGGGGGAGTGGCCGGTGATGGCGACAATTGAAGGAAAAACACCAAAATCGAATCAAGTTTAAATTAAATTTCAAATGCGAAATTGGGGATAAATTACCTACTTGCAAAAGGGGAGATATCAATGACGGCAGCGGCCGACCGACGACGTGGCAAGACGAATATGGCTGGCAATGGCGGCTAACGGCGGCGGCAAATGGGTTAATTTTAAAGAAAAGTACTTAGGGTTCTTTGATTTGAAGATAGATTTTTTTATTAAAGAATGTTTAATATAAAATTAAAAATAACAAAATGTATTTTAATTAAATCACGGTTTTAATTTAAAAAAAATATAATTATGCGGTGAGAACTTTAGATTTTAAATTTTTATAAATTAATTTATTAGTGCTCATCGATGCTCGACGTTAGTGGTGCACATCAGTGCTCGACGAGCGAGCCAGACTTATCCTAATAAATTACCCAAAAATGAGCCCTAAAACATTAAGGATAAATATTCTATACACATGCGGTGGAAACTGAAAGTTTCCACAAGCGCCTTAGTTGTAGGGTATAGAGAGTTAGTTTAGGGTATAAGGTTTAGGGGTTTAGATGTATGAGGTTAGAATTTAGGGATAGTTGTTTCAATTTAAGGTTTAGGGTTATGATTTAAGGTTTATAGGTTAAAACTTAAATCCTCACCATATTACCCTAAAAACTAAACCCTAACCTATAAACCCTAAATTATAACCATAAACCTTAAATTGAAATAAATATCCCTAAATTTTAAACCCCTACACCTAAACCCCTAAACTCTATACTCTAAACTAACCCCTATACCCTAAAACTAAGGCGCTTGTGGAAATTTCAGTTTCCATCGCCAGTGTATAGAATATTAATCCAAACATTAATTAGTTATCCAATAGCCAGTTACTTCAAAATATAAATCGATCAATCCTATTGTAATAGGTTATTATTTGTCTTTGTTAATTTGAATGTTTATTAAATTAAATAAAATAATTTTAATCCCTTAGTGTTTAACCCTAATTCGTTCCTGCTGAGGTGTTAAATGTTACCTAAACTAGTAGTTGTGTGTATTAAATAGTCCCTGACAATGTATATCCATTTTGTTTATAGCTTTCTAATAAATGGCGGGAGAGAGTAATTACTTAATTAGGAAGGTGACGTGGATAGCCACGTAGGAGGGGTAGTTGACCACGTAGACATGAATATCACGTGAAGAGGTGTTGCCAATGCGGGAAAACCACTACAATATCCTCCCCCACCGCTTTGTCAGTCTTTCACGTGCCTTTTCCCCATGCATTTCTCTTCTCCCTCAAGCTTCTCAATACGGTGTATTCTTTTATTATTTTTCTAAATTTGAAACTAATTAATTTAAACCTAGTTAAAAAGTATTTTTATTAATAAAATATAAATATATATTTTAAATAATCTAAAGTTGATTATAAGGTAATATATGTTCATAAATATCTTTAACTCTTTAATAATGCACACATCATGCAGACAAAACGATTGAACGTGTGTCTCATAAGATGAACATCAATTATTTTTTTATTGTGACAACTTGTTTAGTTCAAATGTAAATATTTTTATAATACACTAAATTCAAATTAATGTATAAATTCATACGCTACTCTTATTAGTCAATAATACATTAAAAACCTTTTTGGAAAAAATAAGAACATATTTGATAATATATAATAACTTTGTACTGTAATTGAATAAAATGAGACTTTTAAGTTAAAAAAATTAAACATTTGTTGATTTGATGTATACGTGGTAAGTTAATTTTTGAATAAAAATTAATATAGTACGACTCAAAATTTATGAAATACAACAATATTTTTTTTTCATTTTCTTTACTACTTGCCTATAATTAATTTTTTATTTTTTAAATAAACTTTTAATTCAATTCATTTTGAAACCTTTCTGTTCTGAATCATATAGAGATTACTCATATTACCCATGTTCAAAATCACCCCAACCATCGATTAATCATCCTCTAACACTTTATTATTAGTGTTGAGCTCGTTAATGAAATGTCTTACTATTATATCAAGCCAAGCAGGAAAAAAAAAGTTAAGATCCTATTTTGAGTAAAGGTCTATCCCGGGACGGAGCTACATGCCCCAACCCTAAGAATTTTTTTTCACCTATGTCCTTTTATATATATATATTAAAAAAATAGTTTATTTTTGAGTTTGTTACTTATTTTTAAACATTTATGTTTTACCTTCAACCCCACATCTTGGTTTCGTCTCTGGGTCTATTAACCTACTTTCATGGTAAACAAATATACAAAGATATATTCTTGGGCATTAGCCTTTCAACTCCACTCATACATGCATAGTTGTTTTTATGTTTTCCAATGAGCTAAGTGTGGTCTGGTTGCAGTTTCATTTGGTGTAGGATTCGGCACATTTGGCCCCCTTGTTAACTTCTTCTCCTTTGTTTGGATGTAGTGCATTAACATAGAGGTGGGCAGAGTTACACATACAGATGCATGCATGGAACAATATATGTTATTCTATCAATAGCAATACAACATGGAATCAATGCTTATACTCCAACAAGTCCTTAATTAATGAGCATCTCCGAATTGCTCAAGGTTTTGAGGAGCTAATTGATATGGAAGAAAGCCCCCGTTTGATATTCCAACGGGGAACCCTATCCTGTTATTAGCACCAGCTCTCTCCAATGACTGCACTTGACTCTTCAAGAACTTCACGTAGTGAATTGCCTCGTCTAACATCGATGCCGTGTCCATTTTTGTTCCGCCGGGAACAAGTCTTTGAAGTATCCTTATTCGCTCGCTAATCCTCTCCCGACGGTGCCTGGCTGCCACGCTCTGAGGGTCCTTTGATATCTTCACGTTCCTTCTCTTCGGAGGCTTCACCGATTCAGGGTCTATATGAATCGGCTGCATTGCTGCCATCCGGAAGATCATCTCCCTCATCGCCGACATCGAATTCTTCTTTTGGGAAGGGGACGGGGTGGCGGCTAATGCTTCCTGAACCGACGTTGATCCGGCGAATGAAACAGTGCCCGGGGCTGGAAGGTTTATAAACGGCGGTGGTGAGGGTGAACTGAAATGCGGCAACACATTGGTTGGAGCGGCAAGTTCAAGGACGTTGTTGTAGACATCGTAGAATTCAGGGAGCTTGTCGACCTGCATCATCGTCGCAGGATTAATTTCCATGGCTTCTTTCAGTGTTTGAGTTACAGTAGAAAAGAGAAAGGGAGTTATATTTGATCCAGAAGGAGGAGCTGAACTGATAGACAGAGGGATGGGGAAGATAAAAGAGAAGAGTGCAAGAATAGGAGTTTTATCAGAATTTTGCAGTCAATGAATGAAACAGATGAATTGCACTACAAGCATGCCCTAATTGACCCACTATATTATCGGGAATAAAATAATATATTATCGGGAACAAGCTATCAATCTAGTGGGATGACTCGCAACTTGTATAACATAAATATAGGATAAAATTTTTCTGCAATTTTATATATATCTCAACACTAAAAAATATTAAAAAATTAAATTTCAAGTCTTAACTCTACATTTTAAATCTTAAACGCTACACTCTATACCTTAGAAAATACATCATACTCTAAACTCTCTAAACTCTAACTTTAAACTCTAAATTTTAAACCTAATTTTAAATGTGGGACATAAATAAGGACACCGAAAAGAGCAAAAAAAAAATCATCCATAAATAGATAGACAGTTTTGTTTAATTATTTTACAGGAGTAGTATATATTTTTAAAACCTTACAGAGTTGTTGAGGTTTTATTCATGGAACCACATCAAACATTATGGGGGTGGACCCAAAATTTTATGTTAGGGGCCGTAAATTAAAAAAATTTAAAAAAGATAAACTTATATAATTTTAGGTGGGTAAAAATAAATTTTTAATATAAAATATATAAAAAAATTATTTTTTTTAAATCATGAATTATAAATTTTTAGAGAACGATTACCTCCTGCAGTACCTTTCGGTCTATCCCTATGATGAAGCATGCCCCTAATTGACACAATTTATCTGGACAATTCTAAATCAATTGTAGTCGATCATCATTTGTACAATAAATTATACATTGTTTCATATTGTCAAGGCAAAACCGGATGTGTGCAACATGTCGGAACTGACTACTCAAATCTAGTATAGAATATAAATTCACCCATCATGATATTAGAGGCGTACAAAATTCTACTTGTAAAAATCAAGTTATTTGATTTCACTCAACGCGAGAAAAATTTAATTTATCTTGATTGTAATTTTACAAATTCAAATCGATTGAAAAAAAAATCAAATAAAAAATGTTTTTTTAAATTCAAGTTGGGTCTCTCAATCCTTCTTGAAAAAATATAAAAAATATGTATGCGTATTGTATATGGTTATAGAAAGCCGTTTAAATCAGAACTAGTTAGTGTCGTAACATTATAAATGTTTACAATAAAATTTGAACAACTCGACTCTACTTTACTTGACTCAAATTTCATAAACTTGTCTAGACTTAAAAAAATTTAAATAAAATTTAAATTATGAAATAAGACTAGTCAATTTAACTATTTTTTTTAACTCAACTAGATCCAATACTAACCCCTAATCTTAGTCAGCTTTAAATATAAAGTATGTATAATTTTATTTTTTTTAATTTTAACATCTTTTCAAAAAAATATTATTAGTTTATTTGTTGGATTTTTACGTTATATACGGTTATTTATGGAATTGTCTAACATTTTTTACGTTATTGAATTGTCAACACATTACGTACATTTATTAATAGGGAAATATTTTATTTATGGAAATATTTTATTTACAGACGGTGAAAACAAAAAAATTTAAATATGTCATAGTTTTAAGATTTAGAGATTTAATTTAGGATTTTAATGTTTATAATTTAGGAGTTATTGTGAAAATTTAGGGTTTAGGTTGTAGGAATTAAGGGTTCAAGTTTTAATCTATAAACTCTAAAACTTAACTATAACCCCTAAATTCTAACCACAACCCCTAAATTCAAAACTCATGAACCCTAAACTAAATCTATAAACTATAAAATTATAATGTTCGCAGAAACTAAATCTATATGGGTAATTATTCCATACATAAGCACTTTGTGGAAACTTAATTTGTTCACACAAGCGCCTTAGTTTTAAGATTTATGGACTCTATTTAAGGTTTGGGGGGTTTAAATGTAGTAATTTTGAAATTAGGGGGTGTTGATAGAATTTTAGGCCTAGGGTTAAAATTTAGGGTTCATAAGTTAAACTTAAATCTACAATCATATTACCCTAAACTCTAAACCTAAATTATAAATCCTAAAATTAAGGCGATTGTGAAAATAAGAAGTTTTTACCGCATGTATATGGAAAATAATTCAATGTATATATGAAAAAGATGTTAATTGCTGCAGTTGGGTTCGATGGGGCAATTTGAGTCCCCACCAATATCTGAAAGGGCTTCCGATCTAACAAACACAAAATAAGTGCTCTTCCGGTGCATGAATCTTTACTTTGATTTTAGTCTAGAAATTGTATAAATAAATTTTAAGATGTGAACTTCGATTCTATTTAATTATTTTAAAAATATCTTATTAATTTAGGTTGAAAGTATTATTGATGTACAACAAATGAGATAATGATTTAAAATGATCTGAAAAATGACTAAGAATGTAAAGTTGATGAAGTTTGGAAAGAAAAGATTTTCCGGTGGTTTTATTCAGGAGAGAATGAATAGAGTTCATAGAGAGTGGAGAGAGTCGCCTTCCTTCATTGGTGAGACACAGCTTCATTATATACTATGAATAAAATTTATTACAATATGATTCTCGAATGAGAAGCAACATGGACGTTCGTTTAAGGTTTTATTTTTTACTTTTACAACTTTAATAATTTCAATAGTAGTAATTCAGTTGGTTAATGTTGTTTTTTATTATTTTAATTATATATAAGGTGTTTTTTTAAAGAAAACACTAAAAATAATAATTTGTTAATAAAATATTAAATTAATTGCTAAAGTAAAAAAAATACTTTATAATGTTAATAAGCTAGATAATTGTTATTATGAATCTATTTTATTAATTTCTTAACCTTTGCATGTTATGTGACACAGTGACAGACTTATCAGATTGTCCAATTCATAGATTATATTGTTTAGATGGATGATGGTTGGTGACAGAACACTTCTTTCGAACGGAGGGTACAACTTACAAGCATACGTCATTGTAAATGTGATATCAGAATTTGTATAACAAAATTATAATAATTATATTTTTGGAAGAAAAAAAATTAAAATTAAATATTATATACTAAAAAAATATTATAACAGTAGACACAAGTGGTTAAAAGCTCTTAGTAGGAATAATTTTTTTCTTTTCTCTCCTCCTAGATAAGAATTATTAAAAAAATCTTATAACATAGTAATAAATTTGAGAATGAATCTAGGTAAAGAAAACTTATCAATCAGAATTCAGATTTAACGAAAAGATGTTGAGTGAAAATTAAAATATTAGTACCAGATAATCTAAAGATATTATAATATGGGGAAATTCTAAGTATTGGTTAAAATTAAGAATAAAATAAAAAAGAATACCCACAACAATTACACACTCATTCACATGACAGGTGTCAGAAAACCCACTACACCTAAGACCAAACACCCCTTTTAAATGAGTCTCTCTTTCTTGTTCTTCTTTTGGTACTCAATTCTGGAGGTGGTGGGAATAAGGTGCCAATGAGGATGGGATGCCCACGTGGCGATGGTCCTGTGGTAGGCCCCACTATCACTGTATTATTCCACATGCTTCTTCCCTTTTTTATTTATTTTATCTTCTCTTTTATTATTACAGCCTAAATAAATAAACCCCACCCGCTGCTTTTACCTATGTTTGCACTGATACGTATTCATATATGGGTATAGGTATACAAACGAAAAAGAGAAACGATAATTTTAAAAATTACAGGTACGAGTACAGTTAGGGTACAATAAATATAAAATAAATTTTATATTCTAAAAAATGTAAAAATAAAAAATTATATGAAAATCACATGAATATGACATCACACTTATTTATATATTTATGGTTGATTTATGTAAGCAAAATACTGTCGAAAAGAAACAAAAAAAATAAAAAAAGTGTGAGATAATAAAAAAATTAAAAAATAGGGAGATGAAATATTAAAGAGTACCCAAGTGTATTTAACATATCACCGGTACAAGAATATATCGAATACATGATACATTATTATATTGAAGTACCCATAGGCTTTCACTCCCTCCGTTACGCCTTTCGAGATGGATCAGGTTTCGTTTCTGACGCCTACCTTCGTTGTTGCGCTGGAATTGGTGACCCAATTCCAACCCTAGGAGTCAATCACGCTTTATTCTCCTCGTCTATTTTATTTTTTATGTTTATATTTGACACTAAAAATTTAAATTTTAAGTTTAAAATTAAAATTAAAACTTAAAAATAGTGTTGATCACTTATATAAATAAGTCTTTTGAATGGCGGTACTTGGATTGTTTAGAAAGACACATGATTCAGGTTGTATGCTCTTAGGAGTCTGGCCTGTATTTTTCTTGCCTTTATTTGAGGATTTATGGCTCATTATAAGAGGCTGGATGAGGTGAAGACACGTGTCAACCGAAGAGGACAAATGTGTTAGTGAGCTAGAATTGCTGTGACTCAAGCATTGACACAAATCACGTGCATCGTCACGTGATCCGGATAGCGATTGCATGTCGAGTCCTTAGTGGAATGGCTTTGGCTCTGGTGGTATGTGTGAAAAAAGTTTTTTTTGGTGTGGAGAAACAATGATGGTGTTGGAAAATATTTTGAAAATGGGGTGAAATGGAGAAAGGATTGTAGGAGTCGCCATCGGCCACTATGGTAGGCCAGACACCGTTAAAAATCAACCAGAGATTCAAAATATTTCGGTTCGGGAGTCGGTTACGCGTGGGGAAGGATTAGCACTCCCACAGCGCCCAAAATTGGTACCGCGTTGATTAAGTGTTGTCTTGCAAGAAGATAAAAAAAATTCAAATTTAATTTAATTTTTAATCCCAAAAAGGTCTAAGGAGAATATTTCTTCATTTACGATAGCCGAGGAAGATGACACCTGAATAGGTCAGGATACCACTTTCAAATCGGTTTCCGAAATAAAGTGAAAAATATCCCTTAAATACCAAAATAAATTTAAAATTTTTAGAATAAATACAAAAGTATATTCGAAGGAGAAAATACTATATGTGACAATAACATGACATAATTTACATAGTTATAGATATACACACATTATTATTATATGTTTACAATACACATATATTATATAGTAAAATAATATACACATATTATCATATATACATGATGTATGAAATATGCACAAATAAGTACATAAAATTAAATAGGGAATTATATGAGCAAACAATCTAAATAAGGTATAAAATCAATAAAATATTATATAATGATAGATTCTAAATTACTATATGTATTTAATTTACTTCCCTAATTATATATTTAAAACATGTTTACATATAAAAAGAAAATATATATATATATATATATATATATACATTTACGTATAAAAAGAAAATATATATATATATATATATATATATATACATTTACGTATAAAAAGAAAAGGGATAATAATAATAACAATAATAATAATAATAACAATAATAATAATAATAATAAAACAGTGACTAAACTGAAATAAAATACAAACTGAGAGACAAAACTGTAAAGAATAACAAAGTGAGAGAACCAAACACGTAATTAACCCATCAATTGAAAATACGCAGATCCATCAGGTCGGGTCAGGCTCGAGCGCGCGGGTTGGGATTCAAAACGCCGTCGTTCTGTTTGGTATATAAATACCCTATTTTGCTAAAAAATTCATTTTTGCTTTGATAACCAAAAAAAACTCTAAATACACTCTCAACCTCGTCTGCCCAAGCCCGGTGCCGGCCACCATCTCTGCCGGGAGCGCCGCCCTCATCAGCGTCGGAGACCGCCGCCTCTGGCGGCCGGAACTACATGCAAGGACGTCGTTTCAATCGGGTAAGCCTCCTAAACCTTTTTTGTGGTTTTTTTCCTCGAAACTGGCTTGCTTTTTTATATATTTTTTGTTCGAATCCGAAAAATCTCCTTTTTTATTTCATCAAAAAAAGAGTCCCCATTTCGATTACATACATTGGGTTTTTTATACCCGAAATTTACAACATAAAAAGTAAAGCAAGTTGCATTTTTGCAGGGCAATGGGCGGTGGAGGCAACGTGGCGGTCGTTGGTTGGTTGTCTGGACGGTGGTGGCTCGGCTTAGCGGCGGCGGCTCGAACAGTTGGCGGCTGAAGTGGCGGCGGCGACTAATATTAGGGTTAGGGTTTTTTTTTAGTTTAATGTAATTAGGGTTTTTTGGATGATGGGTCATGGGTATTGGGCCGAGTATGGATATAGGTATTGGGTATGAGTTATTGATTGGGTTGTAAATAATAATAGAGGCTTTTTTTTAATGTTGGGTTGGGCTGGTTTGAGTTTAGGCCCGGACAAAAATAGGTGTTTACAGTTGCCCCTCTTTGCTCATTGTTGTGTAACAATAATAGAGCAAAGACAAAAGAACAACTATTTTTTTCCGGTCAAATTTGGGTTTCTTCTCCGTCCACCGCTTCTTGAGCTTTACTTAATCTACTGGGCTACTTTTTATAGGTAAAATATTCAAACTGGGGATCTCCATTGGGGAGATACAATGAGTTTGGCTTGCTTCGACTCTGACGACGATGCAGTATATGGAGAAATTTTGACCTAGCTGCAACACTGACGAAGAGGCAAAGTCTGCAAAACTTGATCCAGTTGATTTGAGGTTACATAACCAAATGATGAAGGTTCTAATCTCCGATTCAGCTGCAACTCCGACGAAGAGGCAAAATTCAAGAAAGAAAGTGTTGACATTGGATCCAGAAGATGTCCCAGCATAGCTCCTAGATTGCTTTTGCATTTTTCCCAAATGCACAGGGAACAACGGTTTTGACTTGCCTTTATCAGTAGCCGTTTGCTCTGGGCTAGTTGTACCATTCCCCTGGGTACAATCAGTTTGTACCAATCGTGACATTGGATTTTTTTAAAGGATTTATTTTCCTTTAACCATTCGTGAAAATGGATTTTGGATGGACATTTGAATTGTCCATTGTCTTAAACTTTACCGTGTTTAAGCACGTTGTGCCGACATTTCTGTCGGACTTGCTTTGATCCAGCTACAACTCTGACGAAGAGGCGGGATCATGGGTTAGTGAAATTGGTCCAGCTACAACACCGACGAAGAGGCAAGACCAGGAGTTAGTAAGGTTTGACCCAGCTACAACACCGACGAAGAGGCAAGGTCTGAAGTTAGTAAGGTTGATCCAGCTACAACACCGACGAAGAGGTAGGATCTGATGTTGGGGGTTAGTAAATTCGGTCCAGCTACAACACTGACGAAGAGGCAAGACCATGAGTTGATAAGGTTTGGCCTAGCTACAACACTGACGAAGAGGCAAGGTCTGAAGTTAGTAAGGTTGATCCAGCTACAACACCGACGAAGAGGCAGGATCTGAAGTTGGGGGTTAGTAAATTCGGTCCAGCTACAACACTGACGAAGAGGCAAGACCATAAGTTGATAAAGTTTGACCCAGCTACAACACCGACGAAGAGGCAAGGTCTGAAGTTAGTAAGGTTGATCCAGCTACAACACCGACGAAGAGGCAGGATCTGAAGTTGGGGGTTAGTAAATTCGGTCCAGCTACAACACTGACGAAGAGGCAAGACCATAAGTTGATAAAGTTTGACCTAGCTACAACACCGACGAAGAGGCAAGGTCTGAAGTTAGTAAGGTTGATCCAGCTACAACACCGACGAAGAGGCATGATCTGAAGTTGGGGGTTAGTAAATTTGGTCCAGCTGCAACACCGACGAAGAGGCAAGACCATGAGTTGATAAATTTTGACCCAGCTACAACACCGACGAAGAGGCAAGGTCGAAGTCAAAAATCTTGATCCAACTCAACACTGACGAAGAGGCAAGATCTGGATAAAGTCTTGATCAAGCTACAACTCTGACGAAGAGGCATGATCGAAGAAGAAGTTTTTTTCTTTTTCTTTTCTTTTTTTTTTTCTTTTCTTTTTCTTTTCATCTTTTTTTCTTGATTTTTTTTTAATTTTTTCTTTTTTCTTCTTGATTTTTTTGTTTGCTTTTTTCTTTCTTTTTCTTTTTTGCTTTGCTCTTTTTTTCTAACCATAATTCTAAGGTAATATCCGAGGAGTAAAGTTTGGTCTAGCTGCAACACCGACAAAAAGGCAAGACCAGGATTCAACCGAGCTACAACGCCGACGAAGAGGCATGGTCTAAAAGAATAAATTTTGATCCAGCTACAACACCGACGAAGAGGCAGGATTAGAAATGTGGTCCAGCTACAACACTGACGAAGAGGCAAGACCAGGAGTTGACCGAGCTACAACACCGACGAAGAGGCACGGTCTTGTAACGGTTTTTTTTTTTCACAAATCAAGTTCCCGCTACTTTTTGAAAAATGTTCAATTTGATTTAAAAAGTGGGGAATTTAAAAATTGGTTCGGGTTTTGGGAAAAAACCTTTAAAAGAAATCTTTTTTCTCGGTTTGGAGTCGCCACCGGCCACTATGGTAGGCCAGACACCGTAAAAAACAAAACCAGAGATTCGTTTGAAAGGGTTCGGGAGTTGGTTACGTGTGGGGTAGGGTTAGCGCCCCCATCACGCCCGGAAATTGGTACCAAAACAATTGTTGCTTTTAATTGATGGAAATTATCTGAAATTTTAAAAAGACTTTAATTAGGGGTTCTTGATTGAAAACCGGACTTCAATTTTACGAGCTTTGTCCAAATTGGTGGTATCGAGCTAATTTATCGTTTAATTAAAAAGGATGACGGTACACCGGACCAAAGACTAAACGACATCATATAAGACTGACTGCCGTGTTAGTTTAGGGTTCGGATCCCGTACGTCACCTTTATGCATGATGCAAGCAATTAAAGGATGATGCTATGGTCTTGTCCTTTTTATTTACGAATTTACCTTTAGACGATTCGAATTAATCCGAATATTCGCGGGACATCTAATAAGCTAGGCATGTCGACCCGAATACGCAAATTAATAGGTATCTCCGTTTTATAATTAAAATTCATTAACATGCGAACTTAACATTAAAAATCACATGAAATGACATTAAAATGCATGTCACAAAAACATATATACATTCGAACAAGAGAAGACAAAATGTGCACACACTAATATAAACAATATGGAAAAAACATATATTCGATGCAAACATAAAAAAATGCATGAATGACAACATATAATATGCCAAAAATAAAATGCAAGGCAAATAAATAAAACGCAAGCTGGCAGGGACCCAAACGACAATAAATCCATTAAAAAACCTAAATTAATGCAAAATGGGGACTCAATTGAAAAGAAACGGAAACCAGCAAGGACCTAAAACCAATTTTCCCATTCAAAATTTAACCAAAACAAGATCGGGACTAGATTGAAAATGTTTGAAAACGTGCAGGGACCGCGGAAGGGGTTTTGAAACGCGGAAGCCCTGCTCGCGTTATTAACGGAACACGGGAGGGCCAAAACGTGATTAAACCGTTTTAAAAAACTTTAAAACACTATAAAAGCCAAATTAAAAATCCTTTTAACCCCTTTTATCCTTTTATTAACCCTAATGCTCAGAGAGCTCCTCCCCCTTTTCTGTCGAAAACTCCGGCGCCGCAAGGGGTTCCGGTCGCCGTTTCCGGCGCCGGAACCCTAAAAAAGGTTCTTTTTTTCTTTCTTTGAACCCAAAAAAAAACAGAGTCTCTTTCGTTTATAAAATCAAAACCCCAAAAAAACCGTCTCCTTTTTGTTTTAAAACCCGAAACACAGATCCCTAACCTCTTCAGAACTCGCTTTTCCGACTCACCACAAACGACCTCATGGAGGTCGGAGGGCTTGTCGCCGGCAAGCAAGGAGATGAAGGAGCCAAAGAAGCAAAGGTAAAAAAACTTTATCTTTTTATCATGCGAAAGCTGAAATGAAATATATACCTCTGAAAATCTGTCTTGCTTGTATTGATATGAAAACTGATTACAACCTTTCTGAAAACTCGAATGGAATCCTCTCTGAAATCCTCCTCTTACAATTTTTCTCTTCTCTAAAAAAACCCCTCATTCTCATTACATGTTGCTTCGGCTTTTATAGCCGGGATATTACACCATTTTTACATTTTCTAAAATATGAAATTGCTGGAAATTGCTGGTTGTCGTTTGTTTGTATTCATGCTGCGATTTGCGGTTGTTGCCTCTGCCATTTCTGTTTCTTCTTTTCTTTTGCGTTTTTGCAATTTTCTGACGCCTTTGTTTGTTGCATGTGGCTGCTGGAGGAGGGGACCATAGAGGCCGGACGGTCGGTTGAATCACGGCCGTTGATGGAATCTGGACGGTGAGGGATTCAAGGGGTTGGGCGTGCCTCGTGTTGTGGCCAGCCCCTTTTCACCATGTCCCAGGGCCAGAACCGTGCCATCATGTCACCATGTCCCCATTTCGAACAAGTCAATGTTTTTGGATTTGTCATTGTTTTTACTGTTTTCAAGACTAAGTAAAAAGTGTCCCCATTTCGAGCATTTCAACGTCTACTCGGGGCATTTCTATAAAATCCATTTCGCATATATGTAGGGGGTGAGCAGTTGGCCGGGTACTGCTCACATGCTTGTGTGTGTGATTGTGCTAGGATTTCCCCACACCATCGGGGTGGCCCCTACCACCATGTTCGAAGATGGTGTGGATTAGTTTCTGTGTAACCCGATGTTTTTCCTTTTCTGTAATAAAAACCTTTTTCTTTTCCTTCGGGGAAGAATGGGGTCAGCCGTGTGCATCCGCTTTGCCCTACGGATTTGGCTTGTGATTTGGAAATGCATCGTTATGCGGGAACTAATGTGTTGTCTGGTTGCTTGTGACAGATAATTGAGTGAGAAGGCTGACTTGATCGGGCAAAAACTCCCATTCAAGTGCCGCACGGCTTAGCAACTAAGTGAACTAAAGGCTAAGACCGTGACACGTGGTATCAGAGCAAGGTTGGGTGATCGAGCAAGGCCGTGTTGCCGCTTGATTTGACCTCGAATACAAGAGGTGCGTATTGATTGGGCACATGGGTGCTTAAATTATGGCGTAGTGGAATCAGTGCACCGAGGTGCCTGTCGTTAACCACTACAGCGGTCGAAGCACACGCGGTGCTCGACCTCATCAGCACAGAGGTGCTTGTTGGTTTAATTATCGTGGAATCAGTGCACAAGCGGTGCCTGTCGTTAACCTCGATAATTATCCGAGCGCAGTGGCGCGTGATAGCACGTGGGTGCTTGCTGAACGATTGGGGATGGAATCAGCGCACACGCGGTGCCTGTCGTTAACCAAACCAATCGTTTCAGCATGGTGATGCCTTGTATGCGTCAAGCATGTGGACGCTTATAGACTGGATTGATTAAAATATGTGATATTGCTTGTTGCGTGCAGGCTTATCCGTGCTGTGTGGGTATCAGTAGGAATGGTGACAACACGAATACGCGGAGCGGGTACGGCTCCCAGGTCTAGAACAAATCCAGACACAGGGACGACGGCACCGGGTAGTGAAAACCCAAGTGCAAGGACGTTGACACAGAGAAATGATGCGATTGACCGTGGTCGGTTTGAGGAACTTGAAGCCGCAGTGGCAGCCATGAGGGCTATTGTATCGAATGATCGGCTCCGAGCAATCGAGGAGACTCAGAAAGAGTTGACTCAGGCCATCAAAGAGTTTGGCAATGAGGCCAAGGAAGCAATGAGTCACATGAATACTGAAATAGAGGAGATCAAAGCTCAGGTGAACTTAATGCAGATAGCCATGGGCAACTCTATGATAGTAGATAAGGGACCGAGAACTAGAGTCCCCGAACCCCAGCGATATGAAGGGAACAGGGATGCTAAGGAGTTGGAAAATTTCTTATTTGACATTGAACAATACTTTCGAGCGAAACGTACTGAATCTGAGTTGGACAAAGTGGCAGTCGCGTCGATGTATTTGACAGGGGATGCCAAGTTGTGGTGGCGGTCCAAATTTGTGGATGGCGTTTGTTCTATTGACACATGGGAAGGGATGAAGAAAGAGCTGATGAACTCTTTCTTCCCAGAAAATGTAGACTATATTGCACGGAAGAAACTGAGGGATCTGGCGCATACAAGGTCTGTTCGTGAGTATGTGAGGGAATTTGCAGCCCTGTTGTTAGATATCAGAGATATGTCGGAGAAAGACAAGGTGTTCGCCTTCTTGGAAGGATTAAAACAGTGGGCTAGAACAGAGGTAATGAGACACACGCCTGAGACCATAACGGCCGCTATGGCAGCTGCCGAACGGCTCACTGATTATAATGAGAATTCTACGAAGCGTAAGTCTGTGGGTTCTGGGGGAAGTAACAACTCAGTGGGAAATGGGAATAAGGCGCCTAGAAATGATAGACCAACCAGCTGGGGGCCAGGAAGAAGAGTCTTCAATCGAGAGCAGTCTCAGAACCGAGGAAACGGCGGACCGGGACAAGGTAATGGACAAAGCCGTCTTCCCTCGGGTTTCTTTCTGTGCAAGGGTCCTCACAGAGTGGCCGATTGCCCGCAACGCGGTGCGATAAATGCTTTGGAAGCTTCACCTGCAGGGAGAACCCCACAAACTTCGGGCACGGAAAATAGTGCTGCCGAACCTTCCCAAATGGGATCCATTCGTTTCTTAACGGCACTGCAGTCACAGTTGAGCAGTCTAAAGAAAGAACCAGAGAAGGGCTTGATGTATGTCAACGTGATAATAAATGGTAAGGCATCATGGGCTCTTGTTGACACTGGTGCTACAGATACCTTCATTTCACCTACAGAGGCAACGAGGTGTGGCTTGGTAGTGACCAAAGGCGTGGGACAGATGAAGGCAGTCAATTCGGCGGCCTCATCCATTTGTGGAAATTCTAAGGAAGTGAGGATCAAACTGGGTCCTTGGGAAGGGAATGTCGATTTCACTGTTACACCCATGGATGATTTCGATGTGGTATTGGGACTGGATTTTATGACATCGGCTCAAGCAATTCCTGTTCCTGCTGCTGGTTGTTTGATGTTCTTGGGGGATTGCCCGTGTGTGGCGCCAGTTACTGTTGTTCCCCGGGGTGGCAAGAAGATGTTGTCGGCTCTCCAATTTAAGAAAGGGATAAAGAAAGGAGAGCCCTCATTTCTTATGTTGCCGGTGTGTAAAGAGGACTCGCCTGTAAGAGCTTTACCGAGGGGGATTCAGAAGGTATTGGAAGACTACAAAGATGTTATGCCAGATAAATTGCCCCAAGGTCTGCCTCCTCGAAGGTCGGTGGACCATGAGATTGAACTAATACCGGGCGCGAAACCCCCTGCTAAGTGCCCGTATCGGATGTCTCCCCCTGAGTTAGCGGAATTAAGAAAACAGTTAGACGAGCTACTGGAAGCTGGTTTTATTAGACCATCCAAAGCGCCGTTTGGGGCACCGGTGTTGTTTCAGAGGAAACATGATGGAAGCCTGAGATTGTGTGTGGATTATCGGGCTTTGAACAAGGTAACTGTTCGGAATAAATACCCTATTCCGTTGATTGCGGATTTATTTGACCAGTTGAGCAGTGCCAAATTCTTTACTAAGCTGGACCTGCGTTCGGGGTATCATCAAGTGAGAGTGGCTGAAGGGGATGAGCCGAAAACCACCTGTGTTACACGGTATGGGGCATTTGAATTTCTTGTTATGCCATTTGGGCTAACCAATGCACCTGCCACTTTTTGTACTTTAATGAACCAGGTATTCCATGATGTCCTCGACAAGTTTGTGGTGATCTATCTGGATGACATAATGGTGTACAGCTCGAGCCTAGAGGATCACGAGAAGCACTTACAGTTGGTATTGCAAAGACTCCGGGATAATCAGTTATTTGTGAAACGGGAGAAATGCGAGTTTGCGCAAACCCAAATACAGTTCTTGGGACACCTCGTCGGACAGGGGTATGTTCGGATGGATGGGGAAAAGGTCAAGGCAATCCAAGAGTGGCCAGCCCCAAAGAATGTCAGTGAGCTCAGATCATTCTTGGGTCTGGCTAACTACTATAGACGATTCGTTGAGGGATACTCTCGAAGGGCAACAGTGCTCACAAATTTGCTGAAGAAGGGAGAAAAATGGGCTTGGACCAGAGAGTGCCAAGACGCGTTTGATGAATTAAAGGCAGTTGTGATGAGTGATCCTGTCCTGGTACTACCTGACATTGGGAAACCTATGGTGGTCGAAACAGATGCGTCTGACTTTGCCATAGGAGGAGTATTGATGCAGGAAGGTCACCCTGTGGCGTTTGAAAGTCGAAAATTGAATGGGGCCGAGACAAGGTATGCTACTCAAGAGAAAGAACTATTGGCGGTGATCCATTGTCTTAGGGCTTGGAGACATTATTTGCTGGGTTCCAGGTTTGTCGTGAGGGTGGATAATACAGCCGCTAGTCACATATTAACACAGCCGAAGCTGTCGGCAAGGCAGGCGAGATGGCAAGAGCACCTGGCAGAGTTTGATTTTTCCTTTGAATATAAAGCCGGAAAAAAGAATCAGGCAGCCGATGCGCTGAGTCGAAGGGCTGGGTTGGCAGCTCTTAGGAGAATTGCCCCAATGTCAGCTAGTAGGGTGACTAATGACATCCGTGAATTGATATTGGAAAATACGAAGAAAGACCCGCAGATGATGGCGATTGTGAAGATGGTAGAAAGTGGGCAGTCAAAGACCTTCTGGATAGAGAATGGAGTCTTGATGACGAAAGGTCCGCGAATGTATGTCCCAAGGGCGGGAGAACTCAGGCAAAAACTACTACGAGAATGCCATGACACTCATTGGGCTGGTCATCAAGGGTGGAGGCGTACCTTGGCTCTGTTGAACAGGGGTATTATTGGCCGCACATGCGACAAGATATCATGGACTACACAAAAACTTGTCTTATCTGCCAACAAGACAAGATAGGACCGACAAAAGACTGCTGGGTTGTTGGAGCCGTTGGCGGTGCCGGGGAAACCTTGGGAGAGCATTTCCCTCGATTTTATAATGAGCTTGCCGAAAGTGGGAGATCTCGGGGCGATTATTGTGGTGGTAGATCGTTTCTCGAAGTATGCTACCTTTATTCCTGCGCCGAAGTACTGTTCCGCGGAGGAAACAGCTAGGCTGGTGTTTAAGCATGTGGTAAAATACTGGGGCGTGCCGCAGGATATTGTTAGTGATAGAGATGGCCGGTTCACAGGAAAATTTTGGAGAGAACTCTTCAGAATTTTGGGGTCCAAACTGAATTTGTCCTCTAGTTACCATCCTCAAACAGATGGGCAGACGGAACGTTTCAATGGGTTGCTGGAAGAGTATTTGAGGCATTTTGTTCAAGCCAACCAGAAGGATTGGCCGTTGTTGTTGGATGTGGCACAACTATGTTTTAATTCCCAAAAAGGTTCTGCTATTAATAAAAGCCCATTTGAAATTGTGACAGGTCAGCAGCCGGGACTCCCACATACCACTATGGAATCATATACGGGAAAGTGCCCTCGAGCATTTACTTTTTCCAGGGATTGGCACCGAAACACGGAGATTGCCCGGGCCTATCTTGAAAAAGCTGCCAAGCGGATGAAGAAATGGGCGGATCGGGGCCGAAGAGACCAACCTTTTAAAGTGGGGGATCTAGTACTTGTCAAGTTGATGGCAGAACAGCTGCGGTTCCTGCGGAATAGAGATCGACGGCTGGTAAGGAAGTATGAGGGACCGTTACCAATTGTGGCCAAAGTGGGGAACTATTCATACAAAATCAAGCTGCCGACATGGATGAAAGTGCACCCAGTGTTCCATGTGAGCAACTTAAAGCCTTTCCATGCAGATCCATTAGATGGTAATCGAGGACTGAGTGACAGAGAACCCATTTGTGTAAAGCCTCCGTCCCAACGCCGGGTGGAAGAGATCCTTGCTGACAGATTTGTGACTGTATCAAAGAAGAAGCCTGTTCGGGAGTACCTAGTGAAGTGGGAAGGCCTTGGACCTGAGGAGTCAAGTTGGGAGAGAGATCATGACCTGAAAGCCTTCCAATAGAAGATCGAGGAGTTCCTTGCTGCTCAGTCGACGAGGACGTCGACAAGTTAGGTGGGGGAGAATGTTGTGGCCAGCCCCTTTTCACCATGTCCCAGGGCCACAACCGTGCCATCATGTCACCATGTCCCCATTTCGAACAAGTCAATGTTTTTGGATTTGTCATTGTTTTTACTGTTTTCAAGACTAAGTAAAAAGTGTCCCCGTTTCGAGCATTTCAACGTCTACTCGGGGCATTTCTATAAAATCCATTTCGCATATATGTAGGGGGTGAGCAGTTGGCCGGGTACTGCTCACATGCTTGTGTGTGTGATTGTGCTAGGATTTCCCCACACCATCGGGGTGACCCCTACCACCATGTTCGAAGATGGTGTGGATTAGTTTCTGTGTAACCCGATGTTTTTCCTTTTCTGTAATAAAAACCTTTTTCTTTTCCTTCGGGGAAGAATGGGGTCAGCCGTGTGCATCCGCTATGCCCTACGGATTTGGCTTGTGATTTGGAAATGCATCGTTATGCGGGAACTAATGTGTTGTCTGGTTGCTTGTGACAGATAATTGAGTGAGAAGGCTGACTTGATCGGGCAAAAACTCCCATTCAAGTGCCGCACGGCTTAGCAACTAAGTGAACTAAAGGCTAAGACCGTGACACCTCGCACGCGCGCGTGGAGGAGGCAGACAGTCTCGCGTGGATCACACGCGCCTGTTCGGCTTGATCCGAACCGTTGATCACGCTCTAGATCAGACGGCTGATGCAGAGTGCGGCGCTGGAGCTGTTGGGGGCTTCTAGGGTTTTCATCTCTGGTGCGATCTGGACCGTCAGATCTGGATCAGATCTGACGGTGGAGAGGTGGTGCCGGCTGCACAAAACAATAAGGGGTGTTAGGGTTTCTAACAGATTAGGGCTTATTTGGGCCAAAACGGGCCATTAATATATGTATAATGTTTTTGGGTTCTGATAATGTAATGGACTTTAAATAATATACCGGGCTTTATTTAATGTATGGGCTTGTTTATTTAGTATTTATGTTTTGTTTTCAGATTAGATAATAATAATAATAATAAGATAAAGATAATAATAATAATAAGACAATATAATACGAATAATAATAGATAATGATGGATAATAATATGATAGTAATATAGTAGTAATAATAAGATAATAATAGTATGGATGATAGTAAATAATAACAATAAATATTCTAATAATATATATATATATACTTTTTGATTTCCTCTTTTTTTTTCCTCTTTTCGTTTTTTTTTTAATTTTGCCACAACGTCATATATAAATCGAAGTCCACTATTAAAAAGAAAAGAAAACGGGTTTTGACACCCCGGACAAAATAGGTGATTACAGTTGCCCCCCTTTGCTTATACTTGTAGAACAAGGATAAAGCAAAGGCCATAAGCACCAATTTTGTCCGACTTCCCTGTTTGGATTCCAAGTCACCATGCACTTGAACTACTGGCGGTTCGGAAGTCAGTACGGGAAAATGCCCGAACGGATAGGCGGGTTCTTTTCTCTGAGAGCCTGAGCGTACAGGCGGGTTCCCTTCTCCAAGAGCCTGAACGTGTAGGCGGGTTCCATTCTTTAAGAGCCTGACCGGATAGGCGGGTTCCATTCTCCAAGGGCCTGATCGGGTAGGCGAGTTTCATTCTTCAAGAGCCTGATCGGATAGGCGGGTTCCATTCTCCAAGGGCCTGATCGGATAGGCGAGTTTCATTCTTCAAGAGCCTGATCGGATAGGCGGGTTCCATTCTCCAAGGGCTTGATCGGATAGACGAGTTTCATTCTTTAAGAGCCTGATCGGATAGGCGGGTTCCATTCTCCAAGGGCCTGATCAGATAGGCGGGTTTCATTCTTCAAGAGTCTGATCGGATAGGCGGGTTCCATTCTCCAAGGGCCTGATCGGATAGACGAGTTTCATTCTTTAAGAGCCTGAACGTACAGACGGGTTCCCTTCTCCAAGAGCCTGAACGTGTAGGCGTGTTCCATTCTTTAAGAGCCTGACCGGATAGGCGGGTTCCATTCTCCAAGAGCATGATCGGATAGGCAGGTTCCATTCTCCAAGAGCCTGAACGGATAGGCGGGTTCTATTCTCCAAGAGCCTGAATAGATAGGCCGGTTTCCTTTTACGGGGAAAGCTTTAAAATACCTGTCAAAAATAGGTAAAAATGATATTATTATGTGAGTTAGCATGCCCCTAATCCTAGGGATGCCTAACTACAAGTGATGCATGAATTACGACATCAAAATGCTCGGATGCTTCTACTCTCCGAGTTGGTCAATCTCGACCTTCTTCTTCTTCTCTTCTTTTTCTCAATTTCCTTTGGCTTTCTCATCTTGGCCAAATCTCAATCTTTTGATCTCTTCTCGAAAGATAATTGTTGACTTTCGCTGGTCAAACTAGACATAGCACTTCTCATAGTGCTCGTTCTCGAAACATTGCCCCCTTCTCAAACTGGGTGCTGAATTATTCTCTTCGTCTTAACTCAACAAGACAACTTCTTCTCTTCTCTCAACAATAGGGGAAGCACATGCGCCCAAGTCCCTGAACTTTTCTCTTAAGTTCATTAAAGAGTGCTCGAACGCTTTCACTCTTTGGACTGGTCCATCTCGACCTTCTTCTTCTTCTTAATCTCTTTTGGCTTTCCTCCTTGCCAAATCTCGATCTTTTGATTTTTTCTCGAAAGATAACCACTGACCTTCACTGGTCATACTGGTCATAACACTTCTCGTAGTGCTTGCTATCAAAATAATGCCCCCTTTTCAAACTGGGTGCTAAATGACGACTTCATTTCTTCTCAACAATGGGGAAACACATGCCCCCAAGTCCCTGAACTTTTCTCTTAAGTTCATCAAGGTCCAATTTCATCTTCTGAAGCAATCGAAACATTTCGACAAAAATTTACTTCAAGTCCCTGAACCATTGCATGTAGGAGCTGATTACAATCTTCACCATAGCCACTGACAAGCTGTCATTTGTATTCATGGCATTGCATTCTAGACTTTATCCCTGAAGCAAAGGGAAATTAATTTGTGTTCACAAAAAGATTTAGACGGCATCTTCTAATTTCAAAATAAGATGCGTTTTCGAAAACTAGATTTTCTTTTCAAATCATGGATATATCAAGCTAGATCAAATACCCTGAATATCAAGTGCGCGAACGACACTGTTATGGCTTACCAATGATTGCCTCAAGCATCATGTGTCTAGGAGACCTCGAAAGCTAAGCTGATGTCTGAAAATGTGACATACTCTCCAAGTTATTTCAGCTTTTAATCAATTAGATTTATCTTCAATAGGCTTCGCCTTTATCAATTCATTGCGATTTTGGGGAAGTCAACTCATCACATTCCTTTGGCTCGAGAATAAAGATGGAGCATACAACGATACCCCGAGTTACTCGGCATTGTCACGATTTTACCATCACTCATGTAGCTAAAGTGGATGGTGCATAGCAACCTTATTGGTCTTTTGCTACAGCAGAGTGCCCCAAAAATTAGATTTATCTTCAATAGGCTTCGCCTTTATCAATTCATTATAATTGTGGGGAAGTCAACTCATCACATTCCTTTGGCTCGAGAATAAAGATGGAGCATACAACGATACCCCGAGTTACTCGGCATTGTCACGATTTTACCATCACTCATGTAGCTAAAGTGGATGGTGCATAGCAACCTTATTGGTCTTTTGCTACAGCGGAGTGCCCCAAAAATTCCACATTTGTATCCGAAAATGCCTATTACCAGGCTTCGAACATTGTTAGGCTTAGTATTCTTGAATTTTTTTTAGCACGAAAAACTTTCGGTTATTCCCCTGAAGGTCATAATTCTACGTGTGTTTGACCGAATTAACTTGGAGTGTAAGCCACATATTCATCATCTTCAGAGCTTTCGATTTCCACTAGACAAAGGCGGCTCGAAGTCAACCTTTGGGGTCAAGGTCAATGTCCCTTGTGCAATTGATATACGGGGACTCAATAGGCAAATATATACACACAAAAATGAAAAGGCAATTGAAACGTAATGCATCCTTTCATTGAAATTTTGAAAATGCAAACTTGGGCCCTTACAAAAATCTTTGCTACCTTCGGGCAAAGGGTAGCAAAGTGGATTCCACACATCACTTTTGGGAAAAATTAAAATGCAATGAAATGAAAGCAAACAAGCTTGGATGCATTAAACTTTTGATTAAATTGGCCGTCCATCCCACCCCTCAAACTTCCTCGAGGAACTCAACCTCCCGATTGTCCATTAAATCCTGGACCAACTGCTTGAATTCCGGGCAACTCTGAATCTCGTGCCCCGTAGTCTGATGGTACTCGCAGAAGGATTCAAGGCCATCACATGCCCCATCCGGGCCTTTCTCAACTAAACCAGCTGCGCACAACTGCTTGTATACCCAACTCAGAGGTGACTTGATCTCGGACACTTCCATCCTTGTCTTTTTCGCATCAACTTCTTCAAGAGCATTCACGCCTCGACCCCCGTGGTTCGGAAGCGGATTGGTCGTCACATTGGGCTTCTCCAACTCAAGGACCCCGTTGTTAATCATGTTTTGCACGAGCTTCTTGAATGCTAAGCAATTTTCTATCGTGTGTCCCGGTACTCCGCCGTGGTACTCACAGTGTGCCTTCTCATCGTACCATGCAGGGTAAGGCGGCTGGAAGGGAGTAACATGATACGGACGAACCAAATCAGCCTCGTATAGGTGTTTGTATACCTCTTTGTACGATATAGGTAGAGGTGTGAAGGTCATTCTCTCTTGTTCCTTCTTGGGAGCCCTATTCTCTCTTCGGTTCTGGCCTTGCGCATTCCCGACTGCGGCTTGAGGCGCTGAAACTGTGAAGTGCTTAGAAACCTCGTAAGCACCGACATTGTTCACCTCATGGTCCTTCTTTTTAAACTGCTTTCGGGCATTCTCTCCTCCATCAATCCTACCACTCTTGATAGCTGCTTCGATCCGCTCACCGGTCATAACCATATCTGAGAAGTTACCGATAGGGTTGCTTATCATGCGGTCATAGAGGGTCCCTTTCAAAGTGTCAACAAACATAGGGGAGATCTCATTCTCACGAAGTGGGGGTTGAACTTGTGCCGCCACATCTCGCCAACGCTGGGCGTACTCACGGAGGCTCTCATTGTGCCTTTGCTCCAAACCTTGCAGCATGAGTCGGTTCGGAACCATGTCGGTTATATGCCTATACTGATCGGTGAAAGCCTTGGCCAAATCCTTCCACGACCTAATTTGAGCACGAGTCAACTGATTGTACCACCTCACTGCGGGCCCCACTGAACTGTCTTGGAAGCAGTGAATTAGCAACTTCTCTTTGTCGATGAAACCCGTCATCTTTCTACAGAACATGGTTGTGTGAGCAGTAGGGCAAGTCGTCCCGTCAAATTTCTCAAATTCCGGTGTTTTGAACTTGGGCGGGATTATCAGATCCGGAACCAAGCTGAGGTCTCTAGCATTCATCCCGTATGCCCCCTCTTCTTCTTCTTTAGTTCGGAATTTCTCCTCGAGGTCTTTCCGGGTCTCTTCTAGTTGTTTTGAGAACTCGACCTTCACTTTGTTTAAGTTCTCGATCTCATCCAAGTCTGGGACACTATCCCCGACATTCTCCGTATTAAAAACCAGACCCGATGGAACATGGGTAGAGGCGCCCGCCTGATGTGATGTTGCCCCCTCTCCTTGAGTAGCCGCTCCTTGCGAGGGCTTAGGGGTATTGGTAACAAAACCGGGAGAAAACGAGGGGTCTCCCTTATCCTGACTAGGGTTTCCGGCATCACCCTTTCCTTTCAGATTTGCTTGCAACAATTGAGATATCTCGTTCATCATATCTTGTTGGGACTTGATGATGGTGTCCCTTAATTCTTGCTGGGCTCGCTCTAACTGACCTCTCAAATCAGCTTCCAACTTAGCAAAACTCTCCTTCATTTGCCTCCTTTGGTGGCGAGTAAAGTGTGGGTGCGGAATCTTCGGTAGTCACAAATGCTGACATGACCCCGAGCAATTAATCACATGATTTAATGATGCAATGCATGATATGTCAAATGCAAAACATAAACATATGATTAAATGCAACAAATTAAAAAACAAAATCGAATGCAAGGGAATGTTGAATCGACGAACATCCTTATCAAACAACTTTCCATGACGGAGATCGAGTCTTCTTACAACGCGGTAAGAAAATAAACACGAGGGTATGATTTTTTTTATAAAATAAATTTCCTCGTCCCTTTCCATTAAATTAGGGTTCCGAAAACTCCGTTGTTGTGGACTCTTTCTCCCGTTGTGAAAGTTTTCAACTTAGACTGTTCTCGAATCAACACTTCGTATGAAAATGCGATGAGTATGCAAAAATAATCGAAATAAGACAAAAAGGCAACTGGGTTAGTAACACCGAGAATGAATACTTGAACAAATAAACAGAAAACACCAAAACAGGTTAACAAAACAAGACCTAATAGCACGAATTCTAATTCTACGGTTATCCGCATGGCTCTAACCGGGGTAGGCTTCTTAAATTCTCACGCATGTGGTTCGGTTCTAACAAGGGTACCCGAACCTATTTTATCACCTACTAAGGTGACAAAAGCCCCAATTCTGGCCCATTACAAGCTTGTGAATTGGTTTCGGTTCGAGGGAAAGCACGACCTAGTGACGTGGAGGGCTGCTCACATGTCAAAGGCGTGGATTCCGAAAGTGAATTACCGACCCGTGGAGGGAGACTCACGTGGGTATGGGCGTTTCACTCCCACTTAAGGGACGAAGCTCGGGAATAGAGCCTAATGCGTGATGCAACACATGTCGGTGATTCCTTTGAAATTAAATGAAGAATTAATTCAAGACCACCAATAATCAAAGCTCGTGTACTTAAAGTCTTATTTTCAAAGAAGAACCATCTCGCTAAAGTCAATTTAAATTCCAAAAATTTTCATCATTAAAAGCAACAATTATTTCTTTGGCCTAACTCTCTTTTTGTTTTGAAAAACAAAATCCTCCCCAGCAGAGTCGCCAAGCTGTAACGGGGTTTTTCTCCGCGCAAATCAAGTTCCCGCTACTTTTTGAAAAATGTTCAATTTGATTTAAAAAATGGGGAATTTAAAAATTGGTTCGGGTTTTGGGAAAAAACCTTTAAAAGAAATCTTTTTTCTCGGTTTGGAGTCGCCACCGGCCACTATGGTAGGCCAGACACCGTAAAAAACAAAACCAGAGATTCGTTTGAAAGGGTTCAGGAGTTGGTTACGTGTGGGGTAGGGTTAGCGCCCCCATCACGCCCGGAAATCGGTACCAAAACAATTGTTGCTTTTAATTGATGGAAATTATCTGAAATTTAAAAAAGACTTTAATTAGGGGTTCTTGATTGAAAACCGGACTTTAATTTTACGAGCTTTGTCCAAATTGGTGGTATCGAGCTAATTTATCGTTTAATTAAAAAGGATGACGGTACACCGGACCAAAGACTAAACCGACATCATATAAGACTGACTGTCGTGTTAGTTTAGGGTTCGGATCCCGTACGTCACCTTTATGCATGATGCAAGCAATTAAAGGATGATGTTATGGTCTTGTCCTTTTTATTTACGAATTTACCTTTAGACGATTCGAATTAATCCGAATATTCGCGGAACATCCAATAAGCTAGGCATGTCGACCCGAATACGCAAATTAATAGGTATCTCCGTTTTATAATTAAAATTCATTAACATGCGAACTTAACATTAAAAATCACATGAAATGACATTAAAATGCATGTCACAAAAACATATATACATTCGAACAAGAGAAGACAAAATGTGCACACACTAATATAAACAATATGGAAAAAAACATATATTCGATGCAAACATAAAAAAATGCATGAATGACAACATATAATATGCCAAAAATAAAATGCAAGGCAAATAAATAAAACGCAAGCTGGCAGGGACCCAAACGACAATAAATCCATTAAAAAACCTAAATTAATGCAAAATGGGGACTCAATTGAAAAGAAACGGAAACCAGCAAGGACCTAAAACCAATTTTCCCATTCAAAATTTAACCAAAACAAGATCGGGACTAGATTGAAAATGTTTGAAAACGTGCAGGGACCGCGGAAGGGGTTTTGAAACGCGGAAGCCCTGCTCGCGTTATTAACGGAACACGGGAGGGCCAAAACGTGATTAAACCGTTTTAAAAAACTTTAAAACACTATAAAAGCCAAATTAAAAATCCTTTTAACCCCTTTTATCCTTTTATTAACCCTAATGCTCAGAGAGCTCCTCCCCCTTTTCTGTCGAAAACTCCGGCGCCGCAAGGGGTTCCGGTCGCCGTTTCCGGCGCCGGAACCCTAAAAAAGGTTCTTTTTTTCTTTCTTTGAACCCAAAAAAAACAGAGTCTCTTTCGTTTATAAAATCAAAACCCAAAAAAAACCGTCTCCTTTTTGTTTTAAAACCCGAAACACAGATCCCTAACCTCTTCAGAACTCGCTTTTCCGACTCACCACAAACGACCTCATGGAGGTCGGAGGGCTTGTCGCCGGCAAGCAAGGAGATGAAGGAGCCAAAGAAGCAAAGGTAAAAAAACTTTATCTTTTTATCATGCGAAAGCTAAAATGAAATATATACCTCTGAAAATCTGTCTTGCTTGTATTGATATGAAAACTGATTACAACCTTTCTGAAAACTCGAATGGAATCCTCTCTGAAATCCTCCTCTTACAATTTTTCTCTTCTCTAAAAAATCCCCTCCTTCTCATTACATGTTGCTTCGGCTTTTATAGCCGGGATATTACACCATTTTTGCATTTTCTAAAATATGAAATTGCTGGAAATTGTTGGTTGTCGTTTGTTTGTATTCATGCTGCGATTTGCGGTTGTTGCCTCTGCCATTTCTGTTTCTTCTTTTCTTTTGCGTTTTTGCAATTTTCTGACGCCTTTGTTTGTTGCATGTAGCTGCTGGAGGAGGGGACCATAGAGGCCGGACGGTCGGTTGAATCACGGCCGTTGATGGAATCTGGACGGTGAGGGATTCAAGGGGTTGGGCGTGCCTCGCACGCGCGCGTGGAGGAGGCAGACAGTCTCGCGTGGATCACACGCGCCTGTTCGGCTTGATCCGAACCGTTGATCACGCTCTAGATCAGACAGCTGATGCAGAGTGCGGCGCTGGAGCTGTTGGGGGCTTCTAGGGTTTTCATCTCTGGTGCGATCTGGACCGTCAGATCTGGATCAGATCTGACGTTGGAGAGGTGGTGCCGGCTGCACAAAACAATAAGAGGTGTTAGGGTTTCTAACAGATTAGGGCTTATTTGGGCCAAAACGGGCCATTAATATATGTATAATGTTTTTGGGTTCTGATAATGTAATGGACTTTAAATAATATACCAGGCTTTATTTAATGTATGGGCTTGTTTATTTAGTATTTATGTTTTGTTTTCAGATTAGATAATAATAATAATAATAAGATAAAGATAATAATAATAATAATAAGACAATATAATACGAATAATAATAGATAATGATGGATAATAATATGATAGTAATATAGTAGTAATAATAAGATAATAATAGTATGGATGATAGTAAATAATAACAATAAATATTCTAATAATATATATATATATATATATATATATATATATACTTTTTGATTTCCTCTTTTCTTCCTCTTTTCGTTTTTTTTTTGAATTTTGCCACAACGTCATATATAAATCGAAGTCCACTATTAAAAAAGAAAAGAATTTGACACCCCGAACAAAATAGGTGATTACAGGTCTTAAGGTAAATTTTGATCCAGTTGAAAAAATTTGATCCACTACACCACTGACGGAGAGACTAGATCGGAATGAATTTTGATCTTACTACTCCACTGATGGAGAGGCTAGATCAGAAAGATTCTTGATCTTGCTACACCACTGACGGAGAGGCTAGATTTGAAAATTTTCATCTTCTACTCCATAACAAAGAGTATTGACCTGAAAAGGAGAAAAAACACTAGTCAGTATTTGTTCAAAAATCTTAGATGCTTACGCTTTTGCGTATTCGGCCTCCTTCGGGGCTAAAAGTTGGTCATCATGTTGTTGCCTCCATAGTTGAGGTTCTTTGGTCTCTTCCTTGGACTTGTTCGTGTGCTCAAATGAATGTGTTATGGATGCAAGTGATATGTCTAAATGCATGGTGACTTAAATGCAAATATGATGTATGCAGTTAATGCGAAATGATCTCAATGGGTGAGTGAATGACATATTATGTTTTGCCCCTTAAAGGGATGCCCCTAATTCTGTGGTGGTCAGATTTTTTTGATTAAACAGTGCTCGATGCCTTGTATGCAAGGATGCCCCCATTGTGGAATTAAAACATTACTTGCCCTGCAGTTGCGGGTCATCAAGCTTGTCATGATTTTTATCGATTAGGACATCTTCTTTTTTTGAAAACGAATGATCTTTTATTCTGAACGAATGTGATGATAAATGAAAGAAATATGCATGCTCTTAAATGCAATATTTATGTATAAATGTATATATATTAATGCAAGTGAATGAATCATTAATATTTTAAGATGATGTAATGCAACTATCATGTAAATGAATGAAATAATGCTTCGAAAATGTAATGTAAAAAATCAAACACAAAAATAGGTTAGTACGGTTAAAAATAATCAAATAAATAAATAAGTTGAATAAATTAATTAGCAACAAATGTCAAAATTGAAGCAATTAAAATTATATACATAACATATAAATGACAAACAACTGCATGAATAAATCAAGCAAGGCTTAACAAGGTTACTACTAAATGGGCAGAGTTTCGGTATGACTCTAAAAGGTGGGCTCTATGGGCCACTATATGCAATTAGGATCTAGAGTACTAAAGGTACCCGAACTGTCGCTATTACCTACAAAGATAATAGGACATCGATTCGGGAGGATATGAGTTCTTATACCATACGGAGGCGTAAACCCCACGAAATATAAGGATCATATCCCGGAAGTGAATTACAATATCATACGGAGGTAGCCACCTCACGAGACAAAGTAATCACTCCCACTTAGCGGTTACGGAGCCCGAATAGCTTATGCATGAATGCAAAGGGATTAGAAATTAAATTAAAATTGAATTTTTACTTCCCTGCAAGACAACAAAAAATCAACATTGGTCTGACTCTCTTAAAAGTATCCCCAGCGGAGTCGCCATCTGTGAAAAAGGTTTTTTTTTGTGTGGAGAAACAATGATGGTGTTGGAAAATATTTTAAAAATGGGGTGAAATGGAGAAAGGATTGTAGGAGTCGCCACCGGCCACTATGGTAGGCCAGACACCGTTAAAAATCAACCAGAGATTCAAAATATTTCGGTTCGGGAGTCGGTTACGCGTGGGGAAGGATTAACACCCCCACAGCGCCCAAAATTGGTACCGCGTTGATTAAGTGTTGTCTTGCAAGAAGATAAAAAAAAATTCAAATTTAATTTAATTTTTAATCCCAAAAAGGTCTAAGGAGAATATTTCTTCATTTACGATAGCCGAGGAAGATGACACCTGAATAGGTCAGGATACCACTTTCAAATCGGTTTCCGAAATAAAGTGGAAAATATCCCTTAAATACCAAAATAAATTTAAAATTTTTAGAATAAATACAAAAGTATATTCGAAGGAGAAAATACCATATGTGACAATAGCATGACATAATTTACATAGTTATATATATACACACATTATTATTATATGTTTACAATACACATATATTATATAGTAAAATAATATACACATATTATCATATATACATGATGTATGAAATATGCACAAATAAGTACATAAAATTAAATAGGGAATTATATGAGCAAACAATCTAAATAATGTATAAAATCAATAAAATATTATATCTATATGTTAATGATAGATTCTAAATTACTATATGTATTTAATTTACTTCCCTAATTATATATTTAAAACATGTTTACATATAAAAAGAAAATATATATATATATATACATTTACGTATAAAAAGAAAAGGGATAATAATAATAATAATAATAATAATAATAATAATAATAATAACAATAATAATAATAATAATAATAATAAAACAGTGACTAAACTGAAATAAAATGCAAACTGAGAGACAAAACTGTAAAGAATAACAAAGTGAGAGAACCAAACACGTAATTAACCCATCAATTGAAAATACGCGGATCCATCAGGCCGGGTCAAGCTCGAGCGCGCGGGTTGAGATTCAAAACGCTGTCGTTCTGTTTGGTATATAAATACCCTATTTTGCTAAAAAATTCATTTTTGCTTTGATAACCAAAAAAACTCTAAATACACTCTCAACCTCGTCTGCCCAAGCCCGGTGCAGGCCACCATCTCTGCCGCGAGCGCCGCCCTCATCGGCGTCGGAGACCGCCGCCTCCGGCGGTCGGAACTACATGCAAGGACGCCGTTTCAATCGGGTAAGCCTCCTAAACCTTTTTTGTAGTTTTTTTCCTCGAAACTGGCTTGCTTTTTTATATATTTTTTGTTCGAATCCGAAAAATCTCCTTTTTTATTTCATCAAAAAAAGAGTCCCCATTTCGATTACATACATTGGGTTTTTTATACCCGAAATTTACAACATAAAAAGTAAAGCAAGTTGCATTTTTGCAGGGCAATGGGCGGTGGAGGCAACGTGGCGGTCGTTGGTTGGTTGTCTGGACGGTGGCGGCTCGGCTTAGCGGCGGCGGCTCGAACAGTTGGCGGCTGAAGTGGCGGCGGCGGCTAATATTAGGGTTAGGGTTTTTTTTAGTTTAATGTAATTAGGGTTTTTTGGATGATGGGTCATGGGTATTGGGCCGAGTATGGATATAGGTATTGGGTATGAGTTATTGATTGGGTTGTAAATAATAATAGAGGCTTTTTTTTTAATGTTGGGTTGGGCTGGTTTGAGTTTAGGCCCGGACAAAAATAGGTGTTTACAGTATGTTGCAGAGGGTTGCAACTGGGTCTTCGCATGACTGTAGTTCGTCGATTCTAACAATTAGAATTAAAATATTTTGGTATAGGGTGTATATTTTAGATTTAAAATTTAAAATTTATGATCACGACTTAATATTTGACTGTTTTTAATTTTAGAGCATAAAAAATAATATATAATTTTTGTTCTACCTCACACTCTTTTGGCCTTCTTATACTGAAAGCTTAATTCCAACTTGCCACAAAACTATTGTTCAAAAAGAAAATTGTCACAGAATTTTATTCACATAAAAAACTAATTAGGTTAGTTTTTTTTATTTAGGGGAGAGAGAAAGAGAAATTTGTTTCTACTAAGTTTAGAACTTACAACTTAAGAGAAGGGGACGTGTCAACTGAGAGTTAGTAATTATGTTAGTTTATAACTTAAATTTTTAGAAGCACATGTACATCGTGCAAATTATATTGTTCGATAACAGCTCACTCAGTGGCGGAACATCACGGGGGCCACAGGGGATGTGGTCCCCGCCAACTTGCTAATTTCTTTAAGAAAAAAAAAGATAAAATTAATGTATTAATCTTTTAATTTTTATAAAATTCTATTTTAGCCCCCCTCAAAACTTTTAGTCTCATTTTGGTCCCTTCCTTTACAAATTTCTAGTTCCGCCCCTGAGCTCACTTAGGTAGAACAACGCCATATCATGTTAGCCTATATCAATTTATTATGTGTTTGGCTTATTATCCATATTATATAACTATTCGTGGGTAAGGTCTAATACATGCATAAAATTAATATATTTTATATTTGTTTAAGTCTAGTTTGATTCAAATTTTGAACATAAAACTTGAATTGTATATATTCTCCCTTTTATTAAGTCTATTTTCTTACACTTTTGTGCAAGAACAATTTAATTTAGATTTAATGTTTACATTATAGTATTATACATTATTATAAAATAAATTTTATGTGTTATAAATTATGTAATATGTAAAATTAAAATAATAAAAATACTAGAAACTTAGAAAACGGCTTTGACTCAATTCTTGAATATTGAGTCCAAGCATCAACCATAGCAGAGTTGGGGATCATTGATTCTAATGAAGCAGAGTTGCACGAGATAGAAGCAACGTTTAATTTGAACATGAAATAATTTGATAACTAAAATTACTTTCGACAATTAACCCTCCAATTTTATCATCAAATTTTTATTTTTTAGAATTCAATAATTTAGTCTCTCCAAGATATTGATGTTGCCAATTGGCTTTCTTTTACTTTACAACATTTGATCTCTTCCAATCTACATTTCCCCCACATAACATAACCTTTTCTCTTTTTTTTCATTAATGCTTTTCACTGCATCCTAATTACCACTTTATATATAATAACATATCCAACGTACCAAACAAAACATAATGAAAATGAAATAAATAATATTATTATTCAACTTCTTATCACCTCCTCATCGGGAATTGCAGGGCCAGCATGTTCAGTGAAAAAAATGAAATAGATAATATTATTATTCAATAAAAAAAATGGTCCCTACTTCTGCCTCTCTCTCCTTACATGATTTTCAACGCATCTCTTATCATCAATTATTTTGGTAGGTTATATTTAGAGACTGAAGTGTTTAAAAATTTGAAATTAAAAAAAATAGTTGATTAATATATAATTAAAAACATAAAATATTATTATATTCAGGATAAACAACACAAAATGTTACTGAACTTTAACATGTGTATCGAAAATACCACTGAATTATAAATTGATACTATTATAATATTAAAGTTTAAATTTAGCTTCAATTCAAGCACTCCGTCGTTAACCATGTAACGGAGTGTAAACCAAAACGACGTTGTTTTGAAAGGATGATTTGACGTTTAAAATAGTCAAAAACGACATCATTTTGATAGAGGAAAAATTAAAAAAAAATATTGCACTTAAAGAGACTTGAATCAAGGACCTCAAGGATAAAAAGTTAACACCTTAAACAACAAATCATAAATCATAAACAATTGGGATGAAGTGTTTGAGGTTTGGTGTTTAGTTA
Organism: Hibiscus tridactylites; assembly: GCA_958450335.1. Classification (NCBI taxonomy): domain Eukaryota; kingdom Viridiplantae; phylum Streptophyta; class Magnoliopsida; order Malvales; family Malvaceae; genus Hibiscus; species Hibiscus tridactylites. The sequence goes on along the minus strand of OY288292.1, from coordinate 34,672,184 downwards.
TATATATTATATTAGGATTTGGAGTTTAGGATTTAATATTTAGGGTTGGAATTTATAGTTTGTAATATATATAACTAACTAAACCTTAAACCCACAAACCCCAAACTTTAAATAATATTTTAGTTTATAGTTTAGGGGTTTTGTTTAAGGTTTAGGGTTTAGTTATATATATTATAAACACGATTTTAGTTTAGTGTTTAATGTTCATGGTTTAGGCTTTAGTAATATATATTATAAAAAATATTTCTAAAAATTATATGTAAATTGTAGAACTTATGTTTTGATATAATAATTGAAAAATGTTTTGGACTAATTTGAAAAGAATTTAAAACTTGGTTTTAAGTCCAAACAACTTGAATTTATGTTTGAGGTATTTTAAGAGGTTTTTGGGAAAGATTTTTCACGTTTTAAACAGCCAAACTTGTATTTTCAACGTCCCCGTATCGATACGGTTGTACCCGTACCGATACCATTTTGCCCCAGCTTGGCTACTGTCAAACCCCGTACCGATACAAGCCTTTGCCGTATCGATACGCTCGGGATCGTTTCGATACGCCACGTCAGCGTACCGATCCCATTTCAACTACCCCAACGGCTATTTCCCAACGGCTATTCAAATATGGACCCGTACTGATACGCCCTCAAGCGTATCGATACGCCTATGCTGGCAAGAGCCCAACGGCTATTTCCTCAAGAAGGTCGTATTGATATCGTTCCACGAGTATCGATACTGGTAGCTGCAGAACAGCATTTATGAAGGGAAATAAAGTCCTCAACGGCTCCAATTCATCCCAAACGGCTAGTAACGGCTACAAACTCATTTGGGAGTATAAAAGGGACCTCCAAGCATCAAGAGAAGACTAATGCTCATATTGTCAAACATCAAATGATCAAGAAATTGTCTTAGAGCTTAATTTTTCATTTCTTGTATAGACAAACACTAGTGAGCCAAAATTGTCAAATTTGCTCAAGTGTTTTAGGTTTTGGGTGAGTGCTTCATTGTGCAAACAAACACCTATTAGAGGGTTTAAGTTTGCTTTATTTATCTCTTTGTAAAAGAGGGTTTTGATCAAGGCTTGGGTAGAAGCTTGATCGGTTGTAAGGGTTTCCTCCTAATCCTAGAAAAGGGGACGAATCAATTAGTGGATTGATTGTGAAACCCTTAGTGGGGAGCTAAGGTAGTGGATGTAGGTGCTTGTTAGAAGGCCGAACCACTATAAATCTTTGTGTCTTTATTCTTTCTAGCTTCCTAAACCCTTCCACCCAAATTTCCACCTCTCCACCACTTGGTGAGCTAAATTGGTTGATCGAATCGAGCACCACACATCCCAACAATTGGTATCAAAGCTTGGCTCAATCGGTGAGGATTAACATCCTATTGAGAAGATCCGGCAAGCTCGATCACTTTTTCATAAACCGGCTCAATGGCACAATCAATCGACAAACCGCCTTTCTTTGACGGAGCTCACTATGCCCATTGGAAGACAAAGATGAAGTTCTTCATCAAATCAAGAGATTACAAGCTATGGGATGTAGTTGAAGATGGTCCGTTCGTGCCTCAAAGAAGTAAAGCGGAGTGGAGTGCCGACGATCGCAAGAAGATGGAGCTAAATTGCAAAGCCTTGCACATTCTATTTTGTGCATTTGGTCCATCCATCTATGAGAAGATGTCTTCTTGTGAGAGTGCCAAGGAGGTATGGGACAAGCTTGAAGTCACATACGAGGGGACAAATGAAGTCAAGGAGACCAAGATTGGGCTCCTAACCTTGGAGTATGAGAACTTCAAAATGGATCCGGAAGAGAACATCGAGAAGATGTTTGATAGGTTCTCCACCATCACCAATGGTCTCAAAGGCTATGGAGAAGCCATCCCGGAGGAGAAGCTTGTTCGAAAGCTCATCTACTCACTTCCCGAGTCTTGGGACTCAAAGAGGACCGCCATCATCGAAGCTAAAAATTTGAAGACTTTGAAGCTTGATGAACTCATGGGGTCTCTCCTTACTCATCAAATCATGAAGAAGAACAAAGAGGATGAGAAGAAGAGGGAAGAAATTCGAGCTATGGGAGAGAAGAAAATCAAGGGCTTGGCATTAATGCTAGTGCCATGGCTCTCAAGTCCTCCACTTGCCATCATGTCTACTCAAGTGAAGAGGAGGATGAAGATGAAGAGATAGTTCATATCTTCAAGAAGTGTGCCCCTTTCATGAAGAAAGCCTTGAGAGAGCTTGAACGAGAACCTAAAAGAAAGGAGAGGGCAAGCACTTCAAGCCATAAGAAGAAGGCACATTTGGCTACTTGGAGTGATGAAGACTCCACTGACAATGAACAAGCCAACCTTTGCCTTATGGCCATCGAAGAAGATTCAAGGGTAACTTCTAATTCATCTACTTCATGTTCTTACACTTTTGATGAATTACAAGATGCCTATGATGATTTGGTTTTAGATTTTAAAAGCCACATTTTGAAAAACAATAAATTGATTTCAAAGTTAAAAATTCAAAATGATTTGCTTTCTAAAACCAAACTTGAACTTGAAGCAAAACTTGAAGAGTTTGAGTTAAAATGTCTTGATTTACAAAAATTGCTTCAAAATGTTCAAGTAGAAAAAGATTTGATTTCCAAAGAGCTTGAAAAGAAAAACAATTTTGGAAAATCAAATTTTTATGTTAGACAATCTAGTGCCCCTAGATTTATAAATGGTAAATGTCTTAGAAGTGTTTGGCTCCCAAAAAGACTTAATACTTCAATTAAAAAGGATGAAATTGAAAAATGGATTCCTAAGGGGACTAAATTTTGTGCAACTAACGTTTATGGATCCAAAGCAATTTGGATACCAAAAGTTACTTGATTGTCTATTGTAGGTGTGATGGAGATGTTCAACAAGTCAAACATTGAGGGGGAGCTTCATACACACAAGGAAGAACACTTGAAGAAGGAAGGCTTCACATCCTACCTTGAGTTCAAGTGTTGGTAAAATTTCTAGTTGTTTTGAATTTATTTGTCTTATTTTTAGTTTAAATTCAACTAGATGATCATATATGTTGGACTAACATTTTTTATGATGCTTTGAGTAAGGGGGAGCCATTTTTAAACCAAATTCTTATTTGTGTCAAAACCTTTTACCTCTATTGTTATTTTGAACTTAAATGTCTTAAATTCTTTTTGATATAACAAAAAGGGGGAGAAATGGGTTTGAAAAATTGAATTTTCAAATGAATAAGGGGAGCTTTATTTGATTTCATACATTTAAATCTCTTATTCACATTTTTAAAGTTTAAGGGGGAGAATCCCAAACAATTTTTCAAGTTAGTTTTATTATATCAAAAAGGGGGAGATTGTAGAACTTATGTTTTGATATAATAATTGAAAAATGTTTTGGACTAATTTGAAAAGAATTTAAAACTTGGTTTTAAGTCCAAACAACTTGAATTTATGTTTGAGGTATTTTAAGAGATTATTGGGAAAGATTTTTCACGTTTTAAACAGCCAAACTTGTATTTTCAACGTCCCCGTATCGATACGGTTGTACCCGTACCGATACCATTTTGCCCCAGCTTGGCTACTGTCAAACCCCGTACCGATACAAGTCTTTGCCGTATCGATACGGTCGGGATCGTTTCGATACGCCACGTCAGCGTACCGATCCCATTTCAACTACCCCAACGGCTATTCAAATATGGACCCGTACCGATACGCCCTCAAGCGTATCGATACGCCTATGCTGGCAAGAGCCCAACGACTATTTCCTCAAGAAGGCCGTATCGATACCGTTCCACGAGTATCGATACTGGTAGCTGCAGAACAGCATTTATGAAGGGAAATAAAGTCCTCAACAGCTCCAATTCATCCCAAACGGCTAGTAACGGCTACAAACTCATTTGGGAGTATAAAAGGGACCTCCAAGCATCAAGAGAGAAGACTAATGCTCATATTGTCAAACATCAAATGATCAAGAAATTGTCTTAGAGCTTAATTTGTCATTTCTTGTATAGACAAACACTAGTGAGCCAAAATTGTCAAATTTGCTCAAGTGTTTTAGGTTTTGGGTGAGTGCCTCATTGTGCAAACAAACACCTATTAGAGGGTTTAAGTTTGCTTTATTTATCTCTTTGTAAAAGAGGGTTTTGATCAAGGCTTGGGTAGAAGCTTGATCGGTTGTAAGGGTTTCCTCCTAATCCTAGAAAAGGGGACGAATCAATTAGTGGATTGATTGTGAAATCCTTAGTGGGGAGCTAAGGTAGTGGATGTAGGTGCTTGTTAGAAGGCCGAACCACTATAAATCTTTGTGTCTTTATTCTTTCTAGCTTCCTAAACCCTTCCACCCAAATTTCCACCTCTCCACCACTTGGTGAGCTAAATTGGTTGATCGAATCGAGCACCACACATCCCAACATAAATTATAAAATTATAAATTAAGTTCGACTTCAGTTATATATATTAGCGTTGGAATCATAATAAAATTTTAAGTTGGCTTGGTGGTTAGGTGCTAACTTTCCAACATTGAGGTTATTAGTTTGAGTTTCTTTTAGTGCAACGTTTTCTTAATTTTTCCTCTATCAAAACGACGTCGTTTTGGGCTATCTTAGGCATCAAAACAACTATTTCTAAACGACGTTGTTTTGGTTTAATGCATCGTTACAAGGCTAACGGTGGAGTGCTTAGATTGAAATCTACTCAATATTCAATGTTACAATAGTATCGATTTATATTTTAGTAATACTTTTAAGGGTAATTATACCATGCACCGGCGGTGGGAACACATTTTGTTTCAGAAGCGTCTTAATTTTAGGGGTAAGGATAGTTTAGTGTTTATACTTTAAGGGGTTTACGTCTAGGTGCTTAAAATTTAAGGGTTTTGGTTTAAATTTAGAGTTTAGTGTTAGAATTTAGGGGTTAGAGGTAAAAATTTAAATCCCTAACATATTATTATAAACCCTAAATTCTAACCTATAAACCCTAAATTCTAAACCCCTGAAATATAAACCCTAAATTAAATCTCTAAACCCTAAAATATTTAAATTTTTAAAATTTAATACACATGTTAAAATTTAGTGACATTTCATGTAGTTTACCCTTATAATTAAAATATTTAGAGCGTCATAATCTCTCCCAATACCTGAATGACTACGCCCAGGACTAAACTGATCGTAAAAGGATCCAATACATAAATTAAATATATTATTAATAAATTTGCATGTGAATTTAAGCTTAAAAAAATTACTAAGTTAGACAAAGAAAGTAGCAACTCTCAGCTTGATACATAATAAAAAATATTAAGTAAAACAATGAAAAAGGATAAACTTCGATTATATATTAAATTAGATTATAAGTTATTCTAAAAACGTAAACAAGAAACTATAAACTTAAATAAATAAAAACAACAAATTATTTTTTTATTTAAGCAAAGAGTTTGAGCTATAAAATTGTTTTTCATTAAGTAGGCAAATGTAGGGATTCGATTAAATACAAGATATAACAAATGGTATTGACTAGCAATATATCAAAGAGTAACAGATTTTTTTTTTGAGTATAAGAAAAGGTTAAAAATAGTGGAAATGAGACGTGTTGGGCTGGTTTCTCAAACATTGGGCTGCGCACTTGGCTAGTGTTGTGTCATCTCTGAGTCACGCTGCTTAGAGTTTAGTCATGCATTAACCAATGGGTTACAATAAAGACTCAATTGTTTAGAGATTCACTTATTTACTTAATAGTTATAGATGCTTCATCTTTTGTGTGAATTTGAACCCAACATTTATATTAAAAATATTATTACTATAACCCTACTTAATATATATATATATAAAAGAAAAAGAAAACCCCACCCCTAGTCTGGAAGACTCGTGAGAAGTAGGTGATGTACTCTTTTTTTATCACTATTAATGAATTAAACAATGTAATTATTACTTAAAAAATAATGAAATTATTTAAGTATAATATTAGGGTATCTTCTGCCGCATGCCACCATTGCCGGACCCATCAAGATGTTGGCTATGATTCCCCTGGCCCTACCACTTGAAATTTCATCACAGAGCAAAGCCTTTACTGAAACTGTCAAATTTATACACCCACACAATTAATAATAATTAACTATGTCTTGAAAATCTACAAAAATTCTCTACTCTTTACTATTACAATCCAACTTCATGATCTTATGATTCTTACATGTGATTTTATGGTTGTTCTGACTAAATTTTACAAATGTCTATGATCCCTATTGATTATTTAAGCATAATTATGTACGTCTGCAGTTGAACTTTTTAACATGTGTAGATTTTCAATTATATACGCCCCAATGTGTCAAATTAGATCATAAATCCAACTTTGCACAGTCAAATGTGGTCTCAGTTTTGAAGCTTTGCTGCCACGGGGCCTCCTACCAACCGAATGTGATCGCATACAAGGAACATTCTGTCATGAATCTTAATACTTCTTCTAGAATAGGCTTCTCAGTTAAGGTACAAAATTTTGCTATCATAACATTATGAAACTAGATAGGTGGGAACTAATTCAACAATCAAAACTTGGTCTCTTCATTCAAACTTACTTCCCTTTGGCTGTCCATCTAAGAGCTCATCCACGCAAAACTCCTGCAAGTTGTCGTACACTTTCTTCAATTGCTGAAACATCTCCATAGATCGTTGCCCATCAAGCTTCAGTCTCTTCACTTCCATTTCAGCAGCAGCTGAACAGCCTTGTTGCTGCAAACAAGAAGCTATTAGACAAAGCTGTCGAGTTTAGGGAATATAAAATGATCACAAGCCTGTAATGGTAAGAAAATTATACAGATTGGCACCATGGTTATTGATATCAATTATCAAAGCACGTGAAATCGAAACCACAGTAATTACATGGTCAATGAGCAGTAAAGAAAACCTGTAGCTGTTTAATGTGATCTTTGATTAGCTCAGAACTGAGGTATGAAGGTAGGTCTATCGTATCCGGGAGCATAATGATAGCTTTGTTATCCATGTCTTCATCGCTTGAATTTGCATATTTTTCTAGTGGAGGCTGGAGTGAAAATTCATGCCTTCTTGAGGAAGCTTGCACCTTTGATTCTCCCCGAGTGAGGGGGTATGGGAGTCTGACAATGAGAATATTGTTCACAGGACCTGAATATAGATGAACATCAGATACATGCTTTGAATGTACAAGATATAGAACGTCATGTGAAGGTATTGTAGGAAAATGAAAAGGAAAGCCACACCAAATAGAAGAATGAAGCATCATAAACAAAAATACAAACACAACAAAAGCTCAAATTTCTTGATAGACGGCAGTTCATATTTCTTCCATTGCCCCCTCTAAGATAGGGTTAATATATTTACGCATGCAGCCTGGATTAGACGTTGATGTGAAGAAACAGAATCTGGATTTTTATACAAGATCTGTTTTAAACAAGATGAAAAGATGGACCAACTGTGCGTAGAAGTTGAATCCAAAATTAAAATTACACAATCTAATCAATTGTATCAGTAGAACACAATAAACATTCCTAGCTGTTTAAATGATACCTTTGGAATGTCGGAACATGCGAAGAATGTTTTTGGTTTTCACATCCCAAACTCGAATCATGCCATCCTCTGATCCAGATAGTAGCAAATTTCTTTCTGCACTATATGCCAAGCAAGTAACAGGCTTACTGTCCAAAAATAAGATTGTAAAACTGTTAGAAAAAGAGCAAGACTTAAAGAGGTAACAAGAAACCTTTTAAAATTTAGAAAGGGTCATGTTGTGAACACTTCAAATGCTGTTGTAAACACTTCAAATGGACTTGGTCTGGCATCAAAATCAGTGCAGCAAGAACCGAGAAAAGGATTACGCTCAAGGAAGCCTTCTACCAAGTTTGCTGATTTTGTGATAGGTGCCACATCAGCAAAGAAGTAACGGTTTTAAGAGAGAATATAGAGAGGAGAAATAGGATTGAGAAGTTATCGAGTTATGTGGATGTTTCAGTTATTCTCATCTCCTTCTCTTGTAATTCTCATCTTTTCTATAATTTCTTAGTGGTTTCAATAATAATCAAGAATCTTCTTCCTCTTCAATTTATCCGAATTCATTCTAATTTACAGTTTGCAACATTGGTGCTTTCATTGACCATTGGCAAAGATGGTTGATGGTACTCGACTCAAAACTCTCGACGATAACGTGAAGGCGATGCAGGATTCTCATTCTCAACTTCGACAGGATATGGAGAACGTTTCTTCTTCTTTGGACGATCAGAAAGTATTGCTACAAGAGGTGCTTGGGCGTTTATCGGGTCTTGCGGCTCACAAAGAGGTTGTTGTTGATCAAAGAGATATGTCTAGTGCTTCTGTAAGTTTGCAGGATGGATCTAGTATTCTCGGGCGTCACAAACCGGCCCCGGTACAACTGGCTCGTTTCTCTGGTCTTAATCCTGAGCGTTGGGTGGCGCAAGCGAACATATATTTTGATTTCTATGGTATTAAAGAAACTGATCGCTTGACGATTTCATCTTTTTATCTTGATGATTCCGCGGCAGATTGGTATGATTGGATGTCTCGTAACCATCAACTTGTTGGGTGGACTTCTTTTACTGAAGCACTCATTAAACGTTTCTGTGTTCGAGAGTTGGAAGAACCTGAGGGACTTTTGGCGAAACTTCACCAAATATCAACAGTCAGTGAATATCGATGTCGTTTCGAAGCAGTTTCCAATCGAACCATGTATTTACCACCATTGTTCTTGGTTCATTGGTTTGTCTCAGGACTTCGAGCTGATATTAAACATGCTGTCCTTATACACAAGCCTACGGCATTGGAGGATGCTATGAATTTAGCACATTTACATGAGCAGCAGATCGCATTGGAAAAGGGATCGGTTCGGCCTTCTTTGGGTAATTCCAAACCTCTCTTACCTACACCCAAAATGGCAGCGAGTGACTCTGTTCTTCAGCCCCAACCGTTTCGCAGCTTACCCTCTAACTCTTCCAACCAAAAGCTTGGATTTCGTCGTTTGACACCTGCTGAAACGGCTCAGAAACGTGCCCAAGGGTTGTGCTATCGTTGCGATGAGAAATATACATGGGATCATAAATGTAAGAATAGTCCGCAATTGCTCCTGTTTGATGATGAACCTGATCCGCCTCCTCCTCCTAATGACTCCTCTATCGGTTCTTCTCAGAGTGATGCTCGTGTGGCTAAAACCTTGCAAATGGAGGAAGTGCAGACCCATTCGACCATTTCTTACAATGCCTTAGCTGGGGGTTGCTCTATTTCTACACTTCGCTTCACTGGTTCTGTCCAAGGTAAATCGGTTCAAGTTTTGTTGGATGGTGGCAGCACTCACAATTTCGTTCAAACTCGGATGGCTCAATTTTTAAATCTCAATATCGAGACAGCTCCTCCTTTTTTTGTTTTGGTAGGGAGTGGGGAAAAATTACTTTGTGCTGGTATTGTCAAACAAGTGCCGTTGGTGATTCAAGATCATAAGATTATGGTTGATTTTTATGTGTTGCCTTTACAAGGATGGGATATGGTACTAGGCATTTCTTGGTTGGCTACACTAGGACCGGTTATAACCAATTATGCTACATCTCAATTTGAATTCACACTTAATGGTCAACGAGTTCTATGGACGGGTGATATTAATTCTGTTATTGACCCGATTCATTTTAATGCTTTCCGTCGTTTGACGCGAACTCATGCTATTAGTGAGTTTTATCGGCTGGAATTGGTTTCCCAAGAGACTGATTCTCCTCATCCATGTCAACTTGAGATGACAATGTTATTAGATGAATTCACTGATGTTTTCCAGCAGCCCCGTGGATTACCTCCACCCCGTACTCAAGACCATGGCATCTCTTTAATGCCTAATGGTGTGTCGGTAAATGTGAGACCCTATCGCTACCCGCATTTTCAAAAACAAGAGATTGAAAGATTAGTTTCCGATATGCTTCAACAAGGAATCATTCGTCCTAGTGGCAGCCCATTTTCTTCCCCGGTGTTATTGGTTCGAAAGAAAGATGGTACTTGGCGATTTTGTGTTGACTATCGCGCTCTAAATGCTATTACAGTACGAGATCGGTTTCCTATACCTTCCATTGATGAATTATTTGATGAATTACATGGTGCTCAATTCTTTTCTAAACTTGATCTTTTGGCGGGCTATCATCAAATTCGTATTAAAGCCGGAGATGAGGAGAAAACGGCATTTCGCACACATGATGGGCATTATGAATTTTTGGTTATGCCCTTCGGTTTAACTAATGCTCCATCGACATTTCAACGACTTATGAATGATGTATTCCGTCCCTATCTCCGCAAGTTTGTTCTTGTGTTTTTTGACGACATTCTTGTTTATAGTTCTACGTGGGAGGAACATTTGCAGCATGTCCGTTTGGTTCTACAATTGCTTCGTACGCACCAATTAGTCGCCAAGCTTTCTAAATGTGTATTTGGGCAATCTATGGTTGGCTACCTTGGCCATATCATTTCTAAGGATGGTGTTGCTGTTGATCCAGAAAAGATTGTTGCGATCCAACAATGGCCAGTTCCAAAAAATGTTAAAGATGTGCGACGATTTATTGGGTTAGCGGGTTATTATCGACGATTCATTCATCATTATGCATCGATTGCTGGTCCATTGACTGGTTTACTTAAAAAAGATGCATTCTTTTGGTCACCGGCAGCAGCGAAAGCATTTGAGGAACTTAAACGCTTGTTGAGTTCTACCTCCGTTTTACGATTACCAGATTTTACCAAGCCTTTTACTGTTGAAACGGATGCCTCGGGGATTGGCATTGGAGCGATTCTATCTCAAGATAATCATCCCCTTGCTTTCTTCAGTAAGAAATTATGTCCTTCTATGCAAAATGCTTCTACATATCAAAGGGAGATGTTTGCTGTTACTCAAGCAATTGCCAAATGGCGTCAATATTTGTTGGGGCGAAAATTTCTAGTCATTACGGATCAACAATCATTGAAGAACCTCAAGGATCAAGTTATTCAAACTCCCGAACAGCAAAAGTGGCTTAGCAAGCTTGTTGGATATGATTTTGATATCATGTATCGTGCGGGTAAGCATAATATTGCTGCAGATGCTTTGTCTCGAGTTCCTTCATCTCAATTATTTGCTTGTTCTCGACGTGAGTTAGCCTTAGTGGATGAAATTCGATCGGCTAACATGAATCATCCCGAGTTACTTGAACTTCAATCTCGTTGTGCAGCTGATCCTTCTAGTCTTCCTGATCATTATTTCAAGGATGGTTTGTTGTTCTTTCGGGGTAGACTTGTGATACCCTTTGATTCACCATTACGACAACAACTCCTTGTTGAGTACCATACTTCTCCGGTAGGGGGGCATGCAGGAGTCACACGTACTTACCATCGAATTTCTTCAAATTTCTATTGGAAGCATATGCGCCAGGATGTTAAAACCTTTGTTGCAGCTTGCCAAGTTTGTCAGCAAATGAAATCATCATTTTTGCCACCAGGGGGATTACTTCAACCGTTACCAATACCTCAATTGGTCTTTGAAGGGATTTCAATGGACTTTATTACGGGTCTGCCCGCTTCTCATGGCAAGACAGTGATTCTAGTTGTGGTTGATCGACTGTCTAAGTACGGTCATTTCATCGGTTTGCCGTCTAATTTTACTAGCATCACAATCGCAGAAGTTTTTATCACCGACATCGTTCGCCTTCATGGTGTGCCAGCTGAAATTATTACAGATCGGGATGCTCGTTTCATGTCTGAATTTTGGAAGGAGTTACATCGATTGCAAGGTACTACCTTAACTTTTAGCACATCCTATCATCCGCAAACTGACGGACAGACGGAAGCTCTTAACAAATGTCTTGAGATGTATTTACGATGTTATGTTGCGGATTATCCGAAGAAGTGGCTACAATTTTTACCGTGGGCAGAGTATTGGTACAATACTTCTTATCAATCATCTGCTCAAATGACTCCTTTTGAAGTGCTTTATGGACGACCACCCCCATCGATTAGTCGTTACATTCATGATTCTGCAGGTAACCCCATGGTTTCTACTTATATGCTTCAACGTGATGAGGTACTTGCCTTGCTCAAGACAAATTTATCCAAGGCTCAAAGTCGCATGAAACTACTTGCGGATAAACATCGTCGTGAAGTTAATTTTCAGGTTGGGGACTGGGTATATGTTAAACTCCAGCCTTATCGCCAAGGTTCTCTACGCTTGCAGCGACACCACAAGTTAGGTCGTCGATACTTTGGTCCATATCAAGTTTTGCAGTGTGTTGGAAATTTCGCCTATAAGTTGGATCTTCCAGACACAGCTCAGATACACCCTGTCTTCCATGTTTCATTGCTTCGCAAATGTATTGGCACTCCAGATCACCAAGTTACACCATTACATTTAGTTGACTCCACTTCAACTTTGATATTGCAGCCAAGAGCAGTGTTAGATACACGTAAACTTTCTCGTTCGGGCCAGGTGGTTGATCAATGCCTTATTGATTGGGATGGCCTGCCTCCTACTTCAGCAACATGGGAAGATGTTAGTCATATATCGCAACAGTTTCCAGATTTTAACCTTGCGGACAAGGTTCGAGTTAGTGGGGGAAGTACTGTTGTGAACACTTCAAATGCTGTTGTAAACACTTCAAATGGACTTGGTCTGGCATCAAAATCAGTGCAGCAAGAACCGAGAAAAGGATTACGCTCAAGGAAGCCTTCTACCAAGTTTGCTGATTTTGTGATAGGTGCCACATCAGCAAAGAAGTAACGGTTTTAAGAGAGAATATAGAGAGGAGAAATAGGATTGAGAAGTTATCGAGTTATGTAGATGTTTCAGTTATTCTCATCTCCTTCTCTTGTAATTCTCATCTTTTCTATAATTTCTTAGTGGTTTCAATAATAATCAAGAATCTTCTTCCTCTTCAATTTATCCGAATTCATTCTAATTTACAGTTTGCAACAGGTCATGCAATATTAACTATCATTCGCCACAACTTTTCCTTTATTACTTTTGTTTTTGATGCATATCCATAAAATCCACCTTCAACCTAAGGGATTAGTTTTTGGATTTGATGTTGTGCCATCAAACAGTGAGTTGATTTCAATAGCTAAGAGCACAAGCCACAGCACCTCTTTAAGAACTAAAAGAAAGTATGAAGCTATACTTCCAGAGTTACTTGAGAATACCGTAAAGATGGGAGAAACATAACAAAATAATACCTTTGATCAGTTAGTGAACCGATGATGTGCAATCCATAATTGTTGCTTGGGGAACTTTCAGCATTAAGTGCAGCAATATAAATTTTACCATCTCGACTGCCAGCATAGAAAACATGTTCACCAGGGTCTATAGCAATTGCATCAATGATGGAAGGAAACACAACATTTCTTAATAACCTTCCCCTGGATAAGCTCCATACCTATTAGCAATGCACATTAAATCAGGAAGACAGGAACTCTTTACAAAGGATCTAATAGAACGTATGGCTAATGACATATATTAGAACAAAAGACTGCAGCAAAAATACATCAGGTACTTAAAAGTTGAGTCGATAGATATTCCATCAAATAAAGTTCTATAACAAGCATGATTGTTTAGTCATAGCAACAAAATAATTGTGAACTATAATGCTTAGCAAATGCTTTGACAAATACCTCAGACCAATAATCTCACAATCAGAAAGTATCCCTTGATGAAGGGAGCACTCCTTAATTTCAAAAGTTACGGGCCCAAAACCCAATTTACTAATAAAATGACTTGCCACCTGATGCTTCCCTCTTTTCAGTCTAATGCATAGTCCAGCATAACACTCTAAATCTAATCACCAATCTGTCAACATAAGACATGCATTTCGGCTTCAACTAAGTCTAAAAGCAGAACAAACCTTACACGTGCGGTCCTCAGAAGCCGACACAATAATTGCATTCCCGCCACCATAACCCATAACAATATCCGTTACCCGCAGAGTATGTTCCGTAAAACTATACTCGTAAAGATGACTTGCCTGCTGCTTCCTAACATCATCAAATATCCTAATTTACAATAAACATTAAAAGCACGAAATATTAGCAATTAGTAACCACAAGAATCAAATAACATATGCAAACATAATCGATCATAGGAGTAAGGATCAGAATAAGGAACATGTACATGAAAAGCGACCAAACTCTAACACATCCATCCTCTGACCCAGAAATAAGGAGTGAATCATCCTCGGAGAAAACTAAGCATGTAACTGCCCTATAATGAGCGTGCCATTTCTTTAATAACCTACCCGTAGCAACCTAAATAGTGAAACAAAAACCACCCGAAAAGCTCAGCTTCAATTAACAAATAAAAGACTGAAAAGCAAACAAAGGAACTGAATTTTACCTCCCAAAAGTAAATATCGCCAGATGAACCTCCACCAACAATGTAACTACCTTCGCTATTAGCAACAAGCGGTTTAATAGGTTCCGCGGGAAAGCTTTTAACTTGCGCTTGAGGCTGTAAAAGAAATGATAAAATAAAGCAGAGAATGCTTGTTAAAAGAGTTGAAAGTTTTGGGTGGTTAAAAAGGGCAAACCTTGGACCAAGACCAATAAAGGACGTGACCGGAGGTGGCGGAAGGGTCGCGAAGTTGAGAACAGGCAAGGAAACGGCAACCTATGGAGGCAAGACCGTGGGGAGCAGAGGCGCAAGTCTTGTAACGGAGTTGCTCCGCCCCTGTTTGAAGGTCCCAACAACCTATGCCGCCATCGATTGAAGATGATGCTAATACTACATTCATTGTTATTGGCAAATTTGAAAAAAAAATGAACTTGGGAGTTTCGTTTCCGGCTCCTAAATACTGGGTTTTTTTTTTTTTTTTTTTTTTTTTCTAGGGTTTTAGGTACAGGGGAGGAGATGCTTGTAAAAAGGAGGGTGACAGTGTGATGGTTCGAAACTGAAACGGTATCGTTTCTTCTTCTTCCAAGGGTAAACTACAACGGAGGTAACATTTTTTTGGTTTTCTTCTAATTTTGATCACCCAACTTTCAACTGTTATGTTTCAAGTACTTATGTTATAGGTTAGTTATAATATGATCACTGAACCGTTTACTCTCTTATCCAAATAACGGATGTTTCACGTAACATGATAAATAATTAAATAAAATACAAGTAATATCCACGTGAATTACTTGTGTATAATGATAATTAATTTAATTAAATGAATTTAGATAAAATAAATGGTTAAAAAGAATTGATAAGGAAAATGATTCAATAAAACACCTGTAAAAAAGTTAGAAGGTTTATTTTAGTCTGGAAAAGAACGAAAGGGCATTCTCACTCGCTGTGGCGAAAATTGAAAGATTAATCTTTCAAAAAAATATTGAGTGAGAATCAAAAGGATTACGATTTGTAATCATTGGGAATTAATTGTTTACGCTTTAAGTGTTGTTGATTAAGGTTGGTTTTCCGTTTGTTTAATTAAATGAACGAATATAAACAAATAACTCGTTCGTTCATTTACATTCGTTTATGTTTATTCACACATTTTTATTTATATTCATTATTTTTCATAACAAAATTATTATATTTTAAAAATATATATTAAAAATATACAATAAAGAGAGAGAAAATAAACAATACCCAATGTTCGTTTGTCTTCATATACATTTGTTTATTATTTTAACGAACGAATATGAACGAACACAAACAAACTACAATCTTACAAGTTACAAGGTCCGGTTGGAGGCCTCTCGGGGGTTGCGGAATTTGCTGATCTTCCTCTACCATCCACATGAAGCCTAAATGGGCCATAAAGCTCACTCCTCTCTTAACTCCCAGCCTAAGAACCCAAATATGCATCCACAGAACCACAAGGGACAAAATTTGGGATTTCAGCATAGTATTAATATGAATTATGATGTAGAGTTGGGCATTTAATTTTTAAATCCATCACTTATGCCTATGGTTTGTTGTTACATTGGATTTTTGTTGCTAATAACCTCTCAGCTTAAAACAAATTACCCACCACCTTCATTGTAACTTGCCCAATGCTATATCTAGAGATTTCCCCTTTTCAGAACTCTATAATATGTTAATGTACATTATCTAGAATTTTATTAGATGTAATGTCTGCATACCTTAAAACACATCTATATAGTTTGGTCCAATCAATTGGAACTGATGGAGAAGAAAAGTAGGTGATAGAAAGAAAAAAAAAGAGCAAAGTTTAAAAATAGTCACTACAGTCACTTAACTTTCAAATATTACATCATAGATGTTAATTTCTTATCTAATTTTCTAATCCAAATATTTGATTCCGTTTTTTCTAGGACAAAGATCCTTTATTTTTTAGGTGTCTCTTTTTATGTCCAACACTAAAAAATTAAGGGTAAAGTATACAGACGGTCACTGAACTTTGGTAAAAAAAAACAAAATAGTAACTAAACTTTCAAAAATCACAAAATGACAATTAAATTTTATGTTTTATAACAAAATGGTAACTAGATGTTAAATGTCGTTAAGTGGCTGTTATAAAATTTGGTATAATAACACATTTAGTCCTTCATATTTATACATCCAATCAATTTAGTCCTATTCGAAACAATTCATTAAATTTAGCACTGGTTATTTATGCATTCTTTCAATATGATCCTTAAAGCAAAATTCCAAAGTATGGTAACATGATAAATAATTACAATTAAATTTTTATAGGAACTCGAAAACTCGACTCGAATCGAAAAAAATTTAAATAAAGTTTGAGTTGTAAAATATGACGCGTCAACTTGAATAACTCAAAATTTTTTGACTCGACTCGATCGAACGCTCATCTCTATCTTAAGATATGACACGTCAACTCAAATAACTCGAAATATTCGAATATTTTAAATCATTTTATTCTTTTAAATCGAATATTTTTTTAAAATAAAATATTTAATATTTTCATATTTAAATCACATTGAATATTTAATAACTACTTTAAATATTGGATTTAAAATAAAAAAATTGATTTAAAATATTCGAATATTTAATTAAATTTTTATAGGAACTCGAAAACTCGGCTCGGCTCGAATCGAAAAAAATTCAAATAAAGTTTGAGTTGTAAAATATGACGCGTCAACTCGAATAACTCGAAATTTTTTAACTCAACTCGATCGAACGCTCACCTCTATCTTAAGATATGACGTGTCAACTCGAATAACTCAAAATATCCGAACATTTTAAATCATTTTTTTCTTTTAAATCACATCGAATATTTAATAATACTTTAAATATTCGTTTTACAAGAAAAATTGTCTTAAAATATTCGAATATTTAAAGTAGTTATTAAAAATTCAAATATTTAAAAGAAAAATATTTAAAGTAGTTATTAAATATTCAAATATTTTAAATCATTTTTTCTTTTAAATCGAATATTTTTAAATTAAATTGAATATTTAAAGTAGTTATTAAATGATCTATGTGATTTAAATATGAAAATATTAAATATTTTATTTTAAAAAATATTCGATTTAAAAGGAAAAAATGATTTAAAATATTCGAATATTTCGAGTTATTCGAGTTGACGCGTCATATTTTACAACTCAAACTTTATTTGAAATTTTTTCGATTCGAGTCGAGTCGAGTTTTCGAGTTCCTATAAAAATTTAATTGTAATTATTTATCATGTTATCATACTTTGGAATTTTCTTTTAAGGACCAAATTGAAAAATGCGTAATAACGAGGGCTAAATTTAGTGAATTGTTTCGAATTAGGACTAAATTGATTGAATGTATAAATATGAAGGACTAAATGTGTTATTATACCAAATTTTATAACAGTCACTTAACGACATTTAACGTCTAGTTACCATTTTGTTATAAAACATAAAGTTTAATTGTCATTTTGTGGTTTTTGAAAGTTTGGTTACCATTTTGTTTTTTTTACTAAAGTTCAGTGATCATCTGTGTACTTTACCCAAAAATTAAATTCTAAGCCCTAACACTAAATTCTAAATCCTAAACCATAAACCCTACATAATAGATCCTACCCCTAATTTCCTAAACCCTAAACCTTAACTTTAAACTATTTTTTTTTAATTTGAGACATATATAAATGCATCGAAAAGGATAGAATTTTTTTCTATTCAATTATTAGATTCTTTAGTTCTTTTTTAGATATTTATTTTGATGACTAATCCATTAAAAATGGAATATTAATATTTTATTTTATTTTTGAAATCAATAAGGTACATACAAGTATTTTGTATGTTCTTTACATTTTAAACTTTTCTTTAATTACAAACATTTTATCAATAGGAGGGGAGTCCCATGGGAAGGTTTCGACCTATTGAGGTCGATTGGATTTGAAGAAATGTTTTTTATCGTTAATTTTATTTTAAAAAATTTAAACAATTATGGGGTTTTTGTATACCATTATATTTTCTAATTTTTTTATAATTATTGCTTATAAATGTTAAAATATTATAATAAAATTTTAAATACAGTCGAAGGGTCAAATGAGTTATTTCATACTCCCTTGTCCCATAAAATTTGTCCCTTTTGTGTTTTAAAATTGTCTAATTGAAAAACTCAACAACTTTTATCAAACACAATTTCTTTTCTAGCATATTTTTAGTTTTTCAATAAAATAAATTCTAACTTTTCAAGGTTGAAATTGTCATTTTAATTACTTTATAACACATCTCTTACACAAACTTTTTCTTTTTAAAACTATATAAAAAATTAATAAAAGACAAATTTTTTGGAACGAGGGCGTATTTAGTTTAACATGTCATGCCAACTTTTTAACAAAAGCTAACGTTGCGGTGTCCATTTTATACTAATAAAATTTAAAATTTAATATCCACTTATAATATATGAAAGTTTAGTAAAAAAATATTTTAGGATAATTTAATAAATAGAACTCAACAAGTGTCGTAGTGGAAAAACGGATGTTATTCATCCTAGGAGATACGGATTCTATTCACTTCGTCTATAAGGTGTATGGACATTGTCAAAAATTTAAAAATATGTATCAACATATACTAACTTATAATCAACTTTAAACTATTAAAAAAATAAATTAATAAATATTTTACACTTTAGTAGAAAAAAAAACGGGTACACATTGCAGCCTTAGAGTACTCCTTTGATTAGCTCTATACAAACACCTTTTCTTTTTGTATGTATATTTGTGTTATTTTAGTCGTTTGGGCTTTATATTTTCAATAAAGTGATGGGACAAAAGAAATGCAAAGGTTGCATGTCAAAAAAATGGATTTTTCAAGAGTCCAAAACAAGAGTAAGAGAAGAAAGAAACGTTTTTTTTTTTTGTAAACTCCAATTTCTCTTCTTCTTCTTTTCTCTCTTTTAAACCAAAAGATGAAAAAGAAAAATTTTCTTGGTCCAACATGGCTGTTAAGCAACACGAAAGGGACAAAAAAAACATCTTTATATGATAATACGTATCCACTTTTAAGACCCATCATCCACTTTTATATGATTATACTACACATTGTTAATATGCATGCTAAATCATGTTTGTTACATTATTTTTTTTAATATCGGCCAAAATACAAAGATCTACTAGGACCACATTGTACCTCTTCATATATCAGACTCCAAACTTTCTAGGTCACGTGCCATACCCCAAGAGATCCGGACAAAAGGATGACTGATGAGAGCCATATATATATATATATTGTGTCAAACTATAGGTTTATTAGGGTTAGGGTTTTATTATTTATTTATTTATTTGGGAAATCATGGGCACGAGTCGTAAGAAAAATATATTGATACTTTTATGTGTGCGCCTCTCTTTCACGGGGGACTTAAATAGATGTTTCTGTACACACTTTCATCACTGTTTCACATAGTTTTCTGTCTCAGGTAATTAATAACTGCATGAAAATAATCAGAAGAACCGGATTCAATAAAAAGCAAAGAACCTGTTGAAATGCCTGGTCAAACTTTATGTTGAAGCTTTACTCGTATAGGGAATTTGGACAAAGTGACAAGCAAAAGCCTTTGTTTAGCTACCAGTCAATGGGGTTTGTGTCTTAACTCGTAAGGGTCTATTTGTGTTTTTGGGCCCTGGAATTAGTGGGAAAAAAGAGGGATCCAGAGATGGGTGTTGAAGACGCTGATCAGATACTTAAAGTAGGAAAAGACAAAGGTTTTCTGGTCCTCAGAACCCTTTGATAAAACATGTTTAGTCAGTTTCTCTTTTATTTCGCTTCCATCGATTACCTCGCTCTTTTGGGTTGTGTCTCCTTCTGTAGTTTTCTTTTCTTGTTTGTTTGCCTGATCGATGAAAATGGAGATTATGAGCTATATCCTTCATCTTTTTATGATAATATATTTCATAATTAGCTGCTTTTCCCCCCAGAGTTTTGAACTGAGATGAAGATATGAAAGCATGGGTCCATTAATGAACTAATCAGAGAAATTGTCAATGAGGTAGCTATATAGCAAGAGACTTCCTCAGCTTTCCCTCTCCTCCTTTCCTCAAGTTGAAACTTGAAACTGAAAGGAAAGTTATCAGAACTCAGTCTGTGTCTCTTCTCTCTCCTGTATTAATGCAAGTATATATACGAAACCGGAACATACGGACATGAGAATCATGAATATAGGGCAAAGGAAGAGTATGAGCAATAAATGCGCCAATGAGAAACAAAGAACAAGATTTTTGGTGTTTCAGATATTCAACTTTCTTTGCATCTTCATTCTAACTAAAACTCACCTGCATTGATATGGCTAGCTAATGGGGGAACACAATAGTACCGGACGCTAAAATTATATACACAGTTCACAAATAGCCTTAGTCTCCCCGGGCAGATGAACAAAGACACAATCAAACAAAAAAAACTAAAAAGGAAGTTCAAAAAGGAAGATAGAATTAATACTCTTGAATATTGGATATGAAAGGGAACTAATATGTATAAGGAGACATAAGATTCAACCCTATATCATCTTTTTCCAAGACCAAACGTGCCTTGTTAGTCTCCATGTTAGCTGCACCATACTCCGGGTGCAATCTCTTCTTGGGTTGTAATGGCACACCGAAGAGCTTTGTTTTGCAACTGTTGTTGCTCGGTTCTTCAAGAATCGTCAAGGAGCTCAGGGATGTAGCAGTTGGAGAGTTCAAAACCTGAGCCTGGGGATTTGGAATATTCGGGTAATACCCAGGATGCTGGTTAAAAGGCTTTTGCAATAATGAACTGTTGGTATTAACAACAGGAGTAGCAAGGAAAGGAGAGTATGAATTGCTAGGAGTGACCGGCTTAACATGGTTTTGAACGAAGTAGATAATATCATTGTAAAGCTTTTTCATATGGGCAAGTTCGGACATAAGCAGATTGTTGCTTCTTCTTAGCCTATCATTGTCCTCTGATAAAGTTGTGACCGAGCTGTTATAGTCTCCAGCACCGCCAACAAACGAGACCCCGGTCGGTGAAGAAAGTGGTGGCGAATCACACCAGTTGGCTTGTTCATCCGAGTCAGCCGGAGAGATGCTGACGCGGCTTGGAAATGGAAAGAAACTAGGGGGATTAACCATAGGAGAATGTGGATGGAGGTGGTGGTTTACCACTTGTGGCTGCGCAGTTTTTCTTCTATGGATCTCACAAAGCAAGTGTTTCTCTCCTTTCTTGAAGAACTCATTCGCAAACTCCCACCTATCTGGTACAATCTTCCTAAAACCCTATCGTCATTAACAAAAGTAAAAGCAAAACCCAGATCAGTACACAAATATTACAGGCAAAAGATTAAGTATCAGTCGAGGTAAAAGGTTGAGTTTTGATTACATATGTGTTGAGTTGTCTGACAAAGCTGGAGAAATTGTTGTGCTTGAAGTAATTAGGAAGAAGATCACGAGCAAACTCGGGAGGTCTCCAAACTATGAAAGTAGTGTAATCTTGACCCCATGAAACTATATGGTTAGTGGCGGGATCGTCCACCAGTTGGTAGGTCTTGGTGAGGAATGGTGCCGGCACTGATTTGTGAGAGTCTAGTGAGAGTAATATCCCTTCACAATTGTCAAGCATGAGCGCCATTGAGAGATGAAGCAGCAAGGGAAAATAGAGTAGGAGATGTTAAATGAGTTTGCAATATTGAAGGGGCTATGTTTCCTTAGTGGGGGGTGGGGGATATGTAGGGAGAGAGAATAAGTGTTTGATGTGCTATGACTGTGTAGAAATAAATGGTGGGTTTCAAGACTCACCCTCACCTCCTTTTCTCTGACAATAGATCCCGCGCACACCCACTTCAAATCAGGCATAAGGGGATGGGTTCTCACTTCTCACAATCTGCCCTTCCTGAATTCACAATCAAACCCTTTTTCTTTCTTTCTAGATTCAATTATCACAAATCAAATTGAATTTAGTCTATTATTTTTTTTCAAAAGATATATTTAATAAAATGTATAACATTATCATTTTTATATTCTAGAGACCTCATATTTCTGGATGGAAATCATCAGCCCCCAAAGTATGCCCCCATTTGTGCCTCCACTTTAAAATAGTGGGTTTAGGGTTTAATGTTTGGGGTTTAAGGTTGGGGCTCAGGGTTAGGGTGTAGGGAATTAGGGGTAGGGTGTATTTTTTGAGTTTAGGGTTTGGGGTTTAGGATATGAAAATTAGGGTTATGGGGCAATATTTAATTTTTAAGTATTTTTAGGCAGGGGCATAGAAGGAGGCATGGTTAGGGGGCAGGAGACTTTTACCCCGTATTTCTTTTATGATGTGAGATTAATATCTTTTGACTCTCTATAACGTGACATTCTCACTTAACCTTGTAAAGCACTTGTCATCGACCACCTGTCTACCCCACTCTTTAAGCATTGGACGTAAAATCGAACACTCGGTAAGTCACTCTAATACCACTTGTCACATGCTATTAGTCTCCCTTAGAAAGACAGGTGTTTGAACGTTTATAGGAGTAAAATTAAGAAAAAAAACCTCAACACATATCCGTTTTTGCTACAACCAATTCCAAGCATCACATAAATCATTACTGCTACTAGCCTACTACCAATTCCAAAAGAGAGATTAGCCGTTGTGGTTAAGTTTACAGATCATGAAACTGATAACAAAATTAATGGTCACCTAAAGTAAAAGAGTGGGCCTAATGATGGGGTAATATGGCTAGAGTGGGGAAAACCTTGTTGCTGTTGTGAATTGTGATGCATGAATATTATATAAAAAAAAGGAAGGGAAAGGGGATTTCACGTAAACCGAGCCCTTGTCTCTTATTTTATTTGGTTTTGGCTTTCATTTTGTAGCTTTTCTTGCGTCGTTTAGTAAATGAGCGAAGCCAACACATTTCGAATCCCACCAGTTTTTCTACCCCATAAGGTAAAAAGCATACATCGAAGAATGTGAAGGGATTGAAAGGCTGTTGTTGTTGACGACATTACTACTTCTTCTTCTTCTTCTTCGCCTTCTTCTCCTTGACATTACTCTATGCTTTCTTAATATTCCAATTTCCAAACTTCAACATATACAGATTCCCTCTGCCCACAACTGAGTACTGACTCACATTTGTTTTTCTTTTGCATCCACCTTGTTTTGGCTCTTCTTTTCTTCCTTTCCCGACCTGTCTCTCAATTATTGACCCTTAAAAGCTAAAAAGGTTTATATATATATATAAAGGTGTCTGTGTAACAAATATATCTATGTTTATAATTTGATTTCTGTTATGAATATTTATCTATGTGGATGTCTATCATGATTAGAACTTTATCAAAGGAGTTTGATTTATTTATTATTAGGAATATTATCTCTATGAATTAGAGTTTAATGTATTATGTACTTCTTATGCCTATAAATAGATGATTCATTGAAGGCATTGTATACAATTCTATATTTTGAGAATAATACAAATCTCCCTCTTCCTCTCATCTCTTTGTTCTTCTTGTTCTTCTTTATTTTATTCACAACACGTTATCAACACGAGACTCTAATCAACTGAGGTCTTCATCGTTATAATTCAAAAGAAGTTACCGGGGAGAATTCGATTATAGAATAAACCAAAGATAAGTTTTTTTTTCTCCTTATTTTTTTTAGTTTCCGATTGTCTTTCTCTTTATATTTTAACTTTGTTTTAATTTTTGAAAATTTTGGAAGTATGTTTGATTTTATTCGAACATTGGAAAGAGATAAATTTGTGGCTTCTCACAAACCAAAAGACGAATCGACAGAGACGAAGAGGTTGCGTTTGGTGTAAATTACGTGTATTTTCTCTTATTCCTAAAAGGGTTAATTAGCGGTATGCTTATTCATACTTTTACTTATATGATTATATTTGATATTTTTCATATTATTATTTATGTCATTTTATTTGGTAAAAGTTAATATTTTTAACCGTGTTTTGAGTTTTACATGATATGCTTAAATGGCTTGGAAAGAGATGTGATATAAAGGGATTATGAGAAGCTATCTCGGTCATATGCTATGTCTCCATTGTCCACGAGAGAAAAACCAATATCGGTAAATTTTGGTTTTATTTTTATTCTTTATATTATTATTTTAAAGTGTGATAAATCATGATGTTTTTGGATTTACAAGAAGATTATTATAAAGTCTATATTTGCTTGAAAGCAATATTTCTTCTTCGTCAAAAAACTCGACCATAGACTTCTTCCAATTTCAAGTTACGAAAATTCGTCTTGATCCAAAAAGTTTTATGGGAGGCATTCCTTGAAGTGAATGCAAAGCATGATGTTTATTCCATGCGATTATCAATGATGGGGCATTCCCTGAAGTGAATGCAAGCATGATGTTTATTCCATGCAATTATCAATGATGGAGCATTCCCTAAAGTGAATGCAAGCATGATGTTTATTCCATGCAATTATTGGATCTGTTTCATTCCCTGAAGTGAATGCAAACATGGTAAATCATTATTCAATTAGAGACATAATTTCGATATAATCCAAGTATAATTGGCTGGACATCCCGTTCTGCGAGGCTACTGGTCTCAAAGGAGGTTTTTAAAGGACCTTGTGGACAGGTTTAACAATGCCGCGTACGAGGATTAAATCTTTGTTCTCTGTGATAAGGATATGAGAAAAAGGTTTTAAAGGCCCACTGGCTCTACTCCATTCCCTGAAGTGAATGTGAGATTATATTATGGAATGAATAAAAAATCACATTAAAAGTTGTGGTCGTGGTCGAGGCTATGAATATACACATGAAAAATATAGTCATTTTAAGAATACTTCTACCCGCTGGTAGCGAAGTTATAAGGATGACAAGAGTGATAAAGATCATTCTAAGGAAGTGAAATCCTTTTACCAATGTGATGTTATAAACCATTGGTTTCGTACTTGTCAAACGCCAAAGTATTATGGACTTTATCCATAATCATGAATGATAAATGAAATAAAATATAAACAAAATTTGTTTATGGAGAAAATAATTATGGCGTTATTGGTCCAACTCAATTGGATATTGTTAATTTTCTCATAACCCTTGAAGGGAATAATTTACCATTTATTTATTTCCCTTATAACCTCTAACATGAATAATTGGTTTTATTTTATTTTATTTTTTTATGTTAATTCGTTTTATTTATTATTTATTTATGTTGGTTTGCTTTATGTTTATTTATTTCACATATTATTTATTTACGTTTTATGTTAATTTATCATTTGAAGAATATGATTACATCCGGAATAAAATATACAATGAATTGTGGCTATTTATGCCTAGAATTGTGGCTATTTATGCCTAGAATTGTAGCTATTTATGCCTAGCAGATAATGCAAGTACTCATATTGTATTTAAGCATAAGAAATAATTTTCCCATTTAAATGCAAGGGAAAATATGAGTAGTATTTCTCAAAGTACTAAAATATCAATACTTCGGAAGAGCACTTGAAAGTTTATCTCTGATAGATAATCGACTTGATATGATGTGCTATATTTTATATTTTTCATTCCTCGAAGTGAATGATACAAAGTACATATTTTCATTACCTGAAGTAAATGAAACAAAGCACATTTTGAAAGGTGCACAATTATGCATTTCTCGATTAAAATGCAAGGGAATAATGTGAGTACTATATCCGGAAGTACTAATATCACAAAAGGCTCTGGTTGAGCAAATATGTTATTGTCAAATGGAACTTTATTACATATTCACAATGCGTTATACTCGTCAAAGTCATAAAGAGAGCAATATGAGTTCGCAAACTATCCCTTTGGGAATTATAGATAACATATGTTATCAATTGGCATTTGAAATAAGCCAATATGGATATAAGTTCTGGTAGCCAAAAAGTCAGTTGAAAGCTCTAGGAGAGCTATATATTGCTACCAAAAGATCATTTCAATTGAAAGCTCCGAAAGAGCTAAATATATTCCTATTTAAAGGAACAATTTTGATGGTCGTACTAGACATGTACGAGTGAGATTGAATTACATGTTATGGTAAACAAGGAGTTTACAAATTCAGAGATATATACATACATATATATAGTTGGCATGATCGGTTAGACCATCCTGATCAATAATGGTGCAGAAATTATTGAGATTTACATGCACGTGTATTAAAAGAACATGTAGTTCTTGTAGTGCTTATTCTCAAAAGAATGGATTAAATTCCACTTATTAAAGAATGTGAACTTGTGTTGCTTAAAGGAATTGATTAAATTCCACTTACTAAAAGAACCTGAAGTTCTTGTGTTGTTTGTTCTCAAAGGATATAGATGATCCCACTTACCAAAAGAATTAGAACTTAAAGTTCTTGTACTGAAGTTAAGACTGTATGTCTTGCATATCTGAACGAAATATGGGCCCATATATCCACAAATGTGGAAAGTTTTATATGATTTTAGTAGATGCATCTACATTGTTTTATCGACTTACAACCAGAAGTTTGTGAGATTGATTCTAAAAATATTCAGATTATGCAGTTAGACTATTCGTCTTGAAAAGCTAGTGGATTTATATTTTAGGCTATATCAGTTGTTACAAAGCCTATTGATTATGAAAAATATAGTTTAGCAAAATTTCAATTAGATGCCTCCTATTTAATAGCTAAACTATGAGAACAAAAGAGTTATTATTTATATGGTGTTTCCATATAGCAACACTTATACGCATCAAGCCAACGAGTTATAATAAACTCCCCGTTATGATTGGTTTTTGGTCAGAAACCATACATTTCCCATTTTATGATTTTTGAATGTGCGATATGAATTGCTCCACCACAACGCACAAAATGGGTAAATAAAAAGGGTTGAGAATATATATTGAGTACGAGTCTCCTTTTATGTTTAAATTCTTAAAGATTAATTGGAGAATCATTTATGACATGATTTTTCTCAACATCAGGGGGAGATAATAATCAGCTGGATAGAGGAAAATGAATTATCATTATCTAGATCCTCGTATATGAACTAGAAGTTCATAAGATAATTCATGTTATTACATGTCAACTGCCAGACATATTTACTGACCCAATGAGAGTAATTAAGTCTCATATACCAGCTGAAATGCTCTAAGTTTAAATTACATGTTAGAGCGAGAGAATGTAAATCATGCCTGAAGCATGATAGTTGAAATGGTTCCAATGATCAAAATTCTCGTAAATAGAAAGTAATATGAGATGGTCATATATTGGAGGCGGGTGCTTCTGAAGAGACCCAAGACATAACAAATAATAAAACTCTTGAAGAGTTTCAGGTACCTGAAATAAAGATTGAAATCTTGAAGAGATCTCGATGAGTTATGTCATTACGAGAATGGAACTAGAAAAATTAGAAAGTTGTCGACAACGATTTTACAAACAATTTTACATAAAATACTTCTATAGAAGTAAAGAAAGGAATCGAGGATCTTGTATAAAATCTATCCAGAAGTATAGATATTGAATTGGCCAATGTTGAAAGACGCGTTGAACTTCTAAAATAGAAGTATTTGGACCACCAGTCCAAACACCTAAAGGTGTAATGCAAGTGAGGCACGAATAAGTAGTCGTAAATACGACTTGAATTGTGATTTATGAAAAGTTTTAATTACTTCATGGTGGATGCAATTACTTTGGCAGTTTTGAAAATTTTACATGCGTCTAATTATTTGTGGATCCATATTTATCCTTGAAGGATCTAAAATGCTATAAGCATTTGGAAATTTTTGAGGAATTTATTTAGACATGTCTCATGAATATTTTGGCGCATTTGGTATAATCGCCTTAGTGAATACTATAAGAATGATAAGATTTCCTTATATATTTTATAAAGGAGTTTGGATCAAGATCCATTATGATAATTTTAGAACTCCTAAAGAGCTTCAAATTGTAAACTCATGAAGTACTTTCAATACAAGTACTTGAATCTTGACATCAAGTTTATCTCGACCTGAAGATCGAGCATTTTTATATATTTCTTTTGTCTATGAATAGACATAAGCTTAAAGAATCTTAAAGAAGATTCAATATGAATAGAGCATATCTATTGAGTATCCCAATAGTTGTAAGATTTTTGGATGTGAATAAAGATAATTATATCTTTTCTTGGTCTTGAAGCACTATATATTAGTTGGTCAAGAAATATCTATGAATATACAAAGATCATTACATTTAGATCTTCAAACATTCGTTGATGCCTCCTCAAATGTCGTAGAAATAATTGTTATGAACGAGGCAAGCCAAAAAAACTGTGTTTGGCTAAGACTATTGACCCAACATATCCAAAAGATAAGTGGATTTACTTTTACAAGATATGATAAAAGCTATCTTGTGTGAAGATAACGCAAAATGTATATCTCAGTTTGAAAGTGGATACATCATGGAACATATTACTCCAAAGTTTTCATCCCTCACGATCTTTAGAAAAATGATATTCAAGATTAAATTATGAAGATTCAAAGATCTTCTGTGATGTTTGCATGAGGGGGAGTAAATACGCGTTGCACTCTTTTTTCCTTAACCGAGGTTTTGTCCCAATGGGTTTTCCTGGTAAGGTTTTTAATGAGGCAACATGTTATGCGTATCAAAGATGTGTGTACTCTTTTTCCTTCACTAAAGAATTTTTTTTTTCCACTGGGTTTTTATCTTAGTAAGGTTTTAACGAGACACATTATCTTCATAGACATCCAAGGGGGAGTGTTATGAATATTTATCTATGTGGATGTCTATCATGATTAGAACTTTATCAAAGGAGTTTGATTTATTTATTATTAGGAATATCATCTCTATGAATTAGAGTTTAATGTATTATGTACTTCTTATGCCTATAAATAGATGATTCATTGAAGGCATTGCATACAATTCTATATTTTGAGAATAATACAAATCTCCCTCTTCCTCTCATCTCTTTGTTCTTCTTTATTTTATTCACAACAATTTCGTATTTTAAACACATTATAAGTTGTATTTGAAGTTTTGGGACCAAATCAAAATATCTATCCAAGAAGTTCGGTTTTTTTTACAGCAGTAAGTGTCAAAACTTAAAAGAAGGCTGCATGAAAACCATATAGCAACGAGTGGACTGTGAGAGATTCTATACAAGTTTGAGCAATGGGTTCATTTTCGTGATAAGGTAATAAAGAGAGTAGGTCCAAAGCCGAAAAGAAAGAAAAATGATGACTAATTATTTCAGCAAGGCACTCATCTGATTAATGATAACTCAAAATTTTGAAATTATTTTCCAAGATTCAAAATTTGTATATCCACTTCATGCTCTTGATATTTTTACTATTAAAAAAAAGTTAATTGCACATACCTAAACTATGATATGGGATTGACCTAAAGGGTGGTGTTGCCGCCCCCAATTTGAAATTCCTATATGATTTTAAAAAAAAATAAAAAAAAATCTTTGTATTTTCTATTAAAAATCTATTTTCGCTATAACACCCGTGTTCCGGGCCTAGGAGTTAGTCGGGTATTAGTTCGAGTTAAATAAAACTAAATTAAAGCAATTCAATTTCAAATAATGGTCTAAATGAATTTTATTTAGTTGGGAAGGACCTATGGGGCTATTTACCCAAGTTTAAAAAAAAAAAAAAAAAAGGAAGACCACTTTATGGTAAAGTTATCTTCCTCCCCCATTCTTCCTCCTTTTCCCATTTTGAAAACCCCCACCATTTCTAAAACCTCCCAAGCTTGGAATTACTATTCCATCAATTTTAGCACCCGATTTCCACACCATTTTAAGAGGTAATTGTATTTTCTTAACCTCCTCTCCATCCTCTACTTGCTTATTGTCTTACATTTCAAAAATGTGGGTTTTGAAAAATTAGGGTTTATGATGAAAATTGGGTTTTAATGGGGTTTTTCAATTGGTCTTAAGAAATTGTGTTGGGGTTTTTGTTAATCATGCTAAAGTATACAACATATACGAATTTGGTCAATTTTGGATGAATTTTCGTAGGGGGTCTTTAGGGCCAATTTTAGGGTTTGAAAAATTGGGTTTTTGAGAGGATTTGTGTGGGAATTGAAGGGCTGATGGTCTAGTTATGTTAGGAGGGTGATTTGGGATGTTTTGGAAGTCTTTTGGATGCTTGAAATTGGGTATTTCAGCCCTTGGTTGTGGGAGTCCGAAAATTTGGGTTTTGGGATACTATGTGATTTGAAATTTGTGGAAATTGAGTTGTGTTTTGCGATGTGGATTGATAATTGAGTTAGCATTGATTTGGGAAGTGATGAATGTATTTTGTTTGGCTAGAAGCAAGGGGAAACGTTGAAGGAGCTTTGGGACCAAATCCGGGTGCGTAGGAGGATTGTTCGATTTGCTAAGGAAGGGCGGTGAGTGGTCTAAACTTGTTTTAAAGTTGGTTCGAGCATGAGTAGTGTGTGTGTGTGCAAGTGTGCTTGGTAGGCCACTTCCCTTTAATCCAAGTAGTTAACTTAGTCTAATTTCCTTAAATGCTATGTGCTTGATGACTATGCTCAAATGCTTGCGATTAGATGGTGCATGTATATGTATATCATGATGTGGATATATGTGTTGAGCATGAACATGTTGATGATATGTGGTTGGTGATACATGTTGTGGGTATAATAATTGGCACTAAAAATTACCGGTTGTAAATGATCGATCATTAGGATAGTGTGCACACAAATTGAGTCAAAACGTACGTGGCCTTGATGGCGTTAAGTCATCAAGGAGGAGTACGGTGATGTAGCATTCCACCGGAAGCTTATTATATTTCTACGGGATGATGAGTGGAATCCCATCCGTAGGGCATGTGGCGATGAGTGGAATCCCGCACATGCAAGGTCCGGTGATGAGTGGAATCCCACCGAGGTAAAGTGTTGTCAAGGTTTTAATCCGCACAATCGGGGTAATTAAAGTGGCCAATTAAACTTGTTCATGAATTGTGATATATGATGGTGATATGTGGTTTTGATATATGGTATTGCATGATGATATAATGATGCTTAATCTTGCTAGGATTGAGAGACCATATTTGCCACTCGAAAGACTAGCTAAGTCTACTTGGTTATGTGCAATGCTTGATATGTAGGAGTTTAGGATTACATGCTTGAGCCCTGCATTGTTGTTGTTTTTCGTTTTAGAGCACCCTCACTAAGCTTATAGCTTACGCTCTCAATGTTCAACAATGCAGATCATTAGCGTGGTGTTAGCTCGAGGCAAGGCAAGAAGGGCATCCAAGTTTGTAGCTCAAGTATGGTTACCGATTTTGTAATAGCTAGCAATGTGGCAAGTGTCTTTGTATGAGCATGTGTGACTCATTTGATGGATGTTGTTTTTGGTTTGATTATGGATTGTATGCATGTAATGCCTTGATGATGGTTGATGTGTATGATGGCATGCTTTAGGGTGTTTAGGTTGCCTTATGTATGGATGCAAACCTCTTGAGTTTGACTTGTGCTTTTAAGACCATTTGAGCCTTCAAGTATGCTTATTAATGCCTATATCGCTCATTGAATTGAATGCTATGTATGATTGCTTAAATTCATGTTTGATTGACTCCCTTGGCTTAAATATGCATGCTTTATGGTTGGCTTGCCTTAGGGATTTCTGATAGTGTGTTGGTTGAAGGGTTGGAGGGATTTAGGGGCCTCCTTGTGCTCTAAATCAGCTCAAACCTGCAGTTTCGTAGCTGGGGTATCGATACCGTTGATCTGGTATCGATACTACCCTGTGGTTTCAGGCTTCGTGTATCGATACTCGAGGGGGAGTATCGATACCTTTTTGGCCACTGGTGCTACTGTCGATCTGGTATCGATACTCCTCTTAAGGGTATCGATACCGTTGTCTTGGCTTTGACCGTGGGAAGTCAACCTTAGGGGAGGGTATCGATACCCTCATTTGGGGTATCGATACTGTCTCCTCAGGTTGACCAAACCTTGTTGACCTAGTCATAGGGGTATCGATACCCCTCTTAAGGGTATCGATACCGCCTGCAGTTTAACATTAAAAATGGGCTTTTAAGTGCTAGTTTGGGTTCGTTTGATTTCTTCGTAAATTTCGTTCCGCTGTATGATCACTTAGGATGTAATTCTCATCTAGACAATATTAAAATGAAAAAAATAGGGTTGCTAACCGAGGGAGAGTTCCTTAGGGAGTTTTCACTCGGTTTTCCCCGTGTAGCTCACTCGGACCGGTCATCCGGCCAGACCGGGACGAGGGGGTTACATTCGCCCCCCTAAAATTTTATATGTTTGCCTCATCTAAAAATTTATAGGTTCACCCCTAACATAAAGTTATGCAGTCCGTCCCTGACTATGACCCTCATTCTAAATTGGTCTCTAGACTTTTAAATGTTCCAATTTCATTCCCAAAATATGAATTTCATTCTAAATTAGTCCCTAAACTTTTTTAAATATTCCAATTTCATCCTCAAATTATTATTTATACCACATAATATACATCACTGTTTCATGCAAATTAACAAATTTTATAACAATTTTATTAACATAAGATATGATTAGTAGGGATGGAATTAAAATACTCAAAAAGTTTGGGGACCAATTTGGAATATGAGTCATAGTTTAAAGATGAAAATGGAACATTCAAAAGTTTGAAAATCAATTTAAAATTAGATTCATAGTTTGGGGATGAAATTAATATATTTAAAAGTTTAAGGACTAATTTAAATTGAGTATCATAGCTTAGGGACATATGGTGCAATTAACAGTAAAGAGAGAGAGAGAAGGGTTTTCTATTTCAGGATATAGTCTTAAGTGTTGAAAGGAACAAATAATTAAAAGAAAAGGAGGCATTAATTAGAATGAAGAATATACTGCACAAATATTCATCTTGGTAAATTAAAAGACCATAATTATTGGGTGCAAAGTAAATTCTGGTCTCGATCTCTATGGGGATGGCAAAGAACAAAAATTATAACTCTCTCGTATGTTATCATTATAAGATAGTAGTTAAAAAACGATTTGAACCGTGTTTCTTAAAATAAACATTATCTGATTTTTTATTAGGATATTTATTGAGTTCTCCTATATCACCTATTTAATATTTATCAATTCTTAATGTTATCATTTCATATAGTTTATGAGTTAGGACGGACTTCCCAACGCAGTTAAAAATTAGTAAACAAAACCAAATTAAAAGCATG
Source organism: Hibiscus tridactylites (assembly GCA_958450335.1). Classification (NCBI taxonomy): domain Eukaryota; kingdom Viridiplantae; phylum Streptophyta; class Magnoliopsida; order Malvales; family Malvaceae; genus Hibiscus; species Hibiscus tridactylites. Next base: position 34,638,732 of record OY288292.1, on the reverse strand, counting down.
GTAAGTGCAGGAAAAATACAAAATGTTGCATGTGGCCCTGCTAAGTGCTAACTTATATTCACAAACGTCCCAAGGCACAGATGGTTAGGGATTGTGTAGATTATTTTATTATTACAACGTGTAATGGTTGGCAGCGTTCAAGTCCCGATGGTTAGCAAAGCAGCTTCTAAAACGTGCAACTGCTCTTCCTCTTCTCTTCTCTTCTCTTCTCCAAAGTCTTCCCTCCCTCCCTCGATTGTTGTTTGTTTTCACAATCACAGGCTGAGCAAACCTGCAGAATTTGCAGCGGCTGACATGGATACAGACACAGACACAGTTGTGTTTTTGTTTTGTTGATGTTCCCGTGATTCTTGTTTTGTTGTTTTCCCACCTTCACTCTCTTTCATGTTACATACGCATTTCTGGGAATGCTACTTTCATCTTGCTCTTTATTTTTGGTGAGATTGGACATAAACACGATGAAGAGGGAAGGTTAAAACCAGAAGACAAAAAGAGTGCTATCTTTTTCATTTTCATATCCGCATAGGGAATTCGATATCAGTTTCAAATTTACGTTTGTGTTGTATTTTGATATACAAAAATTAATATCATTTAAAAAAAACTGATAATCAAGTAAAGTAGACTTAAAAAAACTCCAAAACCCCAAAATGATCGATATATTATGAAATATTAAATTATAGTTATTTTCAATGACTTGGACTTTTTAAAATATTTTAACATTAATTTACAAATGATTTTTTTTTACGTTTTTGTTACATATTGACTTTTTACGGAGTTTTAAGAAGATAAAGTTTAATGAGTTGTGTTGTAAAATAATTTAAATGACAATTTTACCTTTAAAAAGTTAACTTTTATTTTTATTGAAAAACTAAAAAATATGAAAAAGTAAATGTGTGTTATAAAAGCTGTTGAATTTTTCAAAGTGACAATTTGAGTGAAACAATTTCAAAACACAAAAGTGACAATTTTATTGGGACATAATGGGTATATACTAAAAATAAGAGTATTAAATTATGTCAAATTAAAGTATAAAGATTAGGTCCTAAAGTTGGGTATAGAATAAGGACTAAAATAATAATTTGACATATATTAAGAGTAAATATCAATGATAGTAAAATGAAATTGCTAAAAATGACTATAACATCATAATGGGAACGTTATTTGAACTTTGCACATGAACACCGCCGATTCCCTTTCTAATGTATATACACATATATTATATTCTTCCGGGACAATACAAATACAAACATGTTTAGCAATATTTAAATGGCTTTGAATATGGGAATTTCAAGGACAGACAACTTAAAACACAGAGCGAATAAGGATCGAAATAACAACCACTTGTAATTATTTTATGGTGTTGTTTACAACAAGAAAAGTGAGGTTGGTGATAACTCTTTTCAGTGTTATTTTCTATGTTTTAACATTAAAATTTTAAATTTTAAGTCATAATCTTAAACTCTAAACCATAAATTCTAAAAATATACATTATCTCTATTTTATAAACTATAATCTTAAACTCTAACTCTAAACCTTAAACTTATTTTTTAGTGTAGAGTATAAATAGAATACTAAAAAGAGACAAAGAATTTGGCCAAATATTCCCTTTTGGGAATTTATCTAAAAAAATATCCCCTAAGAACAACATTTGAAAAAATACCCCCATTTGGCCCACGCAAGGGTAAATCGTGTTCTACAGGATGCGATTTTCAAACTCGCATTCTACATGGCGCGACTTCGGTCCGATGTGGATTTTATTATCCGATATTTATTTTTTTTTTAAAATAAATTGAAGTCGTGTTATACAGGACACGACTTCCACGAGAATTTCAAACGACTCGTCGCAGTAAGATGAAGTTGCATTTTGTGGGCCGCGATTTTCCGTGGTAATAAATTGCAACGGTAGGAAATTTATTTACCGCGTTAGGATTACGAGAAAGTCGCGTTTTGTAGGGTGCGATTTACGGAAGTCGCGTCCCGCATGACACGATTTTCCTTCAATAGTCGCATCCCAATCGATGCGATTTCCACTATAAATTGGTCCCCACCCTTCCCTTCTACCCTACACCAAAAATTCGCACTCTCTCAAATCTACTTTCTTTCAATTTCTCGATTGATTTTTCGTGTTTGATATAATGACAAGATTGATAAGGTTGGATCAAAAGCACGTGTTCGATTATCATCGGAGACATGTAAGTTTTATCTAGTTTTATTTAGTTTTTTTATTTTATTATATATTGTTATTTATACATACGTATTTTTATATTCTTTTATGTAGTTTAATTTATACATATGTGTTTAATTTTTTTAGGGAGGGGTGCAACGACGTCTGGACGTTTCTTACAACCGGATGACGAGATCACCTGACTTGTTGATCCAATGGTACATAGAGGAGATCGGGGTTTGTATGCATCTAAAATTCTTGGAGGTGCGAAAATAGATGTTGATTTGATCAATTTGGAGAGGTAGAGGCCGGAGACACACACATTCCACCTTTCTTGCGGTGATGTGACGATTACTTTGGAGGACATGTCCCATATCATGGGTTTGCCTATTGATGGAGAGGCTATCACTGGTTCTGGTACTGAAGATTGGAATAACCTATGTTTGAATGGGCTAGGGGCTACGCCGGAACATTTTTCCGACAGAAAAATAAATTTATTGTGGCTGCAGAATAATTTTAGAGATGTAACCATTGACGCGAGTGAAAATGTGAAGAATGTAATAATAATTTTTTTAGTGAATATTATTGAATAATAATTATATATATATATTCCTGTTGTAGGCATATGCTCACGCTTATATTTTAAAGAGGATTGGCGGGGTATTGATGCCTGACAAAACTTGGAACAAAGTTCACACGATGTGGTTGCGACATTTGCAGAATTTTGAAGATGCCAATAAATTGAGCTAGGGATCCGCAGTTTTGGCCACTCTGTTTAGGGAGCTGTGCAAGAACATCGATCCAGAAAAAGTATTGCATCAGAGGTTGTTTGGTGTTGCTCCAATCCTTAGTGTGGTGGAGAATGCATTTTTAAGCCTCGAGCTTATGCAGCCTACTCTATATGTTTTTCTGATGGGCCGGAGGTAAGAAAAGAGTTAATTTTTTAATATACGTATTATTATCGTAAAACCTATGTTTGATTTTGATATAACAAATTGTTTTAAGAACTTATTTGCAAAGTAAATAAATTTGTAAGTACTTTAAAGTCTCACAATTGAAAAGTAATTTTAAGCCCAAATTATTTTCCAAATTCAAAACTTAAACCTTATAAAATTTTCTAAGTGTTTTTAAGCCAAACTTTACAAAAATGTACATGCGTTTCGATACACCCAATGGTGTTTCGATACGGCCAAAAATTTATTTAGCTACTGAAAGAAACCGTTTCGGTACGGTTTATACAGTTTCGATACGGTCTGAAAGATTTGTAAATCTTGGCATTTATTATTTTTGATCGTTACTTGTCAGTTATTGGGAATGGGCAATTTTTAAAAACAGTTGACCCGTTTCGATATGAAGATTGGTTGTAGCTCAAGTGAGAAAATTGCATCAGTACGGCCAAAGCCATTTTGATACAACCCCTTACAACGTTTCGATACGCCTTCCCGCGTTTCGATACACCCCTTTTTATTACCTACAACGACTCTTTCTATTTTAAGACAGGGATCGGTACGAGCCTTCGTGTTTCGATACAAACATGTGTAAAAGTGCATTTATGGTGGGAAATAAAGGCTCCAACGTCTCTATTGATGACCTCAACAACCCAAACGGCTAGAAATCAATGGAAGGGTATAAAAGCAAGCCTCCAAAGCCTCAGCAACAACTATTGAACCTACTTGCAACATCCAAGCTATATTCCAAACCTTTGTGCTTCATAGGAGTCATATCTTGTACTCAACTTGTTGTAATCCTTATTGTAAATCATTAGTTCAAGTTTGGGGGAGTGTTTGATTATAATTGGACAAATTTTTAGTCTTGTGAGAGATATTTCCATTTGCCAAATTTCTTCTTTGTAAAGAGAGTCTTTTGGGTCAATCTTTGGGTAGTAAGATTGACCGATTGTAAAGGTTACCTCCTTAGCCTAGAAAAGATGAAGGAAATCTAGTGGAGATTGTTGAAAATCCTTAGTGGGAGCTAAGGTAATGGATGTAGAGCTTGTTATAAGCTTGAACCACTATAATTTACCTTGTTCTTCATTTTTCAATTTCCAATTTGCTCCTCCAAAATTTAAAAAGCCAATTCATCCTCCTCTTGGCCAAATCACATTCATTTGATCCACTCAACAATTATAATTAAAATTATCTTCTTTTGTAGATGGACCGCTTCTTTAAGTCATGTTGGTGTTGCGAAGGGTCTGGACGTTATCAGACAAAAAATTGAGAGTTTCTCGAAAGTTCAGGTAACACTTTGGTGTATTTATATAAAATAGAATTTATATTTAACTATAATTATATATTTTATAGTTTTATTGACATCGTACGCGAATTCACAAGTGCACCATTGCATCCCGAAATTTTCTGACGAGACGAAGCTTCTTTGGATGGCCGTTGTACCACTCGTCTACTATGCCACAGTTGAGTGGCATCCGACCGCCCGCATCTTATGATAGTTTGGCTGTTTCCAGCATATCCTAGTGGAGCCTTTAAATCTGGATGAGTCGCACAAACTCACTCGACAAGGGAAGCCCGAGGTAATAAATATTTGGGTAATCTTCACCAGTGGTCCCTTTCGTTTAGGGTGTGTTTTATTTTGGTCACCAAAATTCAAAAACGAGTATTCTGGTCACTAACGTTACAAAACGTTTATATTTTGATCACCCAACCATTAGTCTCCGTTACTTGGCTAACGGGTACTGACATGGCTTGTTAAAAAATTTAAAAAAATCACGTGTTTACCCCGCCATCCTCCCTCTTCTCTCCTCCGCCGCCACCTCTGTGCCCTTTCTTTGGCACCGGTCTCTCCCTAGGCCCTAACTGATTCTTCGGACACTCGTAAGACAAATGCCCACTAACCCCACATTCATAACAGCTAGACTTATCCTTGTAAACCCTCTTTTTAATAAATTCAGGGGCTCGTCCATTATCGACGACAATGGAAGCGCTGAGTACTTTCCCGTGCTTGACACTCGCCGCGGATAGCGCATCCTCACGGGAAACAAACTGGACGAAGGTGACCCCTTTGAAGTTCGTGTGGCTCGATCTTTGAGGATTGTAACGCGGACGATTTTGCCGAAGGTGGAGAAGAGAGTGTAGAGGTCGGAGTTTGTGAGGGAGTATTTGAGGTTGGAGACGTAAAGGGTTGATTTCGATGGGGCTAGACCGCCGGATCTGCCGCCACCACCGCTAGAAGATTTGGTGGCGGTTTGGTTCGAAGTGGTGGGTCTCGAGGAGGAGGATGGGGCGGTGACGGAGGTGAAATAAAACACACCCTCGAACAAAGGTTTCGTCTTCTTCAAAAAAAGGCCTCGAGGAGGAGGAGGGGGCAGCGACGGAGGAGTAGCCGATGAAACGCTTCGAGTATAGCTTGGTTAGAGGTGAAATGAGCGAACTTGATAAACAGAGAGACATTGTTAAAAGCTTGAAAAGTAGAATGAACAGTTTTGAAGTTGATCAACGGAGAACAAATCCCTAACCAAGAATTAATAACCCTACTAGACATGGCCTTAGCGAAATACGCGGCAACCCGTTCGGCACATTAAACAGCATACGGAGAAGCCATTTGTGTCAATTCGAGCAACATCCGATGAGCTTCACCGAGGTTGTCGATGGAGATAGCAACAACACACTCTAAAAGAAGCGTTATCAAGCTCAAACCTTGCTCGTTTAACCTATTCCACTGAACCTCTTCACCTTTGTTCGGCCTGAAATCGCCGAGAACCGACGGAGCAAAGTTGTCCTCGCATGCCATTGATGTCTCAGCTGCCTGCAAGCTGCCACGGTGGTCGGTTTCTGTATTCTCAGCCGGCAAGTCATCAATGAGTTGCTTGGTGACATGTTCGACCCACTCGGAGAGTTCATTTCTGTCCGAGTTTATGCATTGTTGTTGCCTGGGAATGGAGCTGACGGTGGTGGTTGTGAAATCCCATATGGGTTCACGGTGGGGCTGGATCATATCCAGAGTCGCATGAACCACTTCGAATCCTCCTTTCATCATTGAAAGATGAAGCAGAAAAAGGGTAGCTGACATGGCTCCTTTTTACCCCTTTTCAAAATAATAATTAATTAACATATTACACGTGGACTAAACACGTGATTTTTTTAATTTTTTAACGAGCCATGTCAGCTACCCGTTAGCTAAGTAACGGAGACTAACGGTTGGGTGATCAAAATATAAACGTTTTGTAACGTTAGGGACCAGAATACTCGTTTTTGAATTTTGGTGACCAAAATAAAACACACCCTAAACGAAAGGGACCACTGGTGAAGATTACCCTAAATATTTATATACTTACCACATTCTTTTATTAACTTGAATGTAATTTATATCTAAAAGGAATAATAAATTTTTTTATTGTATGATAGGTTAATTGGTCGGTGTACCACCAAAGCTATATCGCTCACTAGAGGGACAAGGCGAATCCGCGATGGTAACCCCATCGTGAGTACCGTATGTTTGATACGATGGTCAGCCGTGATTACGAGGACTAGTTTACGGTGAATGAGAAGCCGTTTATTCTGACTCGAGAGGACAAGCGATCGTCTATCATCGTCGACAATGCAACTACCCACGGTCTCAGCGTACGAGGGGAGCACAGAACACCTCTGGTAGTGCGTCATCATCGACGAGAAGATGTGGTCCTGCCTCCGCAACACTGCCACCATTAGATGCTACCCCACCACCGATGCGACCACAACTGACCCAGATTCCGAGTCAAGGTTATTTAACGCCTTCTACGTCAGACCCCTATGCTCAATTTACGATGGTGATGAGTGGTGCCTTGATCTATCTTGCAACCTATGTGCCCTACGTGCCTTTCGAGCTATCCTGACATGGTATGTATTCTACAAAGCTGGCACAACTCACGTTTTGTACAACATGATTTACGTTTTGTCTCTACTCACACGTCACCTCTCATTTTATTAAAATGAGGATAAAAAAATTTAGTAAAGAAATTTTTTTCTACCAAACGTTCAAAGCAATTCGTGTGTGAAGAAGAAATACTGCTTCGTTTTTTCCAGAATGCCAAAAATAGTGGATTCTCTAGTTTACTACGACGGTCAGATGATCCCTCATGCCAAACTCGGTGTCATATTCTAGTCCCCCAACAATGTTACTACAGATTCCGATCAGAGTAACATATGAGAGGCTGAAGCGAGCGCTAACGAGAAAGATTCCACATGCTTTCGGGAGGGAGTTACACTCACTGAGGTATTGACTACCTTCGTCAATAAATCCGCTTTATTTCACAATATTCGATGTTAGTCAGAACAAAGATGTGCAAATGATGATTGACACCCATACCAAGTATTCTATGGGATGGCCCCTAGAGCTCTTTGTAACATTTTCTGAACGAAATGTCGGATTCCAAACTATTGTGCTAAATTGGATCCGAGCAAATCTTGACTTCGACCCAAATTCTCATAGTCCAACATCAAGTTTGCGACAAGACTTCAACTTACTAAGTACAAGAAATGACCAGACTTCATCGTCTTCTACCTCGAGGCCAATGCATTATTCCATAGCGAGGTTCGACATTGACCTGAACATGCCGCCAACCCAGCACTCAACGTACAATCCATACAATGCGGGTGTAAGGCCATCATCATCTATTGGTCCGTCCCACCGTGAGGAGTTTAACCCATTCTATGATTCATCTTCCTTACATCACTCCACTTATATCCCCAGTGAGACAAACGTAGATGATTTCTCATACAAAATGAAACTTGAGACAGTGCCAAGATACGAAATGGATCGTGTCGTACTTGGGGAACGCAAATTTTTCCGCCTATTTTGGACATTTTCGCAATGCGTTAAGGCATTCCGCCACTACAAGCCGATGATGCAGATCGACGACATATTTTTGTACGACAAGTACACCAAGATCTTACTAGTGGTAATTGTACAAGACAACAACAAAAAATGCATTCCGGTAGCGTCGCAATCGTGGGAAATGAAGATATCTCTTCGTGGACGTTTTTTTCTTAAAAACCTGGGCACCCATGTCTTACGCTGGGTCCTACGGGCAAGACAAAATGGTATATGTATTATTTCAGACAAATGCCCAAGGATCTGGGATCAATCCAATGTTTGGGACCTTCTTGGGAACCTCTGTATATTCATCATCGGTACTGTCTACGACACATTGCTCAAATTACTACCAGAGGTATAAGAACAATGATGAACATATAATGATTCTTCGCGTAAGTACGCGTTTCACTCTCAAAATTATTAAATTAACTTGCCTTTTATTATTAATTCTTGTTAATTATTACGTATTTTTTGAATAGGCAACGCACACTGAGTAGAGCTGGTTGAGGAGCTGCTAGAAGAGTTGAGAGTTAGAAATCAATATGGATATAACTATCTTCTTGATATCCCGAGAGAGAAATTGTTACGATGTTATGATGAGGGGTCGTCGATATGGTTACATGACGATGAACTTGGCTGAGACGATCAATTCTTCTCTAAAGAGAACACATCATTTACCTATCACATCAGTTGTGAAGGCAACATATTATCGTCTGGCTACCCTTTCTGCAACGCTAAGAAAACAAGCTACGAACTGGATGGCAGGTGGCCACAGGTTCCATCCAGATCTCCAACAAAAATTTTAGATATACCACACGCAAGTAAACGCGATGGGTGCCACATGCTTCTCTCGTCACGAACATCATTTTACAGTTACTGAATTTTCATGACCGCTTGAAGGAATTATGCACCACAACTACGTTGTTAATCTACAAGAGAGAACATGCGATTGCAGAGTCTTCCAGAGATTCAAGTACTCGTGTGCGTATGCCTTCGCTGTATATGCATCCGTTCATTTCGACGCAATGACACTCGTTGATCCTGTATACATGCTTGAAAAAGTTTTCAAGGTATACTAATCTGAGTTTCCTTCGATCTGAAATGAACGTCATCGTGATGTGGTTGAAAATGAACCTAAGATACGGCTAAATGAATCCATGCGGCGCAACAAAATAGGTCACCTAAAGTCAAGTAGGATTCATTGTGCCGAGGATATGGTTCCTCGAGAATGGACCGACCAACCTAAGTTGTGCGGAAATTGTAGGAACCCGGACACGACATCAGAAAATGTCCTTCTAGGACCTGCCCTCGAATCAATTAATTGTAATTGTAACTCTAATATTTTAATTCTAAATAAGATTATCAACCTCCGAAGTTACGTTTTCTAGGCACCATTGTATACATGTGTTCTCGTACTACCACGTGAAAGTTAAATAACAAAAAAGCCACGACCATACACTAGAGCAACAAAATCGACTAAAACATGAATAGTGACCCATGTTTCCATTTTCTTAATGCAAAGGAATATATCAAGATAACATTTTTAACACAATTTCTATACTCTTTAGGATGCCTTATACGCGCCAATTTATGCACTATTGTAAACATGTGTTCCTGTACTACGACGTGAAAGTTAAATAACAAAAAAAACCACAAATTACTACAAAATCAACTTAAACATGACTACCGACCCATGTTTCCATTTTCTTCATGCAAAGAAACATGGAAAGGTAGCATTTTTAACGCAATTTATACACCATTTTGGATGCCTTATATACGCTGATTTTCACACCATTTTAAATAGATGCATTACTACTATGAGGTAAAAGATCAAAACCATGAAAATTATCGCCCAAGACAATGCAAATTAACCATAAACAACCCTATCGACCCATGTTTCCATTTTTTCATGCAAAGAAACATAATAAGGTAGCGTTTTAACGCGATTTATACATCATTTTGAATGCCTTATATACGCCGATTTTCACACAATTTTCAAGAGATGCATCACTAATATGAGGTAAAAGATCAAAACCATGACAAATTATCCCCCAAGACCATGAAAATTAACCATAAATAACCTTGTCGAGCTTTGTTTAAACAACAAGATTAGGCAAAAGTCGCATTTTGCAGAACACGACTTCCGCATATTTCATGATAAATTTGCGACGAGTCATTTGAAATTCTCGTGGAAGTCGCGTCCTGTAGAACGTGACTTCAATTTATTTATTTATTTAAAAATAAATACCTGATAATATAATCTACATCGGACCGAAGTCGCGCCCTGTAGAATGCGAGCTTGAAAATCGCATCCTGTATAACGCGATTTACCCTTATGTGGACCGAATGATGGGTATTTTTCCAAATATTATTCTTAGGGGGTATTTTTTCAGATAAATTCCCAAAACGAAATATCTGGCCAAATTAGCCTAGATATATTAAAGTAAAGACAAAAGGTCAAAAATAGCCCCTAACGTTTCACATTTTGCTAATTTTAGCCATATCCTTCTTTGGTGCAAACAACCACCTAACATTTCATTTTCATTCAAATTTCACCCTTGTTAGATTAAAACCGTTAGTCAACTAACGATCAACGCCTGAGACTAACATGACATGTTTGCAGGACTTGGGGAGATGACGTGACACTGCCACGTGGCATTTTCGCTGAAATGGCGATTGGTTAAAAGTATTTAAAAAATATTTTCTTTTAAAAAAATAAATATATATATTTTTTTAATTTTTAAAAATGTCATGTCAGCAAAAATGCCACGTGACAGTGCCACGTCATCTCCCCATGTCATGCAAACATGCCACGTCAGTCTCAGGCGTTGGCCGTTAGTTGATTAACGATTTTTATCTAATAGACGAAAAATGAAACGCTAGGTGGTTGTTTGCACAAAAAAGAATAAGGCTAAAATGACCAAAAAAATAAAATGTTGGGGGGCTATTTTTTACCTTTTGCCTAAAGTAAAAAAAGGAAAAGGAAGGAGAAGAAAAGAAAGAATCAAAATGTGTAATAATATTTGGGGTAAGCTACTTGGGTGACCACCCATAATTGGGTCTGACCTGTTTTGATCACCGAACTATAACAATTTAAAATTCGACCACCAAACTATTTAATTAAACCTATTTTGACCACCGATTGTTAAAATCTAACGGAAGAATAACGTGTCTGTTAATGAAAATTTGTATAATTACACATTTGGTCCATGTTAGTTACATATTCTATCAATTTGATCCTAATTTTAATTTAATTAAATAAATTAATTATTCAATTAGGTGCCAACACATGTCATTATCTTATTTGAGGAATTTAATTAATTATGTTTATTTAATAATTATATTTTCCTCCTCCAATCAGGTGGTGACACGTGTCACTTGATTGGATGAGGATAATAAAACCAAAGGGAACTTTAGCTTCACTAGGAATCAAACCCAAGACCCTTAAGAGGAAATAACACAATTTTACCATTGAACCAAGTGGTCTTTGGTGATGTAAAATACACCATGTAATATATGATAAAAATGGATTTGATCATATCACCACAGACTCTTGCTTTGGTTCCATATCAATGGCTTCCCCCATTATCTTCCTTCTAGTCGAAACCTAAACTAAATTCAACGCAAAATATTTAAGGTAACAAAGTTCCTCTGAAGATTTGAAAATTTCTCCAGATAAATTATTTCTTCACTAGTCCAAGGATTTCTTACTCAATAAATCACCAAATGTGGTGGTAGATTTCTCAAGAATGCTTTGCTTGCCCCAGACGGTACAATGGAGAAAGGAAAAATGTGTAGCATTAGAGAGGTTAAAAAAGCAAAGGTTGTTTTAAGGCTTGTACCTATATAGGCTACAAGCTTGATTTATGCAGTTGTTTTTGCACAATCATTGTTAAGTGTGCAAAGTTCTTATATTTATGTCCTATTTTAGCTCAATTATTGTTGTTCTTAAGTATAATTTAGTTGCATTTATTAGGAAAACATACACAAAACTGCATAAATTAGATATCTTGCCTTAATTGATGAACTTAATTGTTTTTATATATAAGATATTGCTCAGTGTGTTTCCTAACTGTGCGCAGGTACCCGCCCAGGCATACGCCACCAAGGCAACAGAGAGGGCAAAAGAGGAGAAGCTAGAAACTGATAGACCATTTGGAGAGCTATTTGAGAGCTGATAGATGAGGAAAGGACCAGAATGAAGAGTTGTACCAACCCCTGCACATCAATCCACACCCGCAACTCGAGGAAGGGTGAAAATATGCAAAGTAGTATGCGACTGAAAGAGCTCATCAAACCCAATTTTTGGAGACC